>OZ005740.1:29303876-29903876 GCA_963930735.1 Dioctria linearis | reverse complement strand
AGAAGATGGTAAGCTGTTCCACATTCGCACTGTTCGGGATAAAAAAGAATCATGGAATTTTACTGTACGGCCGAAAGTAATTTGAAGGGTTAAAAGATGTGCGCGGTTTGCAGCGCGAATATTGCGTGCAAGAATCATTCTATAAGGGATTAGACTAGATATTTCATCAGAACATTGACCATGCATATAGCGATAAAGGAGCGAAAGGCATCCAACATTGCGGTGGTGCTCGAATGAGTCGATATGACAAGTTATTGCCAAATCGCCAATGAGCTTGCAGGCTCTCTTTTGGACAATATCCAATGAAGCTAAGGCTGTGCGACCAGCCCCGGCCCAGATATGGGAATTGTATTCCATTCTAGGTCTGATGTAGGACTTGTAGAAGAGCGCTAGATTTGATGGGCTGAAATATTTCTTACACCTTTTCAGAAATCCAAGACATTTCGATGCTTCTTTGGCAACAGGGAAGATGTGATCTGACCAGTTTAACTTACTGGAAATATTAATGCCAAGAATGCTTAGTGACTGTGAAGCAGAAATTAATACTCCATCAAAAGGAACGGGAGTGGTTAAGTTAGGATTTTGTTTTAATGAGATGAGACATCTTTGAGTCTTAGATGCATTGAATTCGGCGCGATTTTGCTTTGCCCCAAGCTTGAATATTGTTAAGATCGTTATTCAATGATCTAATCATACAATCTCATTTAACACATGCGGCATTCCCCCTGGAGTCCGCAAGAGTGTCAAAGGAGTAAGCGAAATCAAGAGTACTGTCATCTGCGAAACTATGGATGAGATTGAAAGTAAGGGAAATCAGATCATTAATGAAAATTAAAAAAAGAGTTGGAGAGATAACAGAGCCTTGAGGCACACCGTCATTTATGGGATGCGGTTCAGATGTAACGCCATCTAATACAACACGTATTTGGCGACTAGATAGGTTACTTTCAATCCATATTCAAGCGAATTTTCATATACGAGGAAAAGGAACACCCAAGGAACTGATCGACGAACTGGGATACATGATCAAACCGGCCAAGTTTATATACATACCGTACTATAGAATTAAAGCAGACATTAAGTTTATTGCGCGAGACAGAGTCGAGGTTGCCACATATTATATCTCCCTGCGTGATGATTGGTAGTAACAGTGATTTAGCTAGAGTGAACCGAGTGCTAAGTGGTGTATACAATGCACTGCACCAATGTTTGTGAAGATTCTATATACCCTTTAGACTATACTGTTGATATGATCAATCCATGTTAAGTTTTTATTTACAATAATACCCAAAGTTTTTACTTTATCTAGAAATGGTATAGGCGTCGAACTAATATGTAATGGAGAAAATGTACTAGTATTAATAGAATTTCTGAATAGTACTATAGCCTGAGACTTGTCAGGATTTAAATTTAAATTATTTTTCAGTGCCCAATTATAAATAGTACTCAAGTCCTGATTCATCTGTCGGATGAAGTTCTCAGTTAACCAACGAGGGCAACTCAGATATATTTGAACATCATCTGCATATATTAAAATGTTGACATATTTGAGTATATCAGGAAGATCGTTTATATAAAGTGTAAACAAGAGCGATCCCAATATAGAGCCTTGAGGGACTCCCGAACGTAGGTCAAGGAAGTCAGACCACTTGGATTTAAATATTACCCTCTGTTTACGGTTTTCCAAAAAGCTTTCAAAAGATTCAAAGCAGTCGAATCAAAATTATAAAAATTCTTCAACTTACAAAGTAGACGCTTGTGATTAACAGTGTCAAAAGCCTTAGAGAAATCCAGCAGAGTATCTATTTTTATCAATATTCAGACGCACATCATCAGTTAATTTGAGTAGAGCCGTGGTGCAACTATGATTAGACCTGAATCCATTTTGCCAAGGGGACAAGAGCTCATTGACATCGAAGAATTTAATGATACTTGTGGAAATAACTTTTTCCAGAGCTTTACTGTGACAACATAAGATGCTTATGGGTTGATAGTCAGAACAATAGGCGGGATTTTTCCTTTTAGCAATTGGTACCACAAGGGCATTCTTCACAAAGAAGGAAATTTAGAGTTCATTAAACAAGTGTTAAAAATATGTGTTATGAACGGAAGAATACATGAAAGTAGAAGTTTAATAAATTTTAAAGGAATATTGTCAGGTCCAACGGCATCGGATTTAATAGATTTTATGGCAGCAAGGACTTCAACTTCAGTGACATTACGATTCCGCACTCCTAATCTTGGCTCGATATCAGAAACTGAAATAGAAGAAGTGTCGAAATTTAAGAAACTCTGGTTAAGAATATTAGGATCAATATCGGGATCAGAAACAATTTTCTTATTCACTCCAATTGCTTGCACGTTTTTCCATAATTTTTTGGGAGGGAGTTTTGTACTTAATTTGTTAGAATAATAACACTGCTTTGCATGCCGTACAGCTGACGTTACTCTGTTCCTGAGTACCCGAAAAATTTCCCAATTGGGAGAAGACTTGCACCTTTTCCAGTGTAAATAAGCCTTGTCGCGATCTTTAATTAGTTTTTCTACGTGTTTGGAAAACCAGGGACACTTCAGTTTCCTGACATTAACACTACGAAGAGGAACGTATTTATCAAACAAGTACATCACTAGCTCATTAAAATAACAGACTTGATAATCAACCTCAATATGTCATAAACATGGTTCCATCCCAGAGAAAATGCCTCCTCAAGCAGCATAGGTAAATTTAGTTTACCATAGTCTCTATATTGGAAAAAGTACTTGTCCCGCTATGCGGACGGTCCAAGTTGTAGTTCAGAAAGAGCAAATCATGATCGGAGATACCCGGAATGGATAATTAGTAAAGCGAAGCAACCAAGTTTATGTCACCCACAAGGAAAAGATCCAGCAACGTTGCAGTAGTAGGAGAGAAATGTGTTGGTTCTTTGTTTACAATTTTAAGCTCAACTTGATGTAAGTTTGAGAGAAAGCTTGAATTTGCATTACATTCGTCGAGAAGATTGAGATTAAAATCCCCTCCGACTATTATATGAGGATAATCTGAACAAACTTCGGAGAGTGTTTCGTATAACGGAGATAAGTTAGAAACATTGGGTGGTTTATACACAGAGCCTCCAAGACATTTGATTTCTCCGCCAAACAGTTCAAGAAATATGAGCTCTACCTGTACCCGACGTTGCAATTATTTTGCAGGAGATGTTCTCACTAATATAAATTTTGAGTTAATGATAGATTCAAAAACCTTTGAAAGAATCGAAGTGATCGCAATTCGTCGATAATTTGAGGGATCGCTTCCCTCTCCTTTCTTGGGAATGGGCTGCACGTGAGCTAGTTTCCAAGTTGGGAATTTACCTGTCGAATAAGACAAGTAGAATAGTTTGCGAAGAAGTTTACCCAAGTATGAGGCACAGCTTTTAATTAACAGGGGCGAAAAACGATCAGGACCTGCGGCTTTGGAGACGTTGATCCCCTTTAAGGACCCTAAACACATCTCTCGTACAAACGTGTATTGCCTCTTGTACACATTCACACGGGCGACGAAAATCAAGTGTTTGTGAAATGGGTGGAAGACGAGAATTTGAAACGAATCTAGCAGCTAAAATATTAGCTTTATGCCCTAGACACACAGCACTCTTAATGAAGAAATAACTAACGACTCATTAGTCTATAATGATTCATTATAAACTGCGGACACACAGCCATTTCTTTAATTAAGTTGTGCTGTCAAACTGGTTTTGATGAACTTATCACCTTAAAGAAGCAATATGGATCGAATTAGCGCGATAAACTTTGTTTTCATTTATTTTATTTTCAATTTAACAATTTCCAAATGAGAAACACATTTTATTTAAAAAAATATTAAATAATATAATTTGTGATTTGCATTTCTTTGCATTTCTTCTTCTTATTTTTCAAATCGGCAGATGCACAGCGGAGCTCCAGATTTACATTATATGCCAAATCTAGCACATTTTTCCTCATTATAACTATAATGAAGGAGAAAAACACTTTATTAGTGTACTTACTATGTAACACACGACATTTTAATGAATGGTTAGTACAAATGATTCATTAGTTCGTGCTGTGTGTCTAGGGTATTATTCAGGGAGTCAACAATCACTTCACCATTATTAAGTAGTGAAGGTATAGAGGAACTGGTGAAGTTGTTCCTGATGGTTTTGACCAGGGACCAGAAACCTTTGCTACCTTTGCAGCTTGACAAGATTCTTTGTCTAATATTCTGGTCAAAAAGAAATTTTTCTCTCTAGATAATGGACCTGCAGATGTTCCGTGCAGTCTTGTAGACTTGTTTCAGTTCCAGACATGGATGCAATTGATAGGCGCGAAAAGCAGACTCTTTCGCTTTTATAGCTTAGTTGCACTTATCGTTAAACCAGGAGCGATCATGCTGTTGTTGAGATCTGCTGTAAGAATACGGAATGTATTCACGCATGTCAAGATTTAGAATGTTACTATAAATTCTAATGTGCATTCATCAACATCCCTCGAAACAAAACAGACCGACCAATCAAAATTTCTCTAAGATACTTATTGAGACTTTCCCAATCAGCATTCTTATAGTGCCAAAGAAGCCTACTTGTAGGTGGAGAATTAGGGCGGCACAGGGTTGAGGTGGTAAATTGAGCCGTAATTAAACACTGGTCTGAATTTCCGAGAGGGGAACCGACTGAGATGGAATATTTGTGAGGATGAGATGTTAGAAACAAGTCGAGTAAATTAGCTTTATCTCCAGCTGCATCAGGAATTCGCGCTGGTGCATCCACTAGCTGTTGCAAATTAAATGATTCACAGAAGAGTTCAACGAAATGGTCCGCAGGACTTGTGGTAGAAGAATGTCTGAGCCACGGTATATTATGAACATTAAAATCGTCTGCCAGGACGATTTCGGAAATGATCAATATTGTTGGAGATATTGTCAAATACGGATACCGTGTCATCATCAGACATATGATATTTTTATGTTGGCTACGGATGCAATCACCGCAGAAAGAATAAGGTAAAGATAACATGCTCCGTCTCTCTTGCCCATACGCAGGATTCAGGTAAGAATAACTTTTGAAAATTAAAGTCGGAATGAGTTTAATTCCTTATAAACGATTAAAATATCACTTGGGCACAAGAAAATAATTTTTTTTAATTTAATTCGATTTACGGGTGTAAAATTTCATCTGATTGGTTGAGTTTTACATGTATTTTATGTAGTAAACGTTTTAAAGGGTGCTCTAACAGTGATATACAGAAACACAGTAATTGTGCCACAGTCCATTGTTATAAGTCAATGATATTTGCATAATTTTGGAGGAAATTTATATAAAAACAGTACAGTTTAAAGTGTTTCCTTGGTTTATAGAAGCGAAAAAATTCCTGGAATTACTTTTATAAGGTAGTAATATTATCTCTGATTATATTTAGTTATTTAATTTTTGAATTTTTCGAAAAATACAGACATGCCGCATGGTAAAGTTTTAAGCGAGCAAAAACGAGCCGCAATTGTCCCTTATAAGGATTGTGGATTTTCAGTTCGGGAAATTGCAATGAAGATCGAAAGACCCAACACTGTCATACACAACTTTCTTAAGTTGAGCAGTAATTATGGCAAATCTTCGAAATACGAACGGAACAAAAAATTGACAGAGCATCAAGTTCGATCAATCGTCCGTCAAGCAGAAAAAAATGAATTATTTTCATCACAAATAAGGAATAAATTAAACTTGCCAGTAACAGCCGACGGATGCGGCTAATTTTAAATGAAAATCTTAATATGGAATTCAAGAAAAGAGTTAGTAAGCCATCCACTAACTACAGCACATAAAGAAGCCAGGGCAAAAATTTGCTGAAAGCCATATGAGCTGGACAACAGAATGGCGAAAAGTTCTTTTTCACTGACGAAAAGAAGCTTAACTTGGACGGCCCAGATGTCTTTCAGTATTACTGGCATGACAAGAGGTTTTAGCAGCCATTTCAAAACAAATGCGTAATTTTTTTCCTAGCTCTACAACGTCTCCCAATAATGGCAGTTAAGAGGAGTCAGTACCAATATTTGTAAGTTTCATACATTTTTCAATACAAATTTCTGGCAAACTATTTGTAGCAGAATAATGATATATGTATATCTTAATTAAAGGTAATGACGAAGTCTAGTAAATAACGTCGGCAAAAATTAAAAAAAGTGTATTAGAATGGAGATATTAGCTCGGAAACTTGTAAAAAATGGTAAAAATTGAAGTCTTTTAAATCAAATTCCTGTGGGTAGGTATTCTCATTTCTTCAAATTGTGACTGTTTTGGGAAGATAAACCCTAGATCTAGTAAATAACGTTGAGTTTTTTATTTTTAGTAGCGCTTTTTATAATTATTTGACTACAATAGTACTTGTTTTTTCACCCGACATTTCACCGACTAGAAATTGCAATATTTATTTGAAAGTTGTTTAAATACAAAGCAAAATAGCATCTTTAACAATTATGGGCAAAAAAAATTTAGGAGAGTTAATTCTCGTTAAAAATTTTCAATTTATGTGAACTGCAAATTTTCATTTTTCATCTTAATTGTATGGTTTTGTCGGATGTTGGGTTTCTGTCTTTTGCGGTAGATGTCTCTAATGTGCTCTGTGGTCTAAGTCTAGGCTAATTTTATATGAATTTTCTCACTTTTAGGACACAAACCTACGTATAGTAAATTTTATTACCTACAGGTTCGCTGGTATCTAAATTGAAACTTTTGCTGAGTACTGACTCCTGCAGCGCAACATTTTTTTATCAGTGTATGCACATTCTTATAAACGTGAAGGTGCTGTAATAGTTTCGTCACCCAAAAGTTGCTAATCAGAGAGGAACCAAAAAGTCACCTTGATGTCAAGTCACGCGCGCATTAACATTAGAGCCTTGGTTGACGGTGGTGACGAAATAGTGTCGTGATAAAAAGTCTCCAATGCGTGATAGGCTATTGCTGCGTTCCTTTTATCATTCAGAACGAATCTGTATGAATCGATAGAACGATGTCATAATTTAGTTCTGCGCACATAGAAAAGGAACGAAACAAAACTATTTCAAGTGTTTGACATTTCTTCCATTTGACAGAAGCACGAATAGTAGTTTTTATTGATAAAATATTTAAATATGTATTAATCGCCTATATTTAATTGACTATTATTTCTAAAAAAGTTGCCGACGAAGACCAGCTAGCAGGATCATCGTCCGCAAAATCTTCTGCATCATCCCAGGAAGTCAATTCCTTTCTAAAAACTTCCTTTGACGTTGAGGGCAACTGGATCAGCAGATAGAGGGGTGAACGTTGTTCGCATTTTCGTGTCGTCTGTTTAGATAACTTTTTCTCCTTTACTAGTAAAGTAATTTCTTCAGCTGTTGCTGCCCCAGTTAAATAATTATTATTTTCCAAGTTGACCCTCATGAATTCTACCTCTTCTCCAAGATTTTTCAATAAATATTTGTGAGCATATTGATTGTCTAGAAATGCCATGTTAAAAACTAAAAAAGCTTTCAAAAGTAATTTTCGCCTGTTTGTAGCTTTTCTATTTCATCCTCCGTATCACCAAATTCGTATAAATTGTTGTTTATCAAAAACAAAGCCATTTTCAATGAAGAGAACTTTACTTCAATTACGCCAGCAAAAATGTAAACATCATATTCACAAATACAAATAAATAAAACAAATTACTCTTTTAGACTTTTTACCGGGTTAAACTTAATTTTGTTCAAGAAAGAATTTTTTGGGGATTCTCCGGTATATAGCAAAAGCTAAAAAATGTTCTAATTTGTTATTTCATCACACAACTCATTAATTTTTGGTGACAAGTTTCAAGTCTTGGTTTGACTCATCAACAGGTCCCAAATAGCGAAATTGGGTGATTTGAAAAACAAATGAAAAAATGAAAAAAAAAGAAGAAAGAAATGAAAAGTTTGAGAAAAATAGAAAAAACAATTTTTTTATTTATTAAAAAAATGTAAAAAAATTTTTTATAGAAGCAGATTCATTCGAAGCGAATCGAACCTGTATATGCCACGCAGTGGGCTGAAAAATAAGGAAGAAAAAGGAAGAAGAAGCGTTTCGTGTCGTGTTTTTCTATTTTTCTCAAACTTTTCATTTCTTTCTTCTTTTTTTCATTTTTTCATTTGTTTTTCAAATCACCCAATTTCGCTATTTGGGACCTGTTGATGAGTCAAACCAAGACTTGAAACTTGTCACCAAAAATTAATGAGTTGTGTGATGAAATAACAAATTAGAACATTTTTTAGCTTTTGCTATATACCGGAGAATCCCAAAAAATTCTTTCTTGAGCAAAACAAATACAAATGAAAATCGTTCTGCTTGAATCCGGGAAAAACTCAGGTGCATTCAGAACTATTCGGAGTCCGAAAAAGGCGATGACAGATTGAAATTAAATCGTTCGGCTCGAGAAAAAGAACGACATGGATTAAAAAAATTCGTTCTGAACGAGAAAAGGAACGCAGCCCTTAACATACTTTAAGTTATTAGTCCTATTGATAGCCCAAAGTATTTTAGAAAATAATTTCTGTTAGGGGGCGCCAATATCCTAAAGTGCCCAGGGTCCCCACTCCCCACTTGGCTAAAAACGTCCTTGTAGGTTGATGAGTCGTACCGAGACTTGAAACTTTGACGCCTTATATAAAAATTATTGTGATTGATAGAATAAATAAAAAAATTTCTTTTAGTTTTTCTTTTCGTTTGTACCGGAGAATCCCAAAAAGACCAATTCAGTAACACATACGCTAATGAGAAATCTTTATTTCGTCTTAAAATTATTAGCTAAGCTAAGCCATACATAGATTAAAAAAAAAAAAAACTTTGTAGAGAATAATCTTCGGAAGAGTTGATATAATCTCGATGCACACAATAATCAATCATTTAAAATAAAAGCAGAGCTATTTAATGCTTACAGTTCAGTATTAAATATTGAGCTTTCTACTTACTTAGTAGCTGTTAGATGTCAACTCTCGACAATATTCAGAGAATCGAAGTCTTTGAATTACAAATTTTCTTCAATGATATCTTCCACTTTAACCTACAAATCAGATTCCATGCTCAATTAGTACATTTTTCATAATTAAAAAAAAAACAAACGGCAGAAATTGCGCAATTTCAAATTTATAAGCGCAAAGAAAAATTTTGTCTAAGAGTGAGCTACCCTCCTCCGAGATCTAGTCTAATTTATGAGCATGGAGTTTATAAGTTGTCATAATAAAAATGGTAAAAGGGCTAAGAATGTGTAAATAATAAACATTTACATAACACTGCAGTAAATTTTGTATGTGTATGACATAACAATAAGACCACGTGATCAATGTAAAAATCCCCGGAGTTGAAAGTCAAAGTGAAATTTATTCGTTTACAAGAAAACATGAGTAATTTGTTTACGAGACGAATTGCACATTGTAAGTTGACCTAATTTTCAATTGGAGCTGGGGGACGCACTGCAAGCAAATTTTATATAACTACTTTAGTGGAAGAAGAAAGTTGATATCTATACAGATTGCATGTGTGATTGTTTAGTGATTTTCTAAATGTTGATATTCTTAATGGGAAAAGAATTTTAAAAATTATTTGAAATTCTATATATACAAGTGGCGATAACTTGACAAGGGTTAGGATAGAAAATTATCACCAAATTAAATTAGTCCATGTATATCCGCAATACCCTTGGTTTACATCCCGCATCCGACAATTAATGGCGGCTAGGGATTTTGCGAAGTGGAAGCGATTTTGGATTCCTGAATTTTGGGAGGACTATCGAATCCTTCGTAATAGGGCAAGTTGTGCTATACGCCTTGCTAAGAAGAAGTACTATTCATCAAAGCTCAAAGCTAGTTTGCCGTCTAAAGTTCTATGGAAGAATCTTAAAGCCTTTGGTAGCAAAGCTAAAAATGTTTCCACTTATACAAATTTTCTTACCCGACAAGTTTTGAAACAACTTGGCAACATTCTGTCTAAGTGGAAACGCTATATGAAAATTCAGACACATGTTGGCAACGTGTTCGATGTCGGCTGTAAAAAATCGCACAATTTGTTGGGTGGATTTGTTCATTTAAGTGGAAATGCTCATTAGTTGTTGTGTTGGCTTAACTAGTGGAAGGCAATGGAGTAGAATGTAAGAAGTTAAGCCAACAAGTTCGCGAGAATTTATTTAAATGGAAACACTTGTACGTTTAAGCTAACATGTCGGCTCCCAACAAGTACACAACATGTTGCCGAACAAGTTGGCACAATTTGTATAAGTGGAAACGAGGCTTAATACGATACCAGATCCGGATGAGCTTAATAAGATGTTTACATCGTTCACTAATTCCTCGAATTCGTCCCCTTTTTCTTCTTCCACTTTTTCTCCTTTAAACTCTTCTTCCACTTTTAATTCAATCCATCCACAGTTTCTCATCTTTAGTTTTTCTGACGAAGTGCTTGATACCTTTTTCGTGTAAAATCTATGGCCCTCAGGAATTAATGGAATATCTCCTAGATTCATAAAAATTTGTTTACCTTAAATTCTCGTCCCTTTAACTCATATCTTCAACCTATATGTCTCACGACTTCTCGTTTCCCTAATTCCTGGAAAAAATCAACGATCATCCCTCTACCTAAAACTACAGGTGTTAATCCCTGTGAATATCGTCCAATTAGTATATTGCCAATCCCATCAAAACTCATTGAGAAGTTAATTTCGGTCCAAATCTCTAAATATTTACATGAACACGGTCTTGTTCATGAACATCAATCTGGCTTTCGCCCTGGTCACAGTTGCTCGACAGCGCTATTAAATGTGATATTCGACGGGCAATTGATGCCGATAATTTTACTATTTTAGTTTTGTTGGACTTTTCGAAGGCGTTTGATGTAGTCGATCACAATCTTCTTTGTAAGAAATTAATTACAAAATTTAATTTTTCGACGTCTGCAACACATTTGATTTTCAATTATCTTACTGATAGATTTCAGAGTGTTTTCTGCAATGATTCTTCTTCGTCTCTTCTGCGAGTTGCTTCTGGTGTGCCCCAAGGATCGATTCTTGGTCCTTTACTTTTCTCGTTGTTCATTAATGATATCTTCGAGTGTGTTACACATAGCAGGCTTCACTTATATGCTGATGATGCTCAGCTATACCTGTCAAGGCCGCTTGGTCTTATTGAAGATGGCACTAGTTGCATTAATGCATTCTTCGTTGGACTGTGATCAATGCCCTGAAGCTTAATGCCAGTAAATCTAACTGTTTGTTAATTAGCAGAACCAATACTGACACTACTGGCTTCTCTCCTGTCATCATCGGAGAGGAAAATTATTCCTTTTGCAGAGACTGCTCGCAATCTTGGAGTTATATTTAACAATACTCTAACCTGGGAAAATCATATCTCGGCTGTAATTCATAAAGTCTGTGGTTATTTACGCTCTCTGTGGGCCTCCAGTCACTTTACACCTACTGCAACAAAATTATTCTTATGCCGATCTCTCCTTGTTCCTGTGCTCATCTTCGGGTGTGAAGTGTCTGGCCATATTGATTACAATAATTCACATAAACTTCAGATGGCTTTTGATGCTATGATCAGATACATATTTAATCTGCGTAGATTTGACCATGTGTCGCCCTTTAGTAACTCTGTATTTGGTTGTGGCCTTTTCTGCTATTTGGATTATCGGTATCTTGTTGTCCTGGTCAAGTTAATGAAATTTCGCTGTCCAGCATACTTGTTTTGCATTCTAAATTTTGGCAATTCTAACAGAAATAGCAATTTAATATTGCCCAGATTTTTCTACTTATCTTTCCAGCGCCTGTTCTTCGTTCATACAATCAAGCTTTGGAACTTCTTACCTGCTTCTATTAAGCGATCCATCTGGGCTGGCTCGCTCTCCTCGATCAGACGACTCATTATGGAACATCTTAGGTCTTCAGAATTACGAGCATTTTAATTATGTGATTTTGTTTATGTTCGGTCAAGTCACTCAGCAGTTTAACTAAGATTTAGTGGTGTAGTATGGATCAGTAATGTTATGCAGTATTTTGTAAAAACTTTATCTGAATCTGAATTATGTACTTAACTCTAGTTGTATGCTTTTCCTTTGTATTATACAGACCAATGCAATGTAATTAAAGTAGCTTTAAACCTCTCTATTACATAACTAGGCACTTGTTTTATTTTTTTTTATTTTTTCTAAACATGTACCTACTAAAAGATCTTGTATCTTACTGGTGCATTGCCTTCAATATATATGTGTAGTCTTGTAGTTATATATATATATAATAAATTGAATTGAATTTAATTTAATTGAATATATTTACTACAAGCCATTTAAAAAAAATTTGTTCCATTTTTTAAATAAAAACACTTGCCTTGTTCCAAAAATATTTATTTATTCGGGTTGTTACATACAAACGACGCGTTTCGCCCAACTGAGGCATTATCAGGTTACTGATTACACCTTGCTGATCTGGGACTTCAATTACTGTTCGAATATTCATCTAATTGAGAATGTGTTTGTTTGATGATATTGCCTTTTATTTCTAATTTTTCGTACTTACCCAAAATAATTCCTCCATTCTGTTGTTGTAATAATTTTCACAGTATACGTAAAAACTAAAATATAGCAACACCAAGAATTGGTTGGCCGATTTAGCCGAATTTTGTAATTTTATTTAATATTTTTATGGAAACGTTTTGAGGAAAAATTCAACTCTCTACGTTGACGCGTTCACAGGCGGTGTCCAAATATATAGTGAAAAACCAAAATTTTTATATGGCACGAAGGAGTTATCCGGTTTATCCCATTTTCAAACTTAAATTTACTTTTTTTTCTAAAAGCCCGTATGCAAAATTTCAGCTCTCTAAGTGAACACGTTTCTGAGTTATTGTGAGGACAGACAGACGGATATGCAAAATTCAAATTAACTTTCAATTTTATGCATGAATGTCTAATCCATTTTGCTCTACTATCATAATTTCTAGGTGTTACAAACGGAATGACAAACTTAATATACCCTGTGATTTTATATAGGGTATAAAATTGTATAATACGGGGACGAAAATATTTGACTAGATTACCTTAAAATACCTAGAAATACAGAAAAAAATATCTGAAGGGTAAAGAAAAAGAACAAGGTAAGTCACGGTTTTGTCTAAATTAAGATAATGATACCGTTAAAAATGTGGGGCAAAGTAATAATAATATTTAATAATAATAATAATAGTTTTTTATTTTACACTTCATTGTCTTAGCGTTCAAATGAGTTATAAACAAATAAGAAAAAGTAATAATAATAATATAATAATATAAATTAAACTGAAATTAATACTAAGATGCAAATAGCCAATTGACTTAAAAAACTACAACAATGGCTCCAAGGCCGTCTGTCTGTGCCCCTTAACAAAGAATAGATCTAGCAACTACATTAAATATTTTAATTTTTTCGGAGTTTTGAATACTGTTTTTTATGAGAAAAGTCTGCCATGCACAGTTAAGGCTTACCTTAGCACTTAGTAGGCGTTGATGTATATGCGACACCATTGATAGTTTTGGAGTTAAAGTAACACCAAGGTAAGTGTATTTTTTAACTACCTCAATATCACTATTTTAAAAAATCCAGTGTTCCGAGCTTTTTCTAGCACCTCCACCACGCTGAAAGACCATTATTTTTGATTTATCTAGATTGACTTGCAGGTTGCAAAGCTGGCAATATTCCTATAATCATCTATCATGGACTGAAGTTTACCTGGATCATCCGAAAGGATGACAATATCAACCGCATACATTAGCACTTTAATAGCAATATTTTCCACAGAAATGCCTACTTCCATGCTATCCTCCAAATCATTAATGAATAAAACAAACAACAGTGGACTTAAAATACATCCTTGCCTTACACCGCAACTTGCATTAAATCCCTCCGAAAGGGTGACACCATCCCATACAAGCGCTGTGGTATCTCTGTAAAGCTCTTGTAAATTATTAATCAATTTAGAGGATAATCCATAAGAATAGAGCTTATAAAATAACGAGTTACGAGCAATTGTATCAAATGCAGCTTTAAAATCGACAAAAAATCCATAAATTTTCTTCTTATTATAGAATTATGGCAAAGGTTAATGGTATATATTAAATTATATATATTATCGATTGTTCAGTATCCTGAACGAAATCCTGCCTGACTTTCGGACAGTATTTTGTGCATCTTTACCCAAGTGACAAGTCTTTGATAAAGTAAACCCACATATATTTTAACTACACTATCCATGAAAAATAGGCCGCGATAATTTTGAACTCGATCAATGTCACCCTTCTTATGTATAGGAAAAATTACTGATTTTGTAAAAGAGGCAGGAACTTTACCGGTTTCAAAAATGTAATTATAATTGTCAAGTAGTTTTTCCAGAAATATTTCAGGCGCATTTTTATAAACTTCATAAGGAACACGATCAGCACCAGGAGCTTTATTATCCTTTAGAATATTAAAAACTTCCAGCAATTCGCTCATCTCATATTTACTATCTAACGTCGCATCATAGATTTTAAGAGCTGCATACAATACATTAAGAGAACTTACAGGGGGTGTTAACAAAGACTGAAAATAAGTTTTGAAGGCATTTATATCAATATCAGAACTAATTACATACTTCTTTCCGCGCAATTCTTTTGCTATTTGCAACCATCTCTTGGAGTCTCGAACAGATTCCAGTTTAACAGCGAGGCATTCATAGTATGTTCTTTTCTTACTTTTGCATAGCGTTTTATAAGCTGCATTTGCCTTTAAGTAACTATACGAGCAAATTCAGAGCAAGTTTTTCTAAAAATATTTAGCCATTTGTGGGATAATCGTTGACTACGTAAACAGTCGCTGTCAAACCACTTTTGCTTATACGTAAGATTCTAGGTGCAAATTGGATTTGCTGATTTTTTTATAGCTTCTACCAAAAGTTCAATTGAGTGTTTTGTTATTTCTGAGGGCAAATGTTCGCACAAATTTTCCACTCTTACCACATATTCTGCAGGTGTCTGAACTTTCCAATTAAGCTTAGATAATAAAGTCATTGTCTTTTCTTGGCAGTAAGAAAAAAGGGTGCTCAGATTTACTGATAAGTATAAAGGAAAATGATCAGAATAAATTTGGTCAGCTATTCTAAATTTATCTACACATCCAATCAAATTATACGAAAGCGCTACTATATCATTCACTGAAGTGGGGCAAAGTACTTTAAGTAAGTACATGCAACAAGAAACTTCAAAAATCGCATTGATAAAGATATAAAGAGATATTTAAAAATATCATAAAATCTAAGAACAACCTAAGTCGGAATTTTGCATGAAAAAACAATGTAAGTCCATGACATTTTTGCTTTATTTGATTGATGTAATGAATTGTTTCGATTTTTCTTTTCTTGTTCGTGGCCATAGCTATATACATGGAATGCGATAAAAATATGGAACAAATAAAATAAAATGTTCGCCTTGAGCTTCTAAAGTATGGGGCAAGCAATCATTTTAGAACTTCAGGCCATAGCTCATCAGATTTCCCTGTAATCGAATGTAAAAGAAACAATTTTAAGGCCAAAGGACAAAACACCTTAGTAATATTTTTAAAAGAAAATCCGATTTCGCATCTCGGCCAATCTTTAAATTATTAATTTCTAAGGATTATCCTACTGCGATACAGTTAAGAAAGTCATTAAACGGTCCATGGCAGACTTCTATCGTAAGATATAAAAAAATTTTAACAGAAATTATCATTGTACACTATCAAACTTATACGAGAAAATTATGCTAATATCTTCAGCAAAATATAATGATTTGCAAGCTTTAAAAAAATACTCTGGAAGATGGCACAGACATTTTTCGACATTTTTTCTGACAACACTCGAGATTATAAATAAAAAGGCCTAATTAAACTATTGAAGTATCACCTGAAAACTACTTAAGCTTAAACTGCTTTCAACATTATAGGACTGTAATTGTTTGCATTGATTTTTCTTTTTATGAAATGTACTTTTGTTGAAACACTTAAAAGTTTGTTTATTGCGAACAAACTTTTTTGATAAAAGATAAATAAAGTGAAAACCAAAAGTTTTATATGGCAATACCAAGAAGGTGTTGTCCGATTTTGTTCAGTTTTCAAACTTTATTTAGTAGGTATTAATATAAAAAAGCCATGTATCAAATTTCAGCTCTCTACGTCGACGCGTTCTCAGGTACTGCCTAAGTATACATATATAGTGAAAAACCAAAATTTTTGTATGGCAACTCTACGAGGGAATTGCCCGATCGTTCCCATTTTTGAACCTAAATTTACTTTTTATTTTCCTTTTTTTCAAAAAGCCTGTGTGCAAAATTTCAGCACTCTAAGGCAGGCCGCCCTCCAAAGATGCAAATGCGTCGTGTATTATACATCATGCATATGCACTTCTCATATGCTGTATAGTAAGCCGCTCATCAAAAGAGCAATTGCACTGCATATTCCCAAACAAAGTGCTTAAATTATTATAAAGGTGTTGTTTTTATCATGACATTGTCCTATGAATATCTCATCCAAATATCGATGCTTCATTCAAAAGCTGTACATGCAATGCTCAAGCGAAAATGCTTGTACCATGAGCATAGCAAGTGCCCTTGTATCAAGCAATTGCTGCATTGGTGAACTTCGAGTCACTTAAAAGTACATATATGTTATGAATTTTTGAAGAGCATGATGCAAGTGCGTCGTGCATGCACGAGAATTAATGTCTTCTTCTATCCTGCCAGGTTCCATTAATTATGTTACCGGGCTAATAGAAGATTTCTTATTTCTCAACTCTCTTTGATTACTTACGTTGATAGTTGTAGTGTACTTAGAGCTGATAGGGATGGGATGTTTTTTGGTCTTAGAGTCTCAACTTAACTGGACTTTCTATGGTCAACCAATACATTTCTAAACTTATTTTTAGCCTGCTGCACCGGAGCTTCCGGATACTATGGACTTTAAACAACAACAACATCAGACAGCTACACTAGTAAAATAGTAAAATTTAGATCTTACCCATATAAGTAAGTATAGGATATAATATCAAATAAATAAAAATTAAATGCTGTTCGTTGGTAATCACATCACTTGAGAATGGCTGGCTAATTTTTTTTTAGATATGCGTAATAGTCCGAATAAAGTTTTTAGCGAAAGAAAAATTGGAATCGGTAACCCCTTCTTGGTGTTGCCATACAAAACTTTGGTTTTTTTCACAATACGTCTCGACGTGGGGAGCTCAAATTTTTTAAATACCGTTTTTGAAAAAAAAATGGTAAATTTAAGTTCAAAAATGGGACCAATCCGGTAACTCCTTCCTAGGGTTGCCATACAAAAATTTCGTTTTTAAATATATATTTGGACACTGTCTGAGAACGCGTCGACGTAGAGAGCTAAAATTTGGTACATGGTGTTTTTATAGCGATGGTAATTAAAATTTCGAAAAAGGACTAAATCCAGCTATCTCTTGTTGGTGTTGCCATAAAAACCTTGGTTTTTCATTATATACTTAAAGCTTGCTGAGAGGGCATCGATTTGGAGGGCTCATATTTAGTACACGGCGGCTTCAAGAAAATTGCAAATACAGATCCAAAAGTGGAGCAAATCGGGCAACTCTTTCTTGGTGTTACATACAAAACTTTAGTTTTTCGCTATATATTTCGATACTGCCTCACACGTCGATGTAGAGAGCTGAAGTTTTGTACACGGGCCTATTTTAAAAAAAGGAAAATTTAAGTTTGAAAATGTTCACCAGTCGGGCATTTTCTTCATTGGGTTGCTATACAAAATTTTCGTTTTTTACTATATATTTCGGTACTGCCTGAAAGCGCGTCGACGTAGATAGAGCTACACTCTCAAATGCATGTGAAAGTATGCATACACTCACATACCCACACAGCGTGAAATCCTAGAATCCGGATTCGCAAGATCGAGTCAAATGATGTCTTGGATATTATACACCCCCACTACTCAAGGCATCTATATTATCACCGGCGGGCACTTCTAGTAATAAATAAATATATAGAAAGGCACAGACTCTGTATGTATCGCGGACGAATCCCAGCATGCTCTTTTTTAATGAAAAAAATATTTAAAACATAAAAAATATAAAAAAAAATAAAAAAAATAAAAAATTTTAATAAGATAAAAAAAATAAAATAAAATAAAAAATAAAAAAAAATTAAAAAAAAATTAAAGAAAATGAAAAAAAATTACGAACTTAAGAACGAGCAACTTTAGCTGGTAATTAATAATGTAATAATAAAATAAGTAAAAAACTACTTGTCAAGCAAAACTGAGGCCAAGCCGCATGAAAAAGTAGAAAATAAACTTTTCTTTACACACAGAGGTGGACTCAGATTTTTTGATTGGGACATTTCTCTTGAATATTCTTTCTCTTCATGAATCAAATCCACTTATTGCCTCTGATTGATCATACTGAAATATATCGGTGATTGTCAGCGAATAAAATCTCTCGATCGCCATACCCTTCCTTTTTAGTACTACACTTTTTGATTTTTTTACCGTTATAGTATTAGAGTTTTTTTTTCGATTATTGATCATAACTCGAGTAAAGTAAGTCCGATTAAGGAACGGGTTTCACTATTGGCCTCAGCTATTTAGTAGCTACAACAGTTTCTTCCCGGGGTACTTAAGGGTGCGGGATAGGTACCATCGGTGGGAGGGTACTTCTTATACAGCATGTTGCATATCAAATAAACGATCTCGGTGAGTACTATCGGGTGGTATAGTTTCTTTACCGATTCAGTAAACTTCTTTGAAAAACATTTTTCAAATGAAATGTGTATAAGTGTATAAATCCATCTCCATCCCATGTATGTCTGTTTTGTGCTGTGATAGCATGGTTTTGAGTTTTTTCGATGTTTTTCCTATATATCCTGTAGTGCAGTTTTCAAATGGTACTTTGTAGACAATATTATTGGCTTCTTGCGTGGGTATAGGGTCCTTTAATTTTGAGTAGCATCTATTGAGTTGCGTTATAGGTTTGAATGCCATTTTTATTTTATTATTATTATTTTGAATCATCCTGGCGATTTTTAGGGATAATGGATGTATATATGGGATGGATCTGTATATTGGGGTTGTGTTGTCTAATGTTATTATGTTGCTAATCGTTCTATTATGTTGGGTGCTATAATAATAAGTATTCCTTGTTGCTTTCTTGATTAATGTGTCTACTGTGTGTTGTGGATAGTTGTTTTTCGTCAAAATGTCTGTTTCAATTTTTATGTTTTTCTGTGTGAATTGCCGATTACCTACTTATTTTAAATATTTTATTTATGAATGATTGAGCTGTGTTAATTTTTGTTTTTTGTGGGTGATTGGAGAAATAGTTCAATATCCGGTTTGAACTACAGGGTTTACAGTACCAGTGTGTTATTATTTTATTGTTGTTTGTTCTGATTAAGCGGATGTCCAAGAATGGGATTGTTTTATTATTCTTTTTTTCGACGGTGAATTTTAACCTATTGTGGATGCTATTGAATGTGTCTGTGAATTCTATTTCGGAGTAGTTTGGTATAGCGCAGATAATGTCATCTACGTACTTTTTTATAAATGTCGGTTTTATGTAGGATTTTTTTAATGCTTCTTCCATCACGTAATCAAGCTCCATTTCAGCTAGAATGCCAGATAGGGGGTTTCCCATAGCAAGTCCATACTTTTGTCTGTACATTTTATTATTGTATTTGAAGTAATTGCAGTCCATAACACAAAATTTAATTATTTCTTTAAAAAGAACTATATTTATTGGTGTAATTTCATCTATTAGGTGCCACTGATTGTCAATTATCTTTAATATTAATTCTGTGTCAACATTTGTATAGAGAGATTCCACGTCTAATGAGATAAGATGATCATTCGGTTTTAGTGTTACACTATCTAGAAAAATTTTCATATCATATGTATTTTTTATATTGTGCGTACTGTGATTTATTTGCTGCCAGTATATTGCATATATATTTTGAGAGATTGTAACTAGGGCTATTAATTGTTATAATTATTGGTCTCATGGGTATGCCGTCTTTGTGTATTTTTAGGAGACCGTATAGACATATATATATATGGCTGTATCCAAAAAAAAAAGTGGGTATGGATCGTAAGAGAAGTGAAAACAAAAAATTATAACGGTTTTAGAAAAAGTTTAGAAAGTATACTCCCTGCTGAGGGTGAGCAGTTATTCTATTACGTTTTCGGAAAATCTAGTAAAAACTTGAACATCCGAGGTGAAATGGCTGAATTATAAGCGAAAAACTATAAATCCATCCACCGTTTCCCCGCCCGTTCCAAAAAATCGAAATCGAAAAATATAGTAGGTACCCTACTTGTCCTTCTGGCGATTATCTAACAACAGATTTGAAATCAAGTCAATCAGATGGGTATCTTCGGAGATTATCCCCCTCGCCCACCAGCGGCACCACCCCAACCACCACCCAACGACCAGTTATAGCCCCCGACGGTAGCTTTCATTTAAGTCCTCAATGAGTTCTGTGCGCGTTTTTGATGGAGTTATAAGCAAAATAAGTTGAAAATTTGCCCTCATGCCCTGCCAGATGCGAGCCCCCCTCTTAAAAACCAATACCATTAGAAGATGGGCGACATCGGTACGATCACACCCACAAAAAATGGTGAAAAAATATTTATATTTAAATAAAACAAGTGAAAAAGCTAGAACTGGTCTAAGACCAATTCTTATGATACCATAGATGAATGCACGTATGAAATTTCGTATGGTCACCCATTTGAGCAATTTTAATTTTTTGAATTGGTTTCTCGCATATATTTCTAGAACGGCTCTTCGGACAGAAAAAATGATTATAACCAATTTTATAGGATTTCTTATTCTGAAGAAGTTTTTAATAAAATAAAAATGTCTAGGACTGATCGTTTTCAAAGTATATGTAAAAAACTAAAAATTGTATATGGCAACACCAAGAAGGGGTTGCCCGATTTAGTTAGTTTTTGAAATTTTATTTGCTATTAGTATGAAAACCAAATTTCAGCTTTCTATGTCGACGTGTTCTCAGGTAGTGTCCAAATATATCGTGGAAAACGAAATTTTTGTATGGCAACCCCACAAAAGAGTTGCCCGATTTGTCTCATTTTCGAACTTAATTTTACTTTTTTTTTAATGTCCGTGTACAAAATTTCAGCTTTCTAAGTGAACACGTTCTCGAGTTATCGTGCGTACGGACGGACGGACGGACGGACATGCAAAAATCAAAATAACTTTTAATTTTATGCGGGGGTGTCCAATCCATTTTGCTCTACCATCATTATTTCTGTGCGTTAGAAACGGAATGGCAAACTTAGTATACCCTATAAATTTCATCTAGGGTATAAAAAACAATGTTTCTTTTAGATGTCGCCGACAACGACAACGGAGTAGTAGCTTATCTAACTATGTCGCCGCAACGGCGACAACGGAGCTGTATGTTTACCTTACATTGTCGCCGCAGTGGCTGTTGTTTTGAAGGCTATATAGAAGAGTGAATGGTATAAAATGTAATAAGTTATTTTTAGTTCTTTTAGTTAATATTATATAATTGATGTTTTCTTTCTACAGAAGTAAAATTGTGTCTTTAACTTTAAGATTTATTCTTGTTCCTAAATGGAAGAGAGATTTATTTTATTTCGTTTGCTTCGTTTTGATTTACTATTTTCCTTTTGTTTTTAAACTGATTAATTTTAGCGTAAATAAATAAAAAAAGACACGGGGCTTTCGAATTCGTTGTGCTAGATGGCACCTCTAGTCATGGAAGTTAATTATCTTGTCCAGACTGCGCGCTCTTGGAATGCTCTCCCATCTAGTATCCAGCATACACGTACTGTCAATTCCTTTAAGAACCTCGATAGGATCACTTCTCACAGCGGAGTACTATCACGAATTATTGTAGTTCTTTTTTCTATTGCATTAGTATCTTGTTCTAGTGTCAGTTCTGTTCAGTTCAATATAACTTGTTTTTGTTAGTCTTATATGCGTAATATTAATGTATTTAGATTTTAATTTGTCATTTTAAGCGCCATATTTAATATTTATTATTATTATTATTATCATAAGTTACCTCATTTGTTATTGTTTTGATATTCTTTTAAAGATTTCCTACACGTTTTATACCAATTATTTTTAGGTATAATAAAAGATTGTAATCTCGTATACTATCCCCTCTAATAAATGATATTTTATGTTATGTTACTTCCCTCGATTTTATATTTCTTGTCGCCCGGGCTACACTTCCCACACTTTTGTATGTATGTAGATAAGTGCCTACGTATCATCTTAACAAAACAACCTAATCATTTTTCAGTTAATTATTACTCAACCTCAGTGTCACTATAATTATTAAATTGGCAAAAATACTGAAAATTCGTTGTTGTTTTTTTTTTTGTAATTATTGTAAATATCCGCGTAAAACATTTTAGTACACTTCATTAAGAATTTTATGTGTTTTTTTTTAACACACCGCAAAAAACATCGGCAAACCATTGATATTGTCGATAATTACGCGGTAAATGTGATTATATACCTAAAAAGCCCCGGATTAGCCAGGTGTGAAATGGCTGCAACAAAAAATGTTACCTAAAGTGTACTCGATGCAATTATACAAAGTCATTAATAGTAAAAGTTGTTCATTGAGTGTGTGAATTGTGTCCAATTTGAATTGTTTACAATGCGCTTTTGCATTGTTTTAAATTTACGTGTGTAAACTTAAATGAGAACAAGATTTTTTTTACTATCATATAGTATCATATAGTTCTTGTCTTCTAGCCGCCAACTAATAATAAAACAAATTAACTTGTTTGTCGCGCCTTCATGTATTTGCTAAGTCATTATGAGCATGCGCATTGTGGTTTGTTTTCTTGGTTCAATGGCTTATTAATGGTGATCGTGTAGTATCTATAAGTAAATGATAGCTTCTACGTAAATTGCAATTAAATCATGTAAAAAAAAAGTTATTTACTTTCTCATATGGTTACAAGCCGGATGTACGATTATAGAGGTTATGTGTAGTTAGAAAGGGGGAAATACATTGCAGATGTAAAATATTTTATTTTATTTTTTTCAGAATTTAAAATTATATCATATAAATTAATAAAAATTTTAACATGAGCTATCATATTTTCAAAGAAATTGAAAAGATCAATAAAAATATTTTATATAGAATGTTCAATAAGAAAAATTTCCCAATGGACAAAATTAGGAAGAAGGCAGAGTTCTAAGAGTATGTTTCATTAGAACTATAAAATTCAAACAATTATATAATTAATAAAAATTAATACACATAGTCTCTTTTCATCAACTACTAAACAAGTGTCAAGTTTTTCAAAATTCTAGACTATTCGAAAGTTTAGGTGAACAGTAGTATATACCATAAGCGATGCATACTTTCTTTGCTTCTACATATTTCTAATATAGTCATTAATGATGAGCTTAGGACTTAATTCCAATATCCAATACAAAACAAATGCGGATAAACTAATCACACTAACTCATACCCTCAATTACTATATTTTCGAATTGATGGAGACTAAATAAATTTTGTTAACTTATTATCTGATTTTTGTTCAGAGGTACCACAAGGATCATAACAAGGGCCTTTAATGTTAAATATTATCATTCATTATTTTCACAAGTCTGTCGAATATATTAAAATTAATAAGCAATTCTAATGACGTACAGACGCCATTATTAGATTTGTTCTATTCCAGTACTCATTCATTCAATCATTATTTCTGATGCCAAAACTGCCACTCCTCAAGAAAAATTCAGAATTTTATAGTACCTCTGTTTACAGTGTAACCTTATAACACTGATGAGACCCCTCTCTGATCGCTGGTCGAAAAGTTTAATTTTTCTGAAATCATTTGATCAGAACGTAAGAGGCGAAATTTTTAGCACTATTGTTTCGAGCGAGCGACATTATATTGAAGTCTGTGATTCTATGCGCTAAAAATTATCAACTCATCTGAGGTCTGTTTAATATTACACGTACAATTTGATAGCAATCTTCTTTTTGACTCGCACTTTAACCATATTACTAACAAGTATTTTAAAACCCTGGTATTTGTCTTAAGGTACACTAGGTCGCTTAAACAGTTTTCATTGCATATAACTATGTATAATACCCTGGTTAGATCTATACTAGAGTACGCTTCCCCAATCTGGAATTCTTTCTATATGACTTGCAGAAATAAAATCGAGATTATTCAACGTAGATTCACTAGGTACTTGCTTTTTAAATTTGCAGGCTCATATGTGGACTATGATGACAGGAATTCTGGTGTCTATTCTCACTGAACATTGTTCTCTCAGGCGTCACTTATATAAGATGGGACTGGTTCATAACATACAAGCAGAGGATGCGGAGAGGTATCCGAAACCGTAACTCATTTTCTTTGTCACTGCCCGAATCTCTCCGGAAAACGTTATAGATTCCTTGGCTCATACCTCATGGATGAATTGCATGAAACAGGTAAGGAGGGTTGGGAGTCAATCTTATGGTTTGTAAGAGCGTCTGGTTGGAACCTATGAACTTATTCAGGGATCCTGAGGCTGAACAATGGGACTTATAGTGGCTGACGTTCTAGTGTTCTCCCCTCCCTCGCCCCCGGGGACTCAACATCCTTTCAATCAATTCATCCATCCATCCATGATGATATTCGGATACTCCATGATATCCTTAGAAGCGTGTCATTCCTATCTTGACGAAATGTCCTTATTTCAAATTTTGCATGGTTCTATTGATTCATCTCACTTATTATCTATATTAAAAATCAACTTTCGTAGTTGCCCCACTCGGCAGCCACTTACATTTCATGTAAATGCTCCTCGTACTAACTTACAATTCAATTCCCCTTTGGTTAGGATTCAGATGGCCCACAATGTCTTATAACGGGTGGGCCATAAGTCAGTGAACATTGTATTTTTGATATATTTTTTTTTATTTTTTATTGAAAATGGATAATTTTGATTACAAAAGATAGTTTTAATCATGAAGAGTTTTTTAAAAAATTAAATTTTATAAATAATATTTTTTTAGATGCCTCAACCTCTTCGCAAGCTGCTGCTCTTTGCTGTACCTGGTCAATATCTGAAGCCAAAACTGATTGATCAATCGCAATAATTTCATTTATTATTTTGACTTTTAGTTGTTGCAGTTCTTGCGGTTTATTTGCGTATACACGATCTTTCAAATATCCCCACAAAAAGAAATCTGGTGGTGTTAAGTCCGGTGATCGTGATGGCCAATTAACCAAAAATTACCAATTACCAAAAACCGTTCGCAGCAAATTCGTTGTTTCCCTTGCAGTATGGTACGTAGCTGCGTCTTGTTGAAACCATATTTCTTGAGTGTTATTAACATAATTAAATTAATTATTAATTAAAACAGTAATACATTTTTTTTCATTATTCTCCGCAGTGCACGTTTACGAGTCGATGTTTCAGGGTTTTCATTTACACTCTCCCGAACTCGTTCGATATTATCTTGTCTTCGTATTTCAAGCGGTCTTTCACTCTGAGATAAGTCACAAACAAAACCCGATGACTGAAAACGAGCGACTAGATTTCGTACTTGATTTCGTGATGGTGCATTTCTGAAGTTAAAAAAATTTCGAAATTTTCTTTGGGTTTGAATTATTGAATTTTGACTAGCAAAATAAAACTCAACAATTTTTAATCGTTCCTCCTGGCTAATGAATCTCCCACACGTGTTGTTTCTAATACTAAAAATAAAAAGAGAAAAAATATTAAATATAAAAAATATATATATATATCAAAAATACAATGTTCAGTGACTTTGGCCCACCCATAATGACTTAGATATATTCAGTGACAGCTTTGCGACTTTTTTGGCGCAACCTCTTGGTCGCAATAAATCATCTAAATAATTTTTCAATTTTAAATTAATTTGATCTGTTTCAACTTTACTTTTATGCTTCCTTCCTCCAATTCCACTCTTTATTACTCTAATTGCTTTGCTTTCAAGCTCATTTTTATCTTAAATTTTTAAGTTATATTTATTATCATATTTGTTATATTATTATTTCTTACCTTTTGCTTCTATTATATTTATTTCGCTTAATATCAGACTTTGTTTGAATTTTTAGCAATTAGTAGACTTCCTCATTATTGAATTTTTGTTATTCTCCGCTTAGATCTTCTTCACATACGTATATAACTTTATTTTGCTTTCGTTTATATTATACTTTTCCTTTAAACAATTTTTTTTTTCTTGTATTTCTTACATAATATTTTGAGCTATTTTTGTATATTTCTTTATAGTTCTTCTTTTCTTTTTCTTATTTTTAATTATATTTTTCATTAGTTTAACGGTAGTAAGTAAGTGGATTTATTTTTTTACTATCGTATCAACTTCTTAAATAAATAAATAAAAATAAATTATTGTCAGAGCTGGTCAGATTCAGTTTCTGCTCTTTGTTGTCCAAAATGCTTAAGAAATATTTCTCCTTTTTACTATTTGACATTTGTTGTGTTCAAGATTCGAGGCAGAGTTGGTCTCGGAGTCGATCTAATTTGGTCGTTGTCTGCAGCTCGAGTAGAAGGAGTAATACAGAATATTTAGTATTCCGTTTCTTCAATGCTATTCATTGTCACTTGAGTAGCGGAATTTAACAAAGATTGTCATTTATTCTTAATAGATTTTGCCTTATATTTCTTCTGAAGTGTCTGTCTCAGATTTAAATCTTTCTGAAATTTTATCTTATTCCTATCATATCATCTTGTACTTGAACTATATTTAACCTTCACCTACAATTAGCTATCTTAAGTAGACTAAGATCTAAGATATTGGAGGTACCATTTCGTTTGACAAGCATTTGATTCTAAAGTGAAAAGAGATTTTAAATATGATCACAGTATTTCATGAACGCTACCTATTTAAAAATTTTAGTAGTTGATTTTAATTGACAACTCGAACTACCAAAGATATCATAGAAGGCACAAGAACTAGAGCAGAGTATACAGATTGTGAAATGGGTAGTATTTTCTGGAATAGACCATAACATATTTTAGAGCATGCTGAAAGCAAATTATTTTTATAATAGCAGTTTTGTATATATTTGATCGACTTCCTAAACACTTCAGATACGAAAAAATATGAATCACACGACGTATACATAGTTACAAATTTTGTGGTCCATTACGGAATGGACCGCCCTGCCATATAAATTTTGTATACTTTTTTGGTACTGCATGCGACATCTAGTTCTTGTGCCATCTATGATCCTATTGATCTGTTAAGGTAAAGAAGAATGCCCATTTTAGGACCGACACCTAACGATGCACTATATATTTTAAACATATTTTATTAACAATGTTTATTTCGATTAAGCGGAGAAAGCCTTGAGTGTTTAAAGTTTGATCTATTACATTATGGAAAATCTAGTACAGAATCGAATTTCTTAAATCCTGAGAAGAATTTTGAGTATCTACACTTCATTAATCGAAGGCTTAAAGAGCTATTTTAGCTTTCCCCATACTCTAAAAAAAAGTGAGTATGGGGATGGCTTTTTAGTATTTCCCTCTTTTTTATTCCAACTGAGGTACTGGATTTTTAGCACCTTAGATCGGCGTTAACTCGGTAAAGTTATGTCTGATCGGAAAACGGGTTTCACTGGTTGCCTCAATTCATTACAAGGTACAGTTCGTAGAAGAATATTTTACCCTGTATACTTTTAAGGTGGGGATAGGAGCTCCCGTCGGGGTGGCGTGGTTCGAATTCCGTATGGTGCATGTAAAATTAAAAGTCTCGCCGAGTACTATCGGTGATGTACTTTTTTCCCAATTCAGAAAACTTTCTCGGTACGTTTTTGCCAATAGAAAATATATTTTCATGCACTTGGGTTACGTATACCCCAGCTACTACATTTCGCATATACTTTTGCAGTTATTTCTTACATGGCCATTAGTGCTCTTTTGTGAACATTTCTCTTAAGTCATTTTCCACTAATAGAAAAGTCCACTTTTTCACCCAATTCTATCAGTCCAACGATTATCTATCTCCCAAAGTTTAAATCATCATCATAGAGTGTAACGTGGAAAAGTTACAGGGTGATCTATGAAAATATTCTCAAATATCCTTAAAACCCGTTATCCTTCGTCGCCCCCCCCCACCCCTCAAACGCTTTTTTTTCTCGTCTAAGTCTGATCTATCCATAGCTTTCAGGTTTCACACCACTTACTTGACACCCTGTATCAACTCAAATGTTATAGAATCCTTGAACAATTTTGCCTGTGCTTGCGATATCTCGAAAGTTTTTCTGATTGTGATGAAAAGAGATATCTTCGATCTAAATGAGTTGTCAAAGCTTTAAGTAGTTTTACATAACTATGTGAAAAATTATTTATTAGTTTTTTTCTCATTAATTACGCTAATTTGCTCGGTAAAATTAAATTCGTAACTTACAAGAAAATTAAGTTATGTATGACACAAAATAATTTAAACCTAATTATAAAAAATAATAGATTCAAGTGCGTCACCGCATCCGCGAATTACTCAGCGCATAACTTCAATCTCTTACAGGTCAATGACAATTAAGATTCTTTAGAATAAAATTGGTATTTAGAATAAAATTGGTGGCAATTTAGACAGAAATTAATGCGATTGTGCAACATATCATCATTATAGTGTAAATTGATTAGCACTTCCTCTCTGTGGAGCTATTAACTCACAATGGGGATTTTTCAATTGTATAAAATAAAAACTAAAAATTATTTCGCAGTTTTCTAATTTCCTGAATGTTTTGAAATTGGTATAAAAACAAAGCAAAACTATATTCATTTCCGTTTTCTAGTATAAAATATGAATAACAAATCTGCATCAGAATATAAATCATAATTTGAATTTATTTTAAATTATTATAAATTTTTTGTTTAATTTGAAGTTTCACACGACTACATAGTTGAAATTTTGTTCTCATGCCATACATGCAGTCAATCCGACAGCGGAATGAAATTCGATAAATCACCTGCAGTGTTCATTAGGAGCGTTATTTGGTGTTACTCAAGGCTCTATTCTGTCGCCATTACTCTTTTTTTTTATTTATAAATAATCATAAATCAAATTTCAAATTAATCTTCTTACTACTTCAAACTTATTGGTTTATTTTTTGCATGGATTTTATTTTAGCTGTTCGATATACATATACCGTTACAAAAGTATCGAGCAAATATAAAAACTCTATTTTTCTCATAACTTGGATTAGTGTTAGCTGTCTAATTCGATTATGGTGAAAAGTTGAAACCACTTCCAGAATATATTTTAATGGGTCACCATCGAATATGAAAATTGATTGCAAAATTTTCGTTTTCCTTTATATGTTTTATGTAAATCGTTGCAGTTATTTCGGAATTGTTTAAAAGTACAGCAAAATTAACATAAAACTGTGGCGATTTATTAGTGTTGAAAGGCACGTATAGGGTGTCAGAAGAATGTGTCCATCATTAAGTATTGGTCATCTTAGAATGACAAGACTGTGGCTGTTGTTAGATTTATTATGAACCAGTTTACAATTAAAAAACGTGCAATTATCGTTGAAGTAAATTAGTGTTCGCGTCGTAGAAAATTGCATGAAAAATTTGGACGAAATTGTATACTTGATCAAAATACTATTAAACGTTTGACCGAAAATTTCCGGGAATTTGTTGCTGTGGCAGATAGACACAGCACATTAGCACACTTAGTAATATTGTGTCTTTCACGCATTATGTTTTACACAAAATTTTGCCGAAAGTTGTTCCCCCATAAAGAATTCAAATGATTCATAAACTTCAAGAAAACGACCAATATCATGGTGAACTAGAGTAGGTATAGTGTAGTGATGATGATAAATTAAATCCATGATGATCCAGAACTTTTTGAAAGAATTTTCAAAATTTTTTAAGAAGTTTTGTTCGTCTTTTAAGCCCATAGAAATTTAATATATATATTTAATAAATATTGCACGAAACCAATAGTCTAAAAGATCGCCTAAATTCGTTCATCTACGTTTCGTTTGAATGAATTTAATTAAAAAACTCGAAAATTCGAGGCAAAAAGTCCGGTGCGATCGGTAAAATAAAAATAAATGGTTCGTGGAGGAAAATATGAATCACGGATCTTAGAAGCAATTAGTAAAAGCGAAAAAATTACTTTTATTCGCAAAGCATACTTTTCAACTTTGTCGAAGATAAGTCAAAATCAATTAGGTTTTAGTGGTTATTGAAGGCTCTCAACATAGAGCATGTAGGCTTAGTTAATTTTAGATAAGAAAGAGCTCAGGAGCAGCTACGACACCAGTAATTATTTAAAACAAGAATACTACTTGTCATTTTAGCCGCTATTTAGCCGGCAAAAATTTGTTAAGAATTCATTAGTGTGCTGAAATTTTGTACACGAGCATTTTAAAAAAAAAGTGAAATTAAGTTCAAAAATGGGGCAAATTGGGCCACTCTTTCGTAGGATTGCCATATAAATATTTCGATTTTCACTAAATATTTGGGCATTGCCCGAAAACGCGTTCACATAGAATGCTAAAATTCCGTAAATGATATTTTCATAAAAATTACAAATACAAGTTCAAAAATGGAATAAAACTGGCAACCCTTTCTTGGTGTTGCCATGCGAAACACTTTGGTTTTTCACTACTTGAGAACGCGTCGACGTAGAGAGCGTTTTCATAAAAATAGTAAATAAAATTTCAAAAATAAATTCAATCGTGGAACGCGTTCTTGGTGTTGCCATACAGAACTTTTGGTTTTCATTTTATTTAATTTTTATTTCCATCTAGCTAGAGTATAATATTATTAATCTTAGACTAATTATAGCTCTTCTCGTGTTTATTTTAGCCGCTTTTCAATATAAATCCTCCCTACTAAAACGACTAAAATTTGAGACCGTTTCAAAAAAAATCTAGGGTACTGCCGTTCAGGTTGTTGATAGGATTTAGCTGATTTTTTACCCGGATTCAAAAGCATTAATCCGGCTAAAACGGCTAAATTTAACTGGCATAAATATATTTTTCTGGCAACTCTGTGCTTGTGCCTACTGTCTTATATTCTGTCTACAGTCGCGATAGGACTGATGTATGGTGGAGAACATAGGGTTGCCAGCTACCTTAGTACATTTGTAGAATTTTTCAATTCGTTTCATCTATGATACAAATGTACAATGTGAGGATTTAGCCGAATTTTTAATATAATTAGCTTGCAAAGGCTTACAGACTTAATAAAAAGTAAATTAACTGGCTATATGTAAGCGCAATTCAAAGTATGATGTCAGCAAACGAGCTTTCAGATTCCGGAAAGGAGACTGAAGTATGGCCTGAAGAAAATTTCCAATTCTTGTAAATAATTAGATTTTTTACTCGTTTAGTTATGAGTTCACAAGTCCGTCGTATTGCCGCCCCATATAGATCATGCTTTGGTCGCCTGTAAATTATTTCCAGGATGATTTTTTTTTTGACAATTTTAGATGATTTTGATGTGGAATTTTTAAATTAAAATCTCAAAATACACGATATCTTATTACCTTTATTATATGTAGGTGCTCATGTTAAATGATTTCTTGCTATCCAAGGGTCAACATTTTTACCTCGAAACTCTTCTAGAGTCAAAACATTCAATCAAAAATATTTGCAAAATATTCTTCATTATAAAATTAATGGACAGTCATCCAGTTAATTGCATGCGCATGCGTAATATGATTATACCTTGCTCTATTATATTGGGAAATTTAGATTAGAAATTGCGTAATATTCGAGTATATGAATATATGCGTAGGAAGGTCAGCCTTGGTCTTTTATTAAATTGGCTAATACTGAATGTTATGGGACTATGTTAGAGTGATTTGCTTGGACGTGAAGTCCAGACTGCCAGCATGAGCTGACAGATCACTCGACGTACAGCGTTGAATGCAGGGCGGCACGCTAGCTCGCCTCGGCTATTGGCGGAGAGTGTGGGGAGGTTCCACGAAGAACCTGCCGCTGCCGTCAGCCATAATCAAAAAATGTCGTGCCTACTTCCAAAGGCCGACGCACACACTCAGTCCAGAAGGGACCTTTACACCACTTACCTTTACCTTGGTGAAGGCGCAGATGGACTGCCTTCAACTGCCTTGCCCCAACCGCCCAATGACACTGTGGGCAGATTGTTTACAGTGTCCCTATGTTGACCTGAAAAGAGAGAGAGTAGCGGACCTAGGCGACCTTCATGCTAGAGGGCTCCAGGAGAGTGTGAGGAGAATGAGAAAAACTTTAGGAGTGCACTACGTTATAATTACTCATTTAATACTAGATGTATAAATAACTTTTATATGAACAGACTCTTAAGCCCCAGCATAATATCAAAAAAAAATTGATTTATCCACGTTCACGAAATATTTAAATTACAAAATCTATAATTACTTATTAAATAAATTGTAAATTCATAGCATTTTCCGTGATTATCTTACAGATTTTCTAGTTATAATGATGAAAATGAATAACAAAATAAATATTTCTTGATTTTAAGAAATGAAATAATATTGATTTGTTCGCTGAACTGACGAGAATAACATCCAAATACGTATCTTTTATAAATAAATTATCTTCAGTTCCATTTTTTTTTTGTGTTAAAAGAAGTGCGCATCTACATAAGATAGTCATTGTTGTTGTCATATCAATAAAAGAAAAAATACGTGAACTTTGAATTTATGAAAAAAAAACGCGATTTGAATCACACTTTGCTACTAATATTGGGGCACAATATAAAATTACAAAATGTATTTCCCTGTCGTCAGGCTTTACGTACGGCTGCGATAGAATTTAGTGGAATACATTTTTGCAGTGACAGTACATGAAAAGTTTCTGCTTTATTATAAATCGAATTACTTACTACTCCTTAACGCGATAGTCACATTGACAGTACAAATTATTGAATGCGAAATCTCCTGAATTATTACTGCAAAATTTACTACTACTATCGATTGTGTTTCTTAAAATCTTATTAAATTTGGTATTTAAAACACTCAACTCTTGGACAGGTGAATTACCTGCTGTTGTTTTGGGTATTTTCCTGTTGCTTAATATAGCAGCATTTTGCAACATTACACCTTCTAACTTAGTATTCGCGAATGATTCCTTTAAGCCTAATAATTCTAACACATGTCACTTTTGTCTAGTTTTTGAGACTTAATATTACTCTTAATGAGTTGTCAACGAGGAATTAGTCTAAATCTTGTACTGGAAGTCGGAGCGTACCTGAGTGACGTTTTGAGCCAAAGTCGGAGCCTCTTTAAATGTTTTTCCACAAACAATACCTGCTAGGCTTTCTTACTTAATGTTTTCTTTGTAGTAGATACTGCATCCACTGTGCTCAAGAGCTTTGCTACACCTTTTGGTAATTTTAGCCAATCGCTAGCGGCAGACATTTGCACTGTCCCAAGAACAGGGCTCCCTCGCTGGATTCTTAGGTGCACAAGACCGTCTTTGACAGTATCATCAGCACCCTTAATTGCATCAGCAAAAGGGGCAAATTTATTAAATTATGCTGAACTTCTCCAGAAATTTACGTTCACACTGGATAAATTAATCCTACAACTTTGGTAGAAGTTCTCCACGTCTCGTTCTCGGACAAAGTTTCCGGTACTATTGTGGGAAAATAAAAACTTGGCTTTTCTAGCGGATGATTAAAAATATATTCGGGAGTTCACGACTGTTGACACTTTCCCCATTTGAGAAGATTTCTTCTTCTTCTTTCCTACCGTCCGAATGTCACTCCGGGCTCGAGGAAATGCACTTTTCTCGGTCGGGGTGCGCTCGATCTTTCTGCTTGATATCGCCGCTTACACGCTTCAGTCCGTGTAGCATATTGCTATATGCAATATGCTACGACCATAACATGAATAAACAAAAATAAAAAATAAAAACTGCCTTCATGCAAAGGGGACTTAGCTCTCAACTTTTACAATGTACATGTTTTTTTTAATAGTTTTTTTTTTAAATTAAACAAATACATAATATATTGGAAGAATTGGAGAATATAGGAAAAAAAGTTCGTTTGCTTTTTATTTTGCCCTAAAGTCTTATCAAATTTATCAGGGACCGAACCATAGCTATCACTTTTTACGAAAAAAGCCAACTTAACCTGTTATTCCTGACCGATAATAATTTGAAGCTAAAAAACCAAGCTGGAAAGGCTTTTTATTTTATCTGGCAAAAATATAAAGCCAGCTTGGCTTTTCATACTTCCGGGTTCAAAACCCGTTATTGCCAGCTCGAAAAAATAAAAAGTCAAGCTGGCTTTATATTTTTGTCAGTAAAAATAAAAAGCCAAGTTGACTTTTTTTTATGCCAGAAAAAATAAAAAGCCTTTTCAGCTTGGTTTTTTAGCATTTTTTAATAAAAAGTTAATTTTTCAAAAGCTTTACAGGAATCGAAACGGGTTTCACGAGACATCTTTTGGTATATTCCACTAAATTGTTTAAAATTTTCAAAATACCAGTTATTTTCGGTCTCTAAATTTTACTCTTTTGAATTGCAAAATTACAAAAAATTCCACTAAATTTGACATAAATGTTAGAAAATTGTTTCACTGCGGGATGGTGGGTAGGGGATTTAACCGCTTTACTTTCATTCAATCCTATTACTCTCATTTGCCACTTTAATCCAATTATTTAAAACAACCTACCACCTTACTCCTGTCTCTATTCCACTTCATGGTGTAAAAATTAAAAATTCCATTTTTTTTATGCAGCCATTGGAATTTGAGGATTGAAACATGTTTGTTTTGATCTTTTCTTAAAGATTGTTTTCCCATTTTGAAATTATGATATAATAACATACTTATCACAATCGAACTGATAATAGTCTCTCATATCTGATAGATGTAATGATATCTGCTTGATTACATGTGGACATAATGAACAAGAAGATACTTCAAAAGCTCACACGTGCTATAACTTTTGCGTAGTAGTCGATTCGAGAAACATTCGAAAATTAATTATTGATAAAATTACTAAAACAATTGTAGAGATAACATTTTTAATATACGCCTCTGAAATGTATAGAATATGCGTATAAAAACATATTTGAGATAAATTATATTGAGTTTTTGTAACTGTGGAACTGTGGAAATTGCGTCCGATTGAGATCTACCGTTAGAAAAATAAAACACAATTTCATAAATTTTGACAAACAAAATAGTGGTGTTACAAACCGTCAGGGTTGGGGAGGCGAGTACCAATAAAGTGACATGGCAAGGCAATAGCAAAGTATAAATAAATATAAGTAGAGACCGAGGCGAAGAAAATTGTAAATTTTCCGTTTTTTTTTTAGACTGAAAGCGGTAATCTTATATACTTTTGTCTTTTGCATGAATGGGGGAAAAGAACTTGGGTATGCATTATTGTAGTCCGACTAAGACAACGAGTTCAAAACAAAAATTGAGAAAACATAGGATTACCCGAATGATAAAATCTTCTTGAATATTTTCAAAATTATTTCGAACTATTCATAATAATGTACATTGGGTAACCCTACCTCCATTTTGCAAGAAAAAGATAAATTTCGCAATGAACAACGCACTAAAAGGATATGTAAAATTTCTGTCCATTAAAATTCCCAGAATCCAGCAAGAGATTCCCCCACTTGAGCAAAACAAATGTAAACAGAAAAAGTGCTGTTCACATATCATAGGATTACACTAACAAACATTGGAATTCTGCGAAGAACATTGGGACAATTCCTGAAATTCGTGTTTTCATAAAAGAGCGGGAGCATTTTATGAGCGTAAAATCAGAAAACTCCGCCCATTCTCTCTTATTTACAAAAATAAATCATTTGCCATTCCATTTCGTTGCATGTAATCTTCGCATTCACATTTTTTGTCTTATTCGTAAAATGTTCAAAGAGTGTTTGATTTATTTTTTATTTTTTTCTCTTCCTTCCTTCTTTTTCTCGCCGTGTACATTTAAATGGAAAACAATCGTAACACTCTTCTGTGTCCTTTCTTTTATTTAGTTATTCATTGACAATAGTTTCACATCAACAATTATAATGTTGATTGAGAACATTGAAGTACATTGACAAAAACAAATTAAATTTATTATAACAATTGTAAATAGAATGTAAAAATCGTTCCTATATTGAGTGGTATAGCGAGGTTTTTGTTTTCGTAAATTACCCCCAACTAGCATTTTATAGTGACAAATAGTAATTGGAACGTGATAAGCACTCAATATAATCCCTCTATAGTGTTATTACTACCACTACCACTTTTGTTATCATAACACGTCCCAATCTTGGTCTATACACCATTTTGGGGAATAATGATGAGGGAATGATTATGAGTGAATGAAACGTTCCATTTTTATGGCAGTAACGTTATTTTCACTATCATTATCATAATGAAGGATGTGATTTTCATTTTAAACAAGTAAAAAAGCTAGAATTCGTCTAAGATCAATTCTTATGATACCCTATTAAATTTCGTATGGTCACCGATCTATGCAAGTTTGATTTTTGAAGTGGTTTTTCGCATATATTTTTTCTAGAACGGTTCGTCGGACAGAAAAAAAGACAATAAAAATGTTCAAGACTGATCGTTTTCACAGTATATGTAAAAAACCTTAATTTTTATATGGCAACATCAAGAAGGGGTTGCCTGATTTATTCCATTTTTGAAATTTTATTGGCTAGTACAATGAAAATACCATGTACCAAATTTCAGCTCTTTCTGTCGACGGGTTCTCAGGCAGTGTCCTAATATATAGTGGAAAATAAAATTTTTGTATGGCAACCCCACGAATGAGTCGCCCGATTTGTCTCATTTTCGAACTTAATTTTATGTTTTTTTTTAAAGTCCGTGTACAAAATTTCAGCTCTTTATGTCGACGGGTTCTCAGGCAGTGTCCAAATATATAGCGGAAAACAAAATTTTTATATGGCAACCCCATGAAGGAGCTGCCCGATTTGTCTCATTTTCGAACTTAATTTTCCTTTTTTTTTTAAGTCCGTGTAAAAAATTTCTGATTTCTAAGTGAACGCGTTCTCGAGTTATCGTGCGCACTGACAGACGGACGGACATCCAAAAATCAAAATAACTTTTAATATTATGCGTGGGTTTTTAATCCATTTTGCTCTACCATCATTATTTCTGTGCGTTACAAATGGAATGACAAGCCTTGTACCTATAGATTTCATCTAGGGTATAAAAACCACTATACATACAAAAATATGTGATGACATTACACGTGTAATGTATAGAGATATTAATACGCAAGTGATATTTCAACGGAGTTCACTATAACGTCTAAATTAAGATGACAGGTTTTAATCTTCTGTAATGTATGTAAGTGTATATATTATAATGAATTAGGGAATTCTAATTCAATATTGTGCAATATTTACCCAATTGAATTATAAACACGCTTCAAATTTTACTGATGAAATAATATATTTTAAATCGAAAAATAACAAGACGCCTCAAAAATAAGTTATTATTAAATTTTTGGAAAATTCTTAAATTTGAATTTTTTATCTCGACTTTTTTCAGCCAAAGTAATATTGGGATTAACTTAAAAGCACCTCCAAAAACTTTTTCTTGGCTATTTTCAACGCCTTACATTATGAAATAAAACAAATATTTTCGAACAAACTTTTGTATCCAATATGGTGGCAATGATTTCAAGAAAAATATGGCCGATTTTGAAGGAATTTCACTCTGTAGTGCTCCACACTTTATTTTAGTGATAATAATGGACTAATCACCTAATCAAAAATTATTTTCCGACTATAGTGATAAGATCGTGATTTTTACTACGAATTTCCCCATATAGTGACTGAGATGAAAATTAATGCATATGGCAACAATAAAGTGGCATATGGCATATCTAGATTTCTCCTATCACCCTGTGGTTCTGGAATGATGAAATTCGAACAATTAAGTGACATTTAATTTGACAGATTATTGACCATAACAGATTGCGTTAAATGCGACCGATGAATGTATTTTTAAAGCCATATGTATAAAAAAATAATAATAAAATGCCTTTTAGAGTTGTCGCTAGAGAAGAATTAATGTGTATAGTGTCGAGAGTTTGATGTATATTTCGATTGGTCTTTGTATTGTCAATAGCTAATGAGACTATTCGATAGAAAGTACCTAGTTAAATGACGAAAAAGTTGTTTTTTATAAGTTTTACCTCACTTTATTTAATCTAATAAATAAAGTAATAAAAAGCTTCTCACCCGTCAATCTGTTACCATTCACTTTTTAGTTTCAAAACATATAGTACACAATATAGTTCTCTTTTTAACCGTGACTTGTACTGCACATCGTTATGATGTTCTTAAGTTAAGTTAAGTTTTTTGTACTGGAATTATGTGATTTCGAGGATAATTTTATCGAAATCATGCTGAAACAGCGAAATTACGTGATTTCGATGTATTGAAAACGTCCTATAATACAATTTTAGAGATTGTCGGTTTAGAGTGCCAACGATGAAGGCGAAAGCGTGCTAGTCATTAAAAAAATCAGTATATATTTAGTGAGTATCCAATATTGATATGATAGGACCTCACTAAAATATCTTCTTTTGTTCGAAGATATTAAACTGGGATAAGGAGTGTAGCTTTCAATCCGATATGCAGGTTTTTGAGTCCTTGCGACTCTGTACGTTCTTGACGGAGTTGGTGTCCTAAATATCTAGACCGAAAGCATAGTCTAGGTTGCTACTTATGAATACACTGATTAGTCCAAGTCTGAAATAGCGTGAAGTTTAGATATGGCACTAGGGTGCTCCCAGTGCGCCTCTTGAATTAGAAGTCGACGAGTCTCCGAAAGCGAACGTGCCGAGATGCGCTGTAATAAACATAAAAGCAAACAAGTATCCGTTTAATTCGGATGGAGATTACTGGAAACAAAACAAATGAACCAATGGGCCCTATGCCCATATGGTCGCAGCTCTTTTCCTATGGATCTATTGATAGGCGTAGGTATGAGGATGATCAACTCTTAGTTCTGAGGTAGAGGCGTGAAACATCTCATTATTCCTATGTTCTGCAATCGCGGCGGTTACAGTATGGAGCAAAATCGCTTCTACTTTACTGGAGTCTTACAGGATCTATATCTGCAAAAGAAAGTTTAATATGTTTCCGCCCATCGGCGAACATAAACATTAAAAGCTGCATCAGTCTTCAAATTAAACCATGGTGTTGAATTCCAAAAAGAGGTCTTCGATTTCTTTATTGTGCTCCTCTTCAGAAGTTTCCTTTTTTTGTAGCCTCTCTTCGAAAGGACACACATTATAAAAAAAATCTTTTTAAATCTCTTCTAACTAGATAGCTTCAATTCTGAGAAAAGACTGATTTTCTTGTTTACAAAAATATTTTTTATTAAAAAACCGCGTATTAATAGTTAGACATTTCAACGGATAAAATTGCCCGATGTACATGTTGGTTAGTCACGTGTTCAGAGAGGTGGTGACAGGATCTTGACGCGTTGCCACATATATAACTATAAAATTTTCTCATTTTATAAGGATTTTCGATTGTGAATATTTAAGTGTGTGTGGAATTACCTCGACGTTAAATTTCAGAGTTATAAAAACGTGCTAATTATTAATAAATATCACCATGAAGAAAAGACTTGTTTTGGCCCTTACTACTAATTTTTATAAGGAATAAGCACGTGTTTATCATCAGTATATTCACGTAACAGAGATTTACTGCTATGAGTGGATATAACGATTGATTGTCAACTTATAACGTCGAATTTTAACCATGAGGTGAAATTTTAGTGGTTATCACGAAACTTGCACTGAGATTTAGTGACAAAACTAATTTTTCACTACTCTAAGTTTTAAATGCTAGTTGGGCACATATAAAAATATTTTAACAAATTCATGCAAATTATTAATATGTATAATATTTTGAGAATACCACATAATCTATCTCTAAATTGTAAATCCCCACCCAGATACGAAACGCCCAAATGAACAAAATCGACAAGTCATAAAATTCTCCAAATCAGAATCTGAAGTAACAAAATCCCAGAAAAGTTTCCTTTAAAATTGGTAAAATATACATCACAAAAATTCTGAAGAAGAATTCATCCAAAATTTTCTCCAACCACGCTCTTGTATATATGTAAGTATGGAACAGAGGTCCGTGTACAACAATGCTACGATAAATTTCTCGTATGGAAAAGATCGCTACCTTTTTGTCTGTGAGATCTAACGCTCAAATGTTTGCTGGGATGTTCAATATAATCTTCAATTAGGCCAGTTGGTCTTGATATGTGTATGTACATATATAATATAATTGTAGATCATCGGTGTATACATAGACACTGCCTACTGGAGGATCAGCAATAACATTAGTTAGGTTATTAAAAAAGGAAAAGAGAAAATAATAGAGGACTAAGTATTGATCCTTGAGGAACACTACAGACATTTGGTAATAAAAAGAAAGAAGTTAAGGAATAATCTTTACAAGTGATCTACTGAAGCCAACTAAAGTAAGGGATACCACTGAATGATACATAACATAGTATGAATGCAGATTGTAGATGCCGAGCTGAAAATATGAAAATTAACAATTTATTTATTACGTATAGGGATTTAAGCGCGACCCTTCCTCAGGAGCTCTATTTACATAAAATATTACGCAAGTTCAAGTTTTTAAAAAAATCTTATTGCAAATACTTCAAATACTTTTTTGTCTGCTGCACGTATAAATGTTTTCAAAAATAATAATAAATAAATACAATGAAAGAGCAATACATTATTAATAAATTAAAGTAGAGTCAAACGACAGCTAACCTGTTATGAGAGCAGTTTATAAGTCAGTGATTATTGACTAGAAAGTCTTTATACTTATGACTAATACTATGGTTTTAATTTATTCAATATGTAAGTATTTGTATTTTTTGTTTAACAACAAATTAAAACCATATTATTAGTCATATAAATACTTTCTAGACAATAATTGCTCGGTTATATACTGTTCTCGTAACAAGTTAGTTGTCTTTTGCTCTAAATCTCTACTTTAATTTATTAATAATATAATTTTCTTTCATGTGGAATATATTCACTGTTGTGGGATAAAAAAATTAGTTTTTCTCCACATCATTTTCATTTGTTTTCTTTCGAAATCAATATCACTGAACAACTTACATATGTAGGTACTTCTGAGCTTTGCATCTATAAATAAATAAATAAATAAATCTGACAAGGTATTTATACACAGTTGATTGTTCTGTTCCATGATCTTTTCTATACAACATACATATTTAGCAACTGGGCTCAATATTTAGTTATTGATTATTAAAATTGTAATTATTGAAATTGGGTATTTTCCAGGCGATTATAAAAATTTTTCTTCTATGAGAAACTGTTAGGGCAAAGTACCCTGTAAAATGTATTGCTTATCTTAAAAATAAAAAAATAAAAAGATGTGATTAAAAAGATTTTTGTGCTAATGTTATAGTTTTCGGACAAGATAGATACAGAATTTTCCACTTTAACTGAGTAGATACTAACCACAGGATTCAGCGCTGATATAAAAATATTCGAATTTATGGTAAATGCGAAGATAAAAAATAGACATACATAAATTGACGTTCTGATGCCTGGCTCTGAAATTGACATTTTACTGTGGTCCCCACATTATCTTCAATATCAAAATCGCCATGTTATGAAATCCCCAAACTCATTAAATCACCAATGTCATAAAATCCCCAAAGTCACAAAACCCCCGAAGCTACAAAATCCCCCAGGCCTCGAAATCCCCAAAGTCACAAAATCCCCGAAGCCACAAAATCCCCACTGTCACAAAATCCCTCAAAAGTCACAAAATCCCCAAGAACCACAAAATCCCTAAAAATCACAAAGGCCACACATTCCCCAAAAGTGACAAAACCCTCAAAAACCTCAAAATCCCCGAAAATCACAAAATCCCCGAAAATCACAAAATCCCCCAAAATTCACAAAATCCCCAAAAGCCACAAAATCCCTAAAAGTCACAAAATCCCCAAAGGCCATAAAATCAACAAAAGTTACAAAATCTCCAAATTTTCGAAATTATTAGCCGTGCTTTTGGTGGCACTGACGCAGAAAACAGAAGACCAAAATATTATTCAGATTTTTGGATCGTAAAGACTCTATCCAAGAAATTTCCCACGAATACAAAATACTAACCCAGAAGCGTGGCATGCATTTGAAATGATTTGTATAGAAATTATATTAGTATTCGATAAAATTCTTGCAGGAGCCGGAATTCTTAAAAACAAAAAAAAGTATTCAAAGCGGTACAGGATATAATGAAAATATTTATTAGTAGACGAATATGCGTTGAAAATGTGGAATATCTCAAATCTGTCAATAAATATAAATAAAATAAAATAAAAACACTAAATAATACAAAAATAATTAAAAAATATAAAGCACAAGAAAAATCAAGAAAATATTAAACAAACAAAATAAAAAAAAAGTCATAAAAAAAAGGATAATACAAAAAAAGAAAAAATTTAGTTAAGAGTGAATCAGGCTCTCGCAATTAGGTTTATAAACTGAATTTATGTCATATATAAATGTAATCCAAATTTGCCTGTAATAACTGACAAATGAATGAACTGTGCCATATTTTGCTGAAACAATAGTAAATACGTTATCGATTATTGTGTTCCCGCTTTAGTTAACTCTATGTTTCATTTGTATTAAACACTACTGTATGGTCAAATTTCAATAATATTCAAACAGGCGGACACAAGAATGGTCTTTCTTATTATCTTATAAGACTGACGAAAATAGCGGCTGTTCCTGGCTATCTATGACTCAATACCTACTAACTCTGACAATATCAAAAATTTAGCTTTAGAAACCTAGAAGAGCGCGGGGCGAAGTTTCTTCGAACTTCTTAGGCTATATCTTTATAACCAAGCCACAAAAAAATGTTTGTTTGAATCCTTTGAAGTAGCACCTTCAAACAATGCCCCACACGATACAAAAAAAAAATTTTTACGAGGCACATGCACTGACATATATAATATGGACTGACTACTTTCATAGAAATACACTTCAAAAAGTGGGCTCACTTCTATATTGCTGACTCTTTCGGTCTAAGCACGAACCACGAAGTACCAATTGAGAGAGAACTGTAAACAACAAATAAATAAGTGGGTTCGTCGAAATAAATGTTTTTAAATTATTTACTGTTAGGATTATTACTGATAAAATGGTTTTACCAAAGGCAATATGTTCATTAGATATGGAGCAGAAATTCGAAAGGTTTTTTTTTTAGAATCGTTTTTCGGGCTGCGCGCTCATTTTATCAACTTCCCGCCAATAATTTCTTTCAACGTTATCACCGGCCGATGTAAGAACTTTTTTGACATAAGCAATGTGAGTTCACGTGAAATAAAAAGTTATATTATATATGTCAGTGGGCTCATGTAAAATTAAAAAAAAAATATTTCTTAATCTTTGACTGATGAAATATGTGCCCTTTCTGAAAACCTAACATTCTAATAAATTCCAAATTCCTACGTCATGTTGTTGACGGATGGATTGACGTAAAAACAACCTTATAAGGGTTTCGTCTTTTTCCTTTTAAGGTATGGAAATCTAAAATACGTTCTTTTGTCTTTGTTCCAAATAGCACTAAAAGTGGGATAAAAAATATTTTCAGTATTTTTAAAAACTTCTAGTAATTCGTGGTAAACTCGAAAATCAACTCACATGGGTATTTTGTGTTTGGGGATTTTAATTTGGGGATTTCGTTGGAAACTCCATTTTTATCCCTAAATTTATGTTCATTTTTTATTGTCTGTTTACAGAAAAACTTTGCACTTCTGTTGTAATTTTAAAACATTGATGATGATGATAATGATGATGAAGATTATGATGTTGGTAATGATAGTGATAGTGATGATGATTCATACAACTTATGATGGACACAAACTAATTGCAAACCGTTTTCACTTGTATGTAATTAAATTTCAGCAATTCGATTTGCTCAACTTTATAACTTTACTTTATATTTCAATAAATAAAAGCAAAACTTAATGTAAAATTTCATTTATTAGATATACTTGATCGCATTCATAGAATGCACGTTATTTCACAAACACAATTAAAAGTTCATCTTTCTCTCTCTTTCTCTCTCTCCCTCTCTTTCTCTCTCTCACTTTCTTTATCTATTTCTATTTCTCAATTATAATAACAGTAAATAATAATAGTAAATTAATAAACATTGTATGATTGCGAATGAAAATAAGTTAATTAACTATTTATATATTAATGACTTAAGGAACAGGGTAGAAAATAAACATTTTTAATAAATTAAATTATATTAAATTTAATAAAGCACTGACTATTTCTCTATATGGATATTACATTATTTATTAAACGCAGTCAAATTATGTACCTAACTACTTTAATGAGCGCGCATCATTCATTTATAATGAGCCTCCATTAAAATTTTATGTTATTGCTTACAACAATATTTCCAGTACTGCTAGCGATTTTAATGGAATTCGTTATTTGTGTGCCGCCACCGCATCCAATCGCATCTAAATTCGGCATTGAAATATTATTTTTAACATATACACAGAATTCGTTGTCATTATTGTTTTGAATTCTTGAACGAATTTTTGCTTTTTGAAAACCGCCACTATTTGATTTTTTTTCATTAAATGAACTGAAATCAAATTTTAATTGTTGCCTATCACATGCTGCTGCTGATAATGGCGGGGATTTACTTGATCGTTGTGACCTAATGGTGGTAGTAGTAGCAGTACTGCTTGAAGTTGTAGATTGATCCAATGATTTTGTTTTACATTCATGACATAATATATCACCACTTCCTTCTTTGGTTGTACCATGTAATTCAGCATTGCTAACTAATTTCAAAATTCCATTGTTTCCAAAATAATTGACATTTGTAACTGACGAATCTTTGCCAAGATATACTTTTCCATTATTTCCGGTATAAGTGATTTTTCCGCAATTATCGATGACTTTCACTCGCGTTGTATTCCCAATAATTTCTAAATGTCCACTGTTATTGATCAGACGAACTTTATTTCCATTTCCTATAATCCGTAGATGATTTTTGTTAGTTTCAATTCGAATTTCTTTACAATTTCCAATATATTCTTGTTTATCCATTTTCACTTTTGGCGGATTAAAAACAGGAACGACCATTTTTTTTTTTATTTTTTTTTTGTCACACACTTATTTTTTTTTTTTTGGTCACAAAGATTTAATTAAGTATTTCTTCAAAAACGTACGAGTCAAACGAAATTATTTTCAGTTGTTTTGAAAACCGTTCCGAATTTAGTGTAATATTTAAGTTGCGGAAGTTTAAACCTTCCACTAACTCTCTTCACAATAGACTGAATGAAATAAGCTTTCGCACCGTTGTATTATATAAAACCGAATGAAAGAGAGTATCTATGGTTTTGTTTTTTTAGTGATACTTGATTTGATATCATCATAACAAAGCTTACTGCTGGTGCTTTTGCGCTGTACAATGATGAGATGCGATTAGTCCGTCGAGTGGGTAACTCAGCAGTTGCTCGGCATTTGGTGCGGTACTTTCCCTCAAAAGACTCACTTCGCTATCAAAGAAAAAACTGTTTCCCAAAAAGCCTGTTACATACAATAACAAAGCAAGCGAAAGATCGTTTCAATTCTAGATCTATCTCACCGTCACCAAATACAACTCGCTCGCCGAAACTCGCAAGCTAAAGATAATGTGGGATAAAAAAGTTGCATGTTTTCAGTGACATTGACCTTAGCAATAAGCTTTGTTTTGAGCTTTTCGGTTGATTGATTAATGTTTAGCTGATATTTTACTACTACTACTACTACTACCACCACCACTGCCGTGGTGACAATAATATAAATGCAGACTTATGGTGTGAAATAGCACGCCGCCCGGCTGGATGACATAAGCGAGTTATGTTATGAGTTTATATCGGGTATTATTCACACTTCAATGGGATGAATAATAGTATTATTGATTTTTTTTATCTATATTTTTTTTTATTCTACATACACTCTAAAAAAATTTTACTACTTTGAATAGAGAACAAAATAATGACTATAGTTAAAGTAAAATTACATGATAAGATGTATACCCAAGTAGCACCATATAACTTAAAAGTCGTATAAACCTTCTGTGTGTCATATGACGTTGATATAACTATGCATTACGACAGAATCGTCATAGAGTTGAGTCTTATTATAGTCACAATTAATTAGTAAGTTAATTCAGCTATTAGAATTATTCATATATACGTTAACTAAACGACTCTTCGTATTAGAGTAGTATTGCTGCCACAAAACAAATAAAATAACTGTGTTACATACCTAATATAACCGAAATAAGACAGCCATATACATAACGGCCGGATATACGTCGCGTAATAGTTGGTTGTAGTGAAGTTTTAACCTGACTGTTTTAAGGCTAATCCGTTCGTATATATCACTAGTATACAACAAATAAGTTACAATAGGGCATAAATGTCAAAATGAACTCAAACAGCAGAAACTTACACAATGGAATTCTATTTAAGACACCAAAATCAAGTTCTATCGTTTTCAATGATGTATTTTCAGTATTAGGTTCCTTATTTAATGCAGTTCGTTAAAGAATAACGTTACTGTCTCCTGTTTAAGTAATTCTTTTAGTGCCCATTTCCTTATATACCGTAAGTAAATGGCAACTTAAGGCAGTAACACAGCGAAAATTAGGCATCTTATTCAAATCTTATGCGAAAAAATGTTGCTATTAAAAACAAATTTACTAACAAATTTGTTGTTTTTCGACGCATTGCTGTATTTTTAGACGAAAGCCGGATTTACCTTTTTTCTGAATCCGTATCGCTAAATACTGCTAGTGACTTTTCAATAATGCTTGCTTCCTAAAAGGAATTTATCTTTTCACTTTTTACACTGCACTGGAATGAAAACCATTCTTTTGCTGCCTTGGAAAGTGGATTCTTTCGGATCTTTTTTACTTGCAGTTTATTTCTCGGCCATCACAAGATATTATGATCTTCCCATGAAGATGGCACTGCTGAAATTAACTTTTCCCCGTTTTTTTCGTTAGATACCACTTTAAACATTTTAACTATCGCGCAATAAAAATCGAAACAGCACGAGGTACGGAAGTAATCTGTCAAACTTGCATCAGTCGCGAAAAAGTCGGAGAGAAGACACAGACAGTAACTTAATATAAGAGCCGTGTAAGAGTTGTTTATTAGTTATATTTCTAATTTAAGATTGCAAACTATCTCAAATACAACTAAAGCCATATACAAGGTTCTTGATCTGTATATACGTGGCTATATACAGTTAAAAATAAATGCGCCATATTGTTACGGATAGAAAATCGAGAGAATTAAAAATAATGAGAATTTTTTCCGTTTACTAAAATTTTCAATTCCATTTTTACTGGTTAAATTTCAGTATTTTGAATGTGGAAAATTTAGGGATCTGATTCACATTGCTGAAAATACATTTTGTAGCCTAAAATAATTTTATGTAAATTTTAATAAAGGATTATGTAACTTATATTGTAATAAATAGAAGGCCCGTAATAATTACGCATCTAAGTATTTTACAAAACTACACAGGAAAGTTTTCTCCACAATATATTTCAACATTTATACGGGAAAAGATCCAACTCAATCACAAAAATAAAAAAAATTTATAATATTATGTATATTATACTTAGGATTGTTTTTGTAAAAAGCTTTTATAGTTTCTTGATGGAGATAAGTTTGCATCTCAATTTTGACTTTCACAATACCAAAAAGTTTCATGAAGGTTATTACAAGGTTTTACTATTGTATGCTATTATGCAATTATTCAATCATGCCGAAAACGTAATGCAGATGTATAAAGGTCTTAAGCATGTTAAATTGTCAAATTTACAACCGTCCTCTGATACTTGTTTGACTTTAGTTATGTTGTGAAAAAGTCATTTTAGTGGTTACAAATGAGCTACAACAGCGTCGTATAACTGAAATACGATTCCCCATTTTAGTTAAATATATGAACGTTTTGTATATGTTTATTTTTCACGCGGACGGGAATCGAACCTACACTTGTTAGAATCGGTCAATGATAGAGAAAGAAGAATTTTAAGAACTTTTTATTTTTAGCGATTCTTAATCAAATTTATAAATACAAGAAGAAAAAACAACCGCCTCGTCCGGGGTTTGAATCCGGGACCTTCCGTGGTTTAGTAGGCTAGTTACAAATTTGATAAATGCAAGAAGGAAAATCATCTGTCTCGTTAGCTCAGTGGTAAGAGTAGTCGCCCGGCATGCGGAAGGTCCTGGTTTCAAACCCCGGACGAGGCCGTTGTTTTTTCTTCTTGTATTTATAAATTTGATTTAGAATCGTTAAAAATATAAAGTTCTTATAATTCTTCTTTCTCCATCGTTTTGTATATGATTTAATCACGTCGTAAGGGTAAGTCGTTACGACTATGGTCAGTCATAAAAAAGTGACACAACTTTCTTATAACTCGATTGTGTTACTTGGGTACAGGGTGTTTCATAATTGGTGCACATAACTCAAGGGCTTGATAGCTAAAGGTGGAGACAAGCAACATATTATAAGGTGAAGGGGGAGTCTGATTGGGCATTTATTGGAAAGCTGAAATGGTTTTCTATCATCTGAAATGAATCCCACCTTGTTAGGGTATATATCAAAAAAGTTACAGGTTGTAAAGTGGAAGAAATACTAAAAATCTTAAACCCCTACCGTCGAAACGACGCGGCTTACCTCCTCCCCCCTCCTTCACCATTTAACTTTTTGCTTGCCTCCACCTCAGCTATCAAACCTTGAGTTATATGCACCAATTATGAAACATCCTGTATAGTACAATGTGAAATGTAAAGAAAGTAATAAAGATACACTATCGATCATCTGTTTCAAGTCACACATACTTTCCCACATATTTCTGATTATTTAAGGGGGGAAATAGGTATAGGATGTCGTTTTTACAGTGATTTTCATGAATTTTTTTAACAGATAAAGAGTTTATATTATTTATTGAGGTTATTTTACACCTATATTTGAGAATAACTTTTGAAATTTTCAAAAAAATTTCTCGCAAAGTAACGTAGATATCAGCTGCCGCGCATTGAAGGTTTTCATCCGACTGAGCAGTTTGGGTACATCTTGGAGGCCGCAATTTTTATTTCAAATGAACTGCACAAAGAATGCACTTTTTTATATGTGAACCTCGATTTTCACAAAAAAAAATTAAAACTAGTATTTTTTAGAGGGGTGTGAACATAAAACACGGTTTTTTGCCATTTTTTCATACCTTTTTTTTTGAAAAAAAAAAGTTACAAAGTTTCAAATAGAGCGTCTTTATATAAAGAAACTATATACCAAATTTCAAAATGATCGATTGAAAACTTTTTAAGCTAGAGTGTACGCAAATTTCGAAAAAAGTCGTTTCGAGAAAAACGCATTTAAAAAAAAGTTGCAGAAAGGTATTACATGCCACGCGGTCCGACACTTGAACGAGGAATGCTCACTTAATCGCTTATAACTTTTGAACAAATTTTGAATTGAAATTGGAGGAGTATATTTTGGAGTAGTTTTACCAGTGATTTGTGAAAAAAAAGGAAATTGAAAATTTTTAAGCGTCTACACCTATGGGGGGGGGGCATAAGGGGTAACGCCACTGTAAATTTTTTGAAAAATCAATTTTGTTTTTATTGGCTTAAAAAATACTAGTTTAAATCCTCTAGAATAAGAAAAAAAAGGTCCCGTGCAGAAATTCTTTTTTTTCCTTTGAAAATGGAGGTCTCCACCAAGCGTGTCAAACTTGCTCCGACACGACTACCTGAAGCCTGAAACACTATTGAAACTTATCAGCCAGCTTTATCGCTAGCTTTCTTCTAAAGCTGACTGAAAAATCCGAATTGAACACAACTGACCTTTTTGACATTTGCACCTTTAACTTGTTTATCGGAAAACTTTTATTTTTTACCTTCATTTTTTTTATTTTTTTCCAATAAAAAATTATTCTCAAAACTTTAAACGCGTTTTTCTCGAAACACGCTTTTTAAAAATGGCACCCAGCATAACCCGAACAATTTTCATATTTTCGACTTGAAATTTTGACCAGATGTGAACATTAACAATATCTAGAGAATGCCGTACGGGATTTTCAATAACTTTATTTGTTGATTTTTCATTAACAAAAAAGCGAAGCTACCATGTGACCGTAATTGAAAATTTGTAATGCTAATTTGATCCACTTGCCGCGGAGCCATTTAGCTAAATTTTGGCATACTTATTGGTTTTTCATGACAATATACTTCAATGCTTTTATATAATATTGTTACGTGCAACAGAAAGGGACAACTGGTGATATTTATTGGAAATAAAGAGTAAACAACTTCAGGTTCAGGAATAGAATAGTCAAGAAAATTCTGGAATAGAACACTCTAGAAGAATCTGAAGAGTTTCTAGGGTATAAATACAACAGTTGTCACCGCCAGAGGGAGAGTCTTGTCTTAGACATTGCAGTGTTAACAAGTGAAAGTAATACAGAAGCGAAAGTGTGTAATTGGATTACGATAATTGAAAGTACAGTATTAGCGATAATTAAAGTTGAGTTGACTAATTGAAGGTTTGTGAATTTTATAAGTGTAAAACGAAAATAAAGAACTTGCATATTATAATTTAATATTGTGTTTTAAATAACGAACCACAGGCCACGTACGCAACAATATAAAATCAAGATGGTGTCTACAATATGGCGACCGAATTTTGTCATTATGGCCTGATTGATTCCAAATCAATCTCTTTAGGATTATCGAGGTCATAGATTACGGATATATGGTCAAAACTTAGAATTTATTGATGGATGCGCCAATATGTCTGAAAAATTTTGCCATTTATTGCTTGATTCGAATTATAATCGATATATAAGATTTATTGGGTTGCAAATTGTACTAAAGGAAATATTAATTTTGCTTAAGTATTCGACCTCAGAAGATATGATATCGTCTATGGCGCTTGGAAGATGAGCCCTTCGAAGAAGAAACGATTTACCAATAAAGTACCGCAGTATAATAAAGAATTCGACAGAATTCAAATGAACGAAGTTTGGCGCAATGTTGGATAGCGCAGTGAATTTTCGGTAACATATCAACCAGGGGCACGATCAACAGAATTAAGACCTATTAAAACAGTCTGTAAAAAATGTTTCTAAATTTACAATGGTTTAATGGATAAATTTATTTGAAAAATAAATAAATTGAGCTTTAAAATTTAAATGAAATTTCATAACTCAATTCAAAAGTATCATTTCCATTCTTATTATACAGGGAGTCTCACAAGTGGTGGATAATAATGAAGGAGGCGATAGGTCATGTCAAGAAATGAAAAAAAATGTATGGCAGAGACAGAAAAAAAAATTATAAGGTTTTTATTTTACTTTTTTTGCTTCAAACACAAAAAATGAGGTACAGAAGCTGAAACTTGAAGTTTGGCAGACCGTTTCTTCTAAACTACATACTGTAGAAGAAGCACTGACACATTGAATCAAAGGGCAGGAGGTTCTCTATAAATTAGCACCCCGACCATCTTTCTACTGTTTGTCGTTTAGGAGATATAACTGTTTTAGTACAAACCTACGTTTCACGTACCCTTAGTCCTTTAACCCCGATTATCTCGGAAAGGGTTGAGAATGCACCCCCCTCTGCCATACATTTTTTTTTCATTTCGCGACATGACCTATCACCTCCTTCATTATTATCCACCACTTGTGAAACACCCTGTATATACCCTGATGAAATCTGTTTGGTATTATGTGTTTGATTTAAAATTTGTAATCGTGGTGTAGGGCCTCTTTCCGCTTGCGAGTAACTCTTCGGCCACTGATTCCTAAGACGATCTCAGGCGAGTTCAGCTAGTTGCTTCGCAATCGGAATGGGATCAACTTCGCGTGGAATTACCTTATGTGTTTTCCTTGCTCATAGGTCATAATTTTTAGACCCGCGATTTAAGGAACTCAAGGCGGAATTCTCAGATTGGAGCGCTATCAGGGCACAAATAAAAGAAGAAGACACCTCAAGATGGACACCATACTTCCAACGCAAGTTTGTAACTCGACACTATACCTCGCTAAGCCTCAAATTGAAATTAATATGGCCCTCTTTTCAGCGGTGGAAGTCTCGAGAAAGAAGCACAGCTAGCAGAAAGTACCTGTGTATTCCCGAAACTTCTCTAGCGCCAGTTGACGCTATATGTATTATCCCAACAACGTAACTGTGTTGTCGCACGATAACTCGAGAACGCGTGTACTTAGAAGTTGAAATCCTGTACACGGACTTTAAAAAAAAATTAAAATTAATTTCGGAAATGAGCCAAATCGGGCAACTCCTTCGTGGGGTTGCCATACAAAAATTTTGTTTTCTACTATATATTTGGACGCTGCCTGAGAACGCGTCGACATAGAGAGCTGAAATTTGCTACATGGTGTTTTCATTATACTAGCAAACAAATTTTCAAAAATTGACTAAATCGGGCAACTCCTTTTTGGTGTTGCCATATAAAAATTTAGTTTTTTTACGTATACTGTAAAAACGATCAGCCCAATACATTTTTATTGTACTAAAAACTTTTTCAGGATTCGAAAACCCATAAAATTGGTTATATGCGAAAAATTACTTCAAAAATCAAACTTTCACAGAAGTGTGAGAATACGAAATTTAATAAGGGCATTCATATTAAGTCATTATGGACACAGTTTGTTTAGGGTATTAGCCTCCTACATACTCCATACTTCTTTCTTAGATTCGTCTGTGTACCAGACGATTGATCCGGGTGGAAATTATGATCCACTGTTCTTCCAGCTTTGGCGGTTTTCTATGATCACTTCAAACCGGTGACCAAATCTTAGAGTCTTGGCCATTATAGGTATATCTGTGAAGTTAGAGGTTATTATTGAGTCATTCTGAAGGGGGAGAAACAAGTTTGTGAAGCGCAATGCTGAACAAGGTGAAAGCTGTATAAGAGGAAAGCATGCATACTTGATGGAAGAAATTTGTTGGTTTGTTGTTTAGTTGTTTAAGTTGTACTGTTGATAGCTTTGGCATCTTCTACGAGAGTACGTACAGTAAGGTAGTATGGGTGAAAGATACCATATGCACGAATTGGTACTTCTCACGGCGAGATAACTATACCTTAGTAAAATTGAAATTGAGATTTTTGACTGTGTGGGTACTGTGGTAATGCTAGGCAGATGGCCCATGATGTAAAGAAGTTATGTGCTCATGTAAGTCAGAATAATAAAATCTCAGACATAGTAGTGAGAGGAGAAAGACAGATTAGCCTCTTGGGCAAGGGGCGAAAAGATGTCTTAGTTGATGAATAAGTTGATAAATGACGGAAATCAGGTATGTATGTTAGTAGCGCTTATATCGTTATTATGCATGGTCAGCTATAAGATCCAAATGGTGAATCTCGAAGCCTATCCAGACTGCATTGGGCATATCTTAACCTTCACGTGGTCCCCTCTGACAGCGCCATAGGGGTTGTATTACCTGTATAGGCCAAGTACAATTTTTTTAGACGTTGCTAATTCGATCTTGGCCCTAACGGTGTAACCAGTACCATTACCAAAAAGGATACCTTGCATGAACGATTGATACTGGAAGTATTCATGGTCCGTTGATCATGCTTTACGAAAGCCATACCAAATGGGCGGCCCGACATTGGCTAACTTGGAACTACGGGGTTAGAGGAGCCCTGGATAACAAGGTTTTATCCACTTCAACTTGGGATGGCCCCTTTATGGCAGCATCGTAGTGGCTGTGGTCTAAGGTGCCGTGACCCGAGATCGGCAGAGATGGGATAGGTCCCGCTTCTACCAGTAAGTTGATGTCATGTCATGCTCTTTTGGCATACTGGTACTCATTGTTTCGACATGAGGAACTTAATTGTCCATTACAATCTGAGCATGAAGAATGCCGTGAGATTAAGCCATACTTGGCAGGTGCTCACGTAAAATCCTGACAACATTCTGTGTCATTCTGGGGTGGTGCTAAGGGCAAGTGAAGCGCAGAGATGCCAGGGGAGAATAACTGGATGTGAAAAGCCATACATGTGCACCGCGCTTCGTTGTGGCGAGGACATAGCTTTCTTATTTCTGATGATTGTGCGTGTACCTAGTGAAGCCTAGCGCGTATATGACCTAGTATGCAGCTTGGTATTTGTACCTTGGTATGCTATAAGACTACTGGCGTTAGTCTCAAGCCTCTCCTAGCCTAAAGGGCGTATCATAACCTTCTCGTGGTCCACTACTGTCACTTTTTAAGTGCTAATATGATTAAGCCCGAACGGAGGTACCAGTAACGTTTAAGAGTATGCATGAAGATTCACTGGGAGTACTCATAATCGTACGATTAGGTTATACGAAGCCATACCATTTGGGTAGCCGAAATTGCTAACTTGGTGCTACGGGGTTGAGGAGCATCGTATTGGTTGTGGTAACCCATATGCGGGCAGAGAGACATTGTCTGAGTCTGCATGACTTAGGCGAAAATTCTTCTCTGAACAGAGTAGTTTGTTCTTTTACAAAATTGCATACTGCATCCGTGAATTTGAAGGATGGCCACTTATTAATGTATGCTTAGAGGATTGGCTCTCGGCGTGGAGTTGCACTAAATCAACCGGGTGCCGTGACCCACAGATCGGAAGAGATTTTAGGTAGGTTTCGCTTTGACCAGTAAGTCCAATGTCAAGCATTCACTGACATAATCTGGTATTCCTGATACAGAATATTTATATTCTGCTCTCGAGTGCGTTGATTGTCGCTTGTCTTCTAATCCGTGCATTAAGACTGCCGTGAAATTAAGCCATAATGGCAGTTGCTCACGAAAAACCCTGACAGCTTTTGTGTGCCATTCTGAAATTCTTCAAGAATTTATACATAGTATAGGATTACACTTTCTAGCATTCTCGGCATTTTTTAGAATAAATCTGCAAAAAATAAAATCCATTATGAAACGCGGAGGATTGAACACATGTTAAACAAACTATACTAAAAAAAACAAGAACAAAACTAACTTCACACCATTTTCCGCAGGAAATATTTTACAATTGCATTGCATTCCCCCTATAATAAAAGGTCTCAAGCGATAAGGCTTACACATTTATAATTCCCTGATTGAAAGTATTTCCGGTACTTTACTTATTTCCGGCTATACCTAATTAATCATAGTTATATTACATAAGTAGGTAATAGATATTGATAAACAGGGGGATTTCCTAAGATTTTACTACAATATTTTAAGCAGAATTTTTTTAATGTACCTATGGTGAGTAGTTATAGGTGTAAACAAGCAGTTTTCTTTGATTTGTAAATATTTGAGTTAATCGAATTCGTATTTGTTTGAAATTACACATCCATACCACACAAATAATAAGAATTTAATGATTCTACGTAAGTGGGCCAAAGAAATACCAACATTTTTTTTTTTTCAAATTCACAAAATCATGACTCATAAAATTCCTGTGGTTTGTGTCATTCATAGTGTTTTTTTTTTTTTATATATGATTTCTACATTTTATTTTGTAAATCACGCGACCAGACACGTGCTGTTATCGAAATATGTAATAAAAATTATTTCAACTTTGAACTGTGAAAGAACTCGAATATATACAGATGAAAAAAAATAAATTTCTGAATGAAACCGGAATCTAAAGCGCGAATGGAAAAGTACTACGTGCGCATTTACATTAACATAAATTCATTTGGAGAATCCCATAATTTGTAAAGAACTCAAGAACTCCTCTCAGTCTCCTGTTTGTTACCTGCTTAAATAGAGGTGTGTGTTTCGTATAAATTAAAAATAAAATTAATGAGCTTGCAAATATTTAAAGTGGTAATTAAAATCTTAAAGGAAATCTATAGATATATACAAACAAAATAATAATTGGACTAACGATTCCCCAAAACAGACTCCAAAAATGATTGAAAGCACAGAGAACTACTATCTACTGCCGGTATACAGGTACTTCCCCGCATCAGGCCAACTTGTCTCGCACTATTGTCAGCATCTGTCTAAACTAGTCTAGACTAGACTGTAGACTTAGTAAGAGGCCGTCACAAAAAGTTACATAGTATATAATGATGTTTTTTTTTGCGGGCGATGATTTTGCATATATAATTTAATTATTCATGTTGGTTTTATGCTTCGAAATGAATGACATTCTCCTCTTTGTCTTTAGTTTCAGGTCTCTCAAAAAAAAATGTTTGTTAATTTTGCAAAAAAAAGAATTCAACAGAGAGCTCTCGACCGCGCATGAGCAACGACCTTTCTGTTGAAATTGAAAAGTTTCTGCTTTTTTTTTGGTTCGTCAAATAAAACAACGTGTAAGACCCACTTAGCTGCTTCAAAAAGTTAAATCACCCACCGATCACACCATGACCATCTTTTTTTTTTTTTTCATTGATGAAGTGAATTCATGGAAAGGCGAAGTATCGTGATTTGTTTATTGAAGAATTTTTACAAACATCCGTTTAACGTGTGTGTGAAGTCATTAAATCAGTGATTTTACTCTACAGCATAATTAAGACATCAAACTAGTACAATTTTTCATAGTTTTGTGGTTAATTTAAAAAAGTCGAATTTTTGAATTAAATGTGGATTAGAGGGCGCAGCACGGTGAGATGAGGTGCAAATCATTCATCATTAGGCTGGACCACAATTTGCCGAAAAGAAATTTAAGATTTTAACGAGACTGAGATTTACTTACATAAAAATTGATTATTTTTAGCCTAAATAGATGTAACGATCCGTAAGGGTTATTATCTTGATATTTAATGTTTTCAATTTTAAAAAGTAGTAAAAACAAAACAAAATAACAAATGGAAGTTGATTTAATCGAAGATTTGTGCTTTCTATTAATTCGCAGTACCATTTTAATTACATTTTAATTTTTACATTGCACTTTTAATTATTTAGTAATAATTTAATTGTTTGGCACATCGCTTTCTTACGGATTGAGCCATTCTTACTGCACCTCTACTGACTACAATTTGACATTTGAACTTAACGAAAGTTCCCCTCGGACGCCTTAAATTTAATTTGTGTACGTCTGTTAAATTTAAAGGACGTGTTCGCCACATTTGAAAAATACAAGTGCGTGCGAACAAATTTAAAATAACGCTAACTATTTCTCGTTGCAATTTTCAAATAATTGAGTGATTATTCCCTATAGTCGCCATACGGCAATTGAAGAAAAACTTATAGGTGGATTATTTCTCGTCTCGTATGGGGAATAATCACTCAATTTCACACTTGCTTTTAATAAAAAGTATTTATATGGGCAATTGGGTGATCCTATCATCGAACTTCTATGGTAGGCGATCAGTGATAACCATACTGATGAGACCTCTCTGATCGCTGGGTCCAAAAGTTCGATTTTTCTGCATTCTCAATGCATTTTAGAAATTCATTGAAATTATTCTCAATGATTTTCAGTCTGCTGTAGACGAGAAATTATCCAGCTACAAAGTTAATTTATCCCGTGGTAGTGGCGCAAAAGGCTGTGAAGCCGGTTTCCCAAAACAAACGTCTGCATGCATAGCATTCTGAGCAGGCTTCTTTTCAATTACCTTGCCTTGAGTTATCCAAAAATGTTTTCTTAATCGACAAAGAATAACGTTGATTCCACCATGAAGAGTATCTTTTTGAGCTTACCGGGCCAGTAGAGAGCTCAGGAAGGAGCTTTTCGGTAATATTATCGGATGTGTAACATTCGTCTCATCATTAATTTCCTGAAGTCGAGCTCCAAGTCTAAATATAGCGTTTTAATCTAAGAATGGATTTAGCTTTAGAATTTTACAGTGACTGTCAACTGGTTTCTCTGTTTTAAGCATTGCAATTTCCTTGGAGAAGTTTCGGATTGTTCGATATGAATCCAATAAATTTGACCTCGCTCTATCTCATCTGCACTTAAGTCACCTTGAAGCTTCCCATTCCGATTTTTAGCGTTGTGAATAAATCGGAAAATATATGCTGTAATTCGCATTAATCGATGTAAGCTGCTAAATTTGTGGATGGAGAATATTGGGATTTCATAGCTAGTTCGATCGTTGAAACACTTCCCAAAAGAGCTTAATGGTTGATTCTAATGTTGTCTGCAGAGGCCAATAGAGTTGAGATTCGGACAACCAAGATGGTCCATATATCTAAAGCTCTGAATACACTAAATCTTTAGCGCAGATGCCTATTGTTAAGAGGCCGGCTGGGTACTCGTTCCCAGAGCAATGTAACCATTGAGATTTTGTAGAAAATCGAATTCGTCGTTTTCGATTTATTGTTGCCATTTCCTATGTGGGAATCCTCGAATCCAGCAGAGAGTTATATATATACATATATATGGAAAGCCAAAAGAGGTGCTGAAACTATTTTTGTCAGACCAGAGCCATTTTGTGGTACTACAAAGTGTTACTTCAGAGCTACCTTAAATAACTGGGAAAGCAAACATAAATCTCTTTATTGGGAACGACTACAAGGACAAGGCAAGTAAATTTATTTACACCCCTGGCGGAAAAACGATAGAACTTCTTAGGAGAATAGAGCTCAAAATGATTACAGAGCTCTTCTTAAATGAGCTTAGCTGAGACTTCATCCTGCTGCTTCTGCCAGGATGCTCATGAAACCTCGGAGCACCTGCTCTGCAACTGCAATATATTGGCCAGGTGGAGATTACTCCACCTCTAGTATGCTTATCCTCCACCAGTCCACGTGTGAAACCTCAAGCCCAGAATGGTTCTAGACTTAATTAACAATCTAAACGTAGAAAGGGAATAAATTGAATGGGGGCTCTCAATAGATCTTTCAGATCTCAGTGAATGCGAAGTTACTGCCAGCACACCTCTCCACTAATTCAGTCTCACCTGTCATACGAAACATAATCATCGAAGAGCTTAATAGTAAATATATTCTAGAGACAGTATATAGTAGCCAGTGGAGAATCTACGCGATAGTTAGCATGATCAAAAAACAGCACATACAGGAAACTGAACAGACGAATGCAGATGTGAAGTATAGATACCTTCATTAGTGTTGAAAATGCAAGCAGTAAACATGCACTGATAATAATCTGTAAAGGCAAAGAATATAAAAAAAAATCTAGAAACATGACAATGGCAATAAAATGGAAAATTTCTCATCTATAGCCACAGGTCAATGAGCAGACTAATCATGAACGATCTCATGAGTTTGTCAGACACTTTAAAGCAAACCGAAAACGAAACTGATCTTATGCAATACGCATTCCTTATCATTAACAGAAAATGTCAGCGTTAGTGTAAGGTGTTTAATTTACATAGTGCAAAAAAAAACATCCAGTGATTGTCCATGCAGCACCCACTTTGATGCATTCAAATTACTTCCCAATTACATCAATTATGCAAAGCTTATAATTTAAATCGACGCACGTACATATAATTGGTAAAGAAACTACGCAAATAAATGTTTTTCTAGCAGAACTTGTTTAAAAAAAAAAAACTTTCAGTCTTCCGTTCATTTTCAACTGTATATGAACGAATATGAAACATCTGTCTATCCCTCTTTTGTTTTTATTAAACAACAACAACAATAATAACCGAGACAGACTATCACAACAGAATCTACTCACGTGAGAAGATTATTTCCCTGGGCTTATAAAATATTGTGCAGCTCATGTTTTTTCCTGTAATAAAAATTTCTAGAATTACATCAGGCTCTTGACAAATTTAACACGCGGTTTTTCACACGATCGAAAATTTTGCACTTTCTTTTCTGAAGACTTGTTTAATTAAGGTCAGCTGATTATGATTCTATTTTTGTATGTATATGATCACAGATTATCAGAAAAAATACTGCGGAAATCAAAATATTTTTTATTTTTTTATTTTTAATTGATTATGTCAATTTTAGAACTATAAAGTAAAAGTTATTAATTGATCAGCTCAACCTCAATGAATTGTATATATAGATCCCGATCGCATTGTGTATTAGACCCAGAACATCTCCGCTTCTACGGTGGCGAACACGACACAGTCCGACCTACCACAACGGTTAGCCAACCACATTTATATTTGGAACTTGAATTATAATAGCGACAAGTCACGACTGTCAGTCGAGGAAAACCACTCACTCGCTACGTCTACCTTACATGAAAACTTCGAATTGCTAATAAGAAACGATCCCAATCCACCTTGAGAACACTTAAAATTGGCACTGTTATAACATATTGGGGTGAACCACATGACGACGTGAATATTCGAAGGCAGATATTGGGCCGGCATCAGAAATCAAACGAACCCTTCTCTACCTATTATCAAGCTTTGGTTGAGCTGAGGAATTGACTGCAGATTCCGATGCCAGAACCCGAATTTGTCGAAACGGTACGTACTAATCTATTGCCCACTATTCAGCAACAGATCTGTCTTCACCATACTAGTTGCTCAGCTGAGAGATCTAGTCATGCAGATCCAGTTTACTCGCTTACGCGATCAGACCTCGGTTGTGCCACCATTGCAATACAGGAATCGACTGGGAGAGGTCAATTTCTCAGAGTATACCGAGCTAGACGATAATATACAGTCACCCGATATTCCTGAAGTCGCTGCACTAACAGACACTCGTATACCTAGAATGGAAAAGTGCCAGATTTGTAATCGTCCTGGACTTCATTACCAAGATTGTGTAAGGATACCTAAAAATTTCTTTTCTTATGGATGTAGGAAAAAGGGTACCATGAAACCTAGATTTGAAAATTGTAGGCAGGAAAATTTATGAAGGGTCGAGAACAGCAACAATAGTTCTCGACCGAGATTGATCCCTCGAGCATAGCCTACATCTATGGCGAGGATGACACCTGCCAACCAACCTTCACCACACCAGTCACCGCAACAACCGAGGCGGCATTGATTTCGTTTGATGAATCACCATCAAACCCTTTGGCTCCTACATTGTATAGCCACAATATCATTGAATTGTTCATATTCCCAGATGCACCAGATTCAAACGGAAGCCCTAAGCCTATCGACGAAGAGGTAGATGGAATCCCTGACATATCATTAAGCCTTCAGGCATCTTTAATCCCAACGAAAATCCTTCCTACTGGCTCCGGCAGAGAGGAAGCTCTTATCCCAACAGTAAAATTCTAAGACGGCCAACAAACTCCGTGATGACAAGTGGTAATGAGCCAATAGTATCTCCACAGCAGCCATACCAGCAGAGATGGGAAATATGCCAAGCTATTAAGGAACGTATTTTCGCCATTGAAACTAAAATGAAATTCCCAACTAATATTAATACTGCCAACTTTTTGGAAGCAGGTTAAATTAGATAGAAGGAGATTGTCTATCAATAACATCTCAAGCTCAGGCGATATCAGGCCGTAGGCTGAAATCTACCTGCTGGGATGAATACTGTCAAGATAACTGGGTAGCCATGCTCAGTATCCTGGGAAGGGATGAGCTGCTGACAAATGCTCAGGTCCGATGGTTGCGAAATCGGTAGGTAGAAGTAGCGCATGGTACCAAAACTGTAGAATTTGGTCAGTTAAAGCTTGACATAATCTTCCGTGGTGAGACGCAGAAGTTGTGCGCATACGTGGCTGCCAGTCTCACCCAATAAATGTATCTGGAAATTGACTTCTGGAGGCTTTTAAGGAGGGCTCCAGAGATCCTAGTTGCAGTTTCCGAAGTACAAGTCAGTTCAATTCTTGCCTCTGATTCGAGTCGACATTTTCTAACATCAGCGTAAACGTCTGGAAGCGACGAAACTTAGGTCTGGGGAAAACAAATTTGCTAAATCATAGGATCAATAATGCTGACCCTGTGAAACATCGCTTCTATCCAATTTTCCCTGCAGTACAGAATCTGATGAATTTTGAACTGCACCGAATGTTATTACTGGGTGTGATAGAGAAGAGTCAGAGCTCTCCAGACATATTAGTACGGAAGCCAGAAAAAGTCAGGTTATGTTTTGATGCGTATAAGGTGGGCTTTTGGAACGAAGGTTGTATGACATGGCATTGCCAGATCCCACAAATGTGTGTGTGTGTGGTCAATATAATTTTCTATTTTCTCCTTTTTTCGATTCTGTTTTCATTCTCGCCCTCTTCGTTTGAGAATCGATTATTCTAGAGTCTAGCGTATTTTAAGGATCCAACGTAAACATCTATTAGCAAAGGTTTTCAATCGGCACGCTATGCTATAGATTGAAAGTTACATTCGCATGTCTTGCAATCATATATCTATTTAGGAGGACTGTTATCGAATGAAGTTAAAACTCGCAGATGTTACTCAAGTATTTCTAGAATCTAGGGTACATATTTAGTGATACCTAATCGTATAAATTTGCTGTAATGATCGATTTTCTTATATGGAATACGTAATAACCAAAAATCTGATAAATTTCCAATTTTTTTTTTTTATCCTATATACTCTCTTATTTACGGTAAATCCCAATTTATTTCAAGATGGTTAGACGACAGCATCTAAATATGATGAATTATATTTTACGTCAATAATTAATTGAAATAGATATGCAGTTAGATAGATATATCTACTCAGATAGATAAGTCTACCATAAGAAAACCACTTCTCCAAAGATTTATATCTATCAATTCTAAAGTCGGTGATTAACTTTTTTTGAGTTCTATTTTTCAGAAATTGAAATCGAAACAATTGTTGCAAGTATTCTTCAATTTTATGAGATTTTCACGTTATCTTAGATTTCGATAAACATAAAAGACGTCATTAGAGATTAATTGTCGTAAATTAGCTTCTTGTTTTGTTTGAATTATTTAACATAAGTAGATACTTAGAGTCAAGAGGTTTTTATTTTTATTTTTGTTGACAAAAATATTTTCTTTCTACACTTTGAGATAGTATGATATGTCTAAACGACCCGATTTCAAATTGGATATGTAACGCAGAAGAGATTTTATCTGAAGTGGAACTAAAGTGGAAACCTTTGATTATAGTTTGTACATACATACTAGTACCTAGATCTCTCCAGAATTATTAACGTGTTCGAAACTGGAAACTTGTTTTTCGCTTATTATTTCTAGCTTTAAAACTTATAATAAAAGAATTATCAATGACACTTTTGATTTGGTTATTAACCATTTTACTTTACATGCTGAAAACTTTTATTTGTGCCATTATGAAAAGTTTCTGCAACATTTATTGCAATGATGATTCTAGAGAGATCTATTACAGTCTACATATAAACAAAGGTGGAACGTAAGTTGAATAGATCTGGTGATAGCCGTATTTATAAAGTTAATGTTTTTTATTAGATGTTTTATATGTTATCTAACATAATAAATAATAATAAAATTTTCCTTTATTCTTTTTTCATTTTATGTAAATCACGCATAACAAATTGATTCACAATGTCTCGTTGAATTTTACAAAAAAAAATGTTTGCTAAAATCTAAGAATTTTTTTTTTTTTGCACATCAGGCATTCACCTCGATACATTTAAATAGTTAAGCAGAGTATTTAAAAAAATTTAGTAAGTTATTTAACTCGCACTTCTGATCTCAAAAATAATCAATTACAAGAAGTTAATACAAGTTAAGAACGCAAGCTGGTATGAAAATTCCGTTAAATTTTTAAAAAAGCCAAATGATATATATATGTATATATACACGTCTTGATCAAAAGGGCAAGACGAAAGACAATAATTGAAAATTTTTCTTATCATTAATAAAAAACAATATTCATAATAACTATCTTGACGTAGAATATTTATAAATAATAACTCACCATAGGATCACAACTTGGACATTTTCTACATATAAATTTCTAAATTGCCGATAAAAATTTTCTGTTCTCTCATTTTTTTTGTTAACTTTGAATCCAGCCACTTTTAATTATTAACAGAATTAACACATATTAGCGTGTAATATACTTTAGGTACAAATTCAAAGCTTTTATAGCTTTATTTATACTAAAAAAAACCATTGTAAATAATTATCGGAAAAAATGTACTCTTTAAATTCAAACAAAAAAATCTAGACAACTGATTTTTTTTCACTTTACGCTGCACGTTGGATACTAGAGTTTTGAAAAGATTTTCATACATTTTTCCGACACCTCTATCTATTTATTTATAAAGCAAAGAAAAGCCGCGCACCATACATAGAAGAACGTAAAGCTTTGACACCATTGTGAAATTCTCCTTAAAACGTCATATCCCACAAGTCTCTGTATTTCTATTTCATGCTGCGTTCCTTTTTTCGTTCTTATTATTTGTTCGCAATAATTGCTAGAGGTGCTGGGGGCTAAAACACATGCTATGTTTTTTGTGAAACATATATGATGCTATATTGTGAGCTTATGGTTGCACAACTTCCATATCTCATTTTTTGTTTGACAATATTCCTGAGATCCGACCAGACTCCATTCACCATAGTATAGGAAGTATGTCAAAAACTCGCATGTATCACCGCACCCAAAACTAGTTATGAATATATAATGAGATCCAAGGCCGAATATATAGATCATGAATGGGAGGGGTATAAGCCAGTAATTAATACCCTCTAGAAAAAAAAGAATATCTCAGAATTAAGCTGAACTCAATAATTGGAATTTTATGTAAATTTAATACATTAATTTATAATGACATATCAATTGAATCGAAAAATTCTATTCATCTATAAGAGCTATATATTTAGTTAATTGAGTTCACGGTAATTCTCAATTAAGGTTCCGTGGGTCTGCAGAAATTAAAAAAAATTTTAACCATATTTCTACTACATATATATATTTACATTCCAAGAAAAATAAATATAAGGTTTACTTTTTATAAAAAAAGAAAAAATTACAGAATTAAATTTAGTCTTTTCCTTCTTGCCATGAAGGGAGAACGTACTTCATTTATATCAATTTTAAAATTTCGATGAACACTTAATAGAGCGATTTTATTGGCGGGGCTAAAAAAGCAATTCAAAAAAATTAAAAAGAAAGCAAATTTTATTTTTTAGGGTATTATAGATATGTATAAGTATGTAATTATCTAAAATGCCCTAAAAGGTAAACAAATAATTTTTTAAGCTATTTAAATAAAATAATGGAAAATATTAGTTACCATATTTTAATTATTTACAACAAAAGTTGCTGGTTTAAGGACGGAAAACAAATTAAACTTATATTTAATAATATTCCCTTTTAATATGAACAAACTATAAAATACCACTGCGATTAAGCTACGGTGTATCAAAGTAAGCTACCCTGATAGACAAGTTCTGATGAGCTCATCAATGAGCTCCTCATGAGTATTGAGATGAACGTCCTGATAAAATTTATTCGCGTTTGAATCAAAACCGGAAAAAAAAATTCATTTATTTTTTCACAAATAGTGTGCATGAGATATTGCATTTCTTTCACTTATTTATAAATGTATACTTTGCTTCTCTTTTGTGCATTTTGAGACCTTATTATATATAATGCGCATGAGTGTCATGATGAGTTCATAAATGAGAATTTGATTTTAAAATTGATTTAATATATTTTTCTAAATTCAAACTCCGGCTGCAAAACAAACTCTGAGACGCTGAACCGTAAGGATTTGGGTATAACGTCTTATTCAGCATGCGACAGTCTTTCCGCAAAAGAACAAATCAAATAATAAATTTAAAATCAGTAATAAAAACTTAATTTAAAATCCGATAAATCACAAAAATCAATTCAAAGTTATTTAGTAGAAATGTCATCTGACACGGTGATGACAAAAATAAATATTTATTTATCATTGGTTTAGTATATTGGGAGCAGTTTCATTAGCTCTTCGATGAGTTTTAATGAACGCTCATCGGGACTTAATTTTATATATGTTTCTTCATGAATTGCAAACACCTTGATGCCCTTCAGTCAAATTAGTATTGGTTTACAAAATCACCGCCACTTACGGGACAATAAACAAGGTAAAACTATGAGGATTTTCTACCAGGGTACCATCTACTGACATGTATATACATACATACTGGACTGGTTATGTTCTTTCTCTATTTAGCACACGTTTTTTCTAAAGTTCCTGTATCTGAAAGGTCCAAAACCAATTGTTTTGAGCCGCTACATTATAAAGAATTGTGGGTAAAAATTAGGCTTATCAGATTAACGAAGTGTGCTACACCGATGGAGGGGGTTTGAACCTTGATCCTTGATGAGATCATAATTAGATCAGGTCCTGGTTATGTTTGTTCTACTATTTTATCTAGGAGATACTTAAATTGGTGTACCAATCAAAACAAAGGTCCTTGCTTAAGATGTGTAAGGGTCAGCTCTTCTTATCCTATATTTATTTGTGGTTCTATCTAGAATCTATTTGCACTTATTTATTATTACTATTTTTTGAAGTGTTATTTTAAATATTTTAATACTTTTTAGGTTTGTAGTACTGGAATGGGTTGTGAATAATTCAACATGGTTATAAAAAGTGTTTTATAAAGTGATGTACCACATTATCTTTCTGTAACTGGTAATGGATTAATGAGTGGAATCATAAGCAGCGGTATGAATATGCTCGATGTTTGAAATTAATGTGATATTATCTGGACTTTTCCGGACGTTTCGCTCCCGACACGGAGCTCATTAAGCGGTTTTACTATATAAACTGGGATTAATTATTAGGTGGTACACATATGTGTACAATTTGTAGGTGGGTATAGTTATGTAAGTTAGAGATCTTATTTTTTATGGGTCTGAGAAGTTTGTTAAATTTGTTAAAATTTTGGTTAAGTTAATCTATATAGCTATCTACATTGCATTTTAGTAAATCAATAATTATACAATTATATGATGTGTTCATAACAATGCTAAATTTTTTTTTTTTGACATAGTTAATTTAGTGACTATATTTGCCTTGTTATTTATTTATTTGTACCTTTAAATAATTATGCAATTAAAGATTTAATAAAGAGGAGGTCTACTATGTTTATATTTTTAGTATAAATAAGTTTCCTATTGTTTTACTAACCTTGATTTAATAATCTCTATGTTTATATTTAAGCAAATGAACGGGATATGCTGTGTAGGCTTATAATGGGTTCTATAAATGTTGATTGGTCTGTGTTGATAGATAGTGCTAGTCACCGATGAGATTTGTACCTATCACGTCAGTGCTTAACATTTTAAAACTGTCATGATCTGATTAATTAGATATATTAGTTCCAATGTCTTATTACTCTGAGATATGAGGTGGGGGCCGTGTATGTTTTTCTAACTATTTTATTAAAGAGATTATCTACGCAGATAGCTGGTGCTAGTGTTGAACAATACATATGCACTGATAATTTATTTATTTAATTATTTTATAATGAATATCCCTTTTGGGATTGTGGTTCATGTATTCCATTCTTCACCCTCGGCATATGCCATAGGCTATAAGTGGTGCTAGCTTACGACCAAATTTTTATATTGTTTACCCTCCCGGATCTATCTCTCCGACAAGGTCTGATCTTAACAAACCTGTGGCTTGTCTACAGTATATAGCAAAACGTGAGTATATTACACATACTATAGACCCATCTCAGGTTTCAGGTGACGTTGTTAGAGCTATGCCCATTTTTAAGGAGCTTAATCATAACTAGTTATGAATATATAATGAGATCATAATTAAATTAGGTACTGGTTATGTTTTTTTCTACTATTTATCTAGGAGATGCTTAAACTGGAGTACTAATCAAAACAAAGATCCTTGCTTAAGATGTGTAAGGGCCAGCTCTTCTTATCCTATATTCGTAGGGGTTCTATCTAGAATCTATTTGTATTTATTTATTGCTACTATTATTTGAATTGTTCATTTTTCGTAATAATTACTATATTGTTTCACATGTGTATTTCTACACATAGTGGAGTGGGTCCAGGGTTCTAAAACACATGCTATGTTATTGTTTAGATAACATATATGATAATTGATGTAGTGAGATGGTGCACGACTTTCCCTCTCACCATGTGGATATGTATGGGCGTGATATGGGATGAGCTGAACCAGACTTTATTTACTGTTTTAATTTTTGATTATTTTGTAATTATTATATTTATTTTATTTTATTTTTATTATTATGTGTGTATTTGTTCAAGAGTCTCACAGTCCAAACCACCATTTGTGTAATGTTAGTGTTTGTTATTAGACATGCATTAGTGATATTTGCCATTAAATACTTATCCTACCAGGGTTTTGATTGCCTGGTAGGCAATGTTCTATGAAGGTATGGTTATATGTAGTAATTATAAAGTGTTGTATCGCATTACTTTCCCGTAACTAGAAATGGATTTATGGTGGATTAATGTGATTTTATTTTGAATTAAGGATAAACTTGGGTGCCGTTTAGGCTCCTACTGGGCTTTTCCGGACGTTTCACTCCCGCCACGGAGCTCATTCAGCGGTTTTACTATAAACTGAAGTTAATTATCAGGATTAATCCATGTTGTTCTTTTTTAATGTCAATTTAATTACTATGTAACCAAGATAATTTAGACTGTTTCTATGTACAGCTATAAATCAGAATATTTTTATTATATATTATTTATTGTCAAAAATTTTTATTTTAAATTAAGTTTTTAAAAAAAACGATAATGTAGATTCCAATACGAGAAAAATATCTCAAGCCGTCATTGCCCCGACACTAGCGCCGCCAATTATACTGCAGTACGCTGGCGCCATCTAAGTTCGGCGGAGTTTTGATGCTACAGTACGCTGGCGCCCTCATTCGGACCAATTCCGGAGCATTCAAATTAACCGATAATGTAGAGCCGAAATATCTCAAGCCATCACGATACTGCAGAATTCCGTGTGTCAATCAGCTGCCAAGAACTGTCAAATTTTCACTGAGGATATTACTATCTGTTTTGGTTAGTCTCAATTTAGGAAAGATTTCGATTTTTTAATATTTATTCAATTAAAATAAAAAATTTAATTAAGATTTTTGTAAAGTGTAGACTTTCATACGAAAACATATTGATGGAATATTATGTAACATTTAGGTTATGATTATTATTCTTATGTTTACTTCGTATAGGAAGAGCCATGGGTGGTCATCATCATGAACCGTACAAAGTGCCCGATGCATCGATCTATAAAGTCGAAGAAATTCCTAAGCTTATGGAAGTGCAAAAAGCCCTAGCTAGACAAGGTTTAAAGGATCCATGGCTTCGGTAAGTGTATGTAAAAATTTCTCTACAACAACTGCATTCAATCCTTTTCTATATTGGAAATTTTCAAAGAGCTGATAGAAATTCTTCTCGCTGTTTTCATATCTTTCATTTTGCAGGAAAATATGACTAACAGCATTCCTTTCCCTCCTATAAACCCGTAAGATCTTAGTTTACGCCGGCAAACCTCTAGATAGCTCAAAGATCCGCATTCAGTTTTACATACAATAGTAAAAAATTATTAGGAACAATCAGATACCGGATTGAAAAACTACCTTTAAACTGCGAAGAGACAGACCTAGAGAACCGATTTGATTATATTGAGAGCAGTGACCAAATATAACATTTTATATTCTTCGAAATCGGTAGCAATCTGGGAGGTGGCAAAATGAACTGTCGACAAGCGCAGACCCACAAAGAAATTTTTTTGCAGTCTCTGCGTTCAAAATCATTCTCGAAAGCAAATAGTAAGTAACCCATTATCCACTGGTGAGACATATGCACATATTGGGGATACTAGGTAATGATTTTGCAGACAAAAAATCTAATCTAAAAGACGTAAGCAACAGAAAATAGTTTTATCCAAGCATCTGCCCCTAGGGCCAGTGACCGGTAAATTGGAGTGGCTGGGGAATTATCACGCCGTTTTTCTTAAACTATAGAAAGATCTCGAACTCGAAAATGCCTGAGAAGCCACAGATGATAGTTTGTAACACATTCTTTCAATCCAGCAAAGGAAAATGTTTTCAGGAGATAACTTGTTTCATATGGACCCACACTGTTCTCTTGAACAAACCACTAACTGAAAACTTTTACTATGAGTGTGAAGAGAATGCGACGACTATTTATGGAAAATTATGGATTGAAACCGATCTGTGATGGCTACCTGTAACCGTCAGCCTTATCAGTATTCCTTTAGTTCATAACTCAATTTCAGCTCGCTCAATAAAATTTTCATTTCATTTTTACTAATTAAAGCCTAATCGGTGCAATTCTATTATTTCGGATTCATTTCAGGAATGAAGTATGGCGCTATAATGCAAAAGAATTTGGTACTCATCGTGCGCGAGCTTTAAAATTTTTCTTTCGTGGCTTCCCAGTAGGATTTGCAGCTTTCCTTATAACCATTGGAGCTGAATTCGCTTATTCCGCAGTTAATAAGGACCAAGGGCATGGTGGACATGGTGCAGGAGGGGACCATCATTAAAAATGTATATATGAAATAATTTTGAGTAAATCTTAAATTTAATTAAAAGAAAATAGTTACAAGAAAAAAGTTCAATTGACAAATTAATTTTCCATTTCGAGATTTTACGCAATGCGTGGCTTTAATTCTTCAAAACAAGACCGAAGGAATATTGCAGGTTTTTTAGCTGTATTGAAATGCTCGTGTCCCTGAAATGAATAATTATTACAAGGGGGATTAATTCAAATGCAAAGCAATGAATATACCTTTGACCAATCATATCCCACCGCATAAGCAAATATTTGTCCATTGGCATTGAAGCAACATTTTGTAATTGATTGATCCATTACATCAGAAGATTTTAATTTCGTCCGTGCATCTTTATCCCAAAAACTGAATGTCCCATCAGAACCGACTGTCGCTAAAGTTCCATGTATTGGATGGAATGCAATATCATTGACAGCATAAATATCCTGATAGCCAGCCGAACCATTCAACCGGTGACACTTGAATGTGAAGTTATCCTTTGGATTAATTGGATTTACATACTGAATAGCGACACGTCCTTCAATACTTCCGAGTGCATAACCTGAAATTCATCGTAATCAATACTAAAACATACCACAACAGTTCTATTGGTTTGCATAGATGCATACTAGGCAGCTGCACATCTGGATTAACCATCGAACTATAGAATTTACTTGTTATTGTAAGAACGCACCGGGAACTAACTCACCTGTCGGTTGTTTCTTTTTATCCTTAAAGATGGCAATAGTTCTATGTTGATATTTTAATGGACTGTCCTGTCTCTTGAATTCACTTGGTTTAATCTGAAGTGAATAAACAATTAATCCTCGACCAGCAGTTCCTACAACTGCCATTGGATAATCAACATCAGCACAATAACATCTTTCTGGTAGGCTAATACCCATCATAGGATTAGGTGAACGAGTATCCCAAAACTAAAAAATAAAAATAAACGAGACACAATATCATTATTCACTCGCCACAAACATACAGATAGCACAGGATTTATTTACTTTTAGAGTTTTATCCCAGGATCCAGTCATTAAGCATGTATAACTTGTTCCTTTGATCCAGTGACATGTTTTAACTGGCCCATCATGGGCCGCAACTTGTAAAACTTGGTCAGATGCCAAATCCCAACATTTAACTTGTTTGTCACATGAAGCAATGAACACTTTTGATCCATCTTCAGACCAGCAAACATCTAGAACAGGACCACCCATAGTTTTCATTGATTTCGGTACAGTTTTTCCAGTCTGCTCGACCTCCCAGCAGCGTACCTATTACGACAGTTATAAGTGAATATTAAACAACAACAAAAATCCATGAGCCTCTTACACTACTGTCCCAACTACCAGCTATTAAGAAATTTTGTGGTATTGTCGCTGGACTGAATTCCAAAGCAGAAACTGAATCCTCGGGCGGAAAGCCAACTTCGAAATCTTTCATTGGATTTGGAGTGGCAGATGTAGATGCTGTACTGAAAGCATTCCCAGGTCCTATATTCTGCGTACCAAACATTATTTGGCGCCAACAAATTTACACAGCTAAAGTAGATTCCTGTTTTTACAATGTGAATTTGTGTAATTCCAAAGTAAAAGTACTTCTAAAATTCTATAGTTTACAAATTTTTATGAAATGCGCACGCCGATGTCAAACTGCTGTCATATTGACAATTTATCATATTCCACAAACAAATTGCAAATATAAAAACCCGCGACACTCGCGCCATTCACTTCAATATTTCTCGTTTCATGTATTTCCGCCTTGCCCTGGCGCCCTCATTCGGACAACTCGAAACAAAACGAACTTGTATAAAATAAATCTAAGGAGGTTTGGAGTTCTGGTAGAACGCGTCACTTCCGCCAGCTTCGCGTTTCGGCTGACACCCTCCGGGGCGTAGAAAAGCAAAAAAGCTCGTCACGCCAAACACAATTGCGACGATAGACGAGAAACGACGATGATATATCGCTGTCAAACTTCTAAAAGCACAGCATCTTTTGCGAATGCACCAAATTGCGACGACCGACGTTGAGCGATCGACGACATTTTCGCCGGAATTGATCAATTTCTAAAATTTTGCCGTCGTCGCTGCAGTCCTACCAACTAAATTAATCGAATGAAATGGTTGTGGCATTCACTTTTGTATTTTTCAGGTGGTAGCACGCCGCGGTAATTTTAAATTAATGAGCTTTGAAGAAAAATTGATCGAGGAAATGCGAAATCCATAAAATAATTTATAGTTTACAAGACAGGCAAGACAAATGGACATAAAAGACGTGGTTTGGATGGATATTTCAAAGCGTTTAATTTAGTTAATTTCCGCATTTTCAGTTTTTTTTCACACTTTGGTCCATTGCATTTCTCTCAATATAATATAAAATATTCTTGATAAAAATCTCATTTTAAAACGCTCGAAACATTTAACAAATGAAATTTCAATATCTTCTTCTTTCACAGTCGTCGCTCACCGCCTGTCGTTGCAATTGGGTTCCCAATTTTTCGACTGCCTAAAGGCTTAAGCAACCAATAGATTTTCCCCGCCCGGCGCCTACAGAAACCGTTGTTCGAAACCAATGCCAGCTTCGCGTTTCGGCAGCCGCCCTCCGGGGCGTAGAAAAAGCTTACTTTTTTGTCCCACACCAATGCGGAGAAAAGTGCAAACAAAAGAATGACAGGTTCAATTGAGAGATGACAGACAACAGTAACAAGTAACACATACGCCTGTGACGTAATACTGCGACTAATTTATATGTATTTTTATAGGAAAAACAGAGAGAGGAGAGAGAATATTGAGTATGGGTGTTCTCTGTACCGTGGTTTCCTACACATTTGACGATATTACGTCACCTAATGCGGAACATGGTTCGAATGGGAATACTTTTGTATTAACAAGGTCTGAAAAAGAGAAAGTGGGCCGGTTAGTAAGCGAACTTCACAGTCTTCTTGCCTTATCTTACTGAAGGAGTTTTTTTTATTTAAAAGTAGCTTGCATTTTGTTCATATTTTGCATAGTTTTTTTTTACAACCATTCGAAAGAAAACATATTTCGCTGCAATTTGTTTTAACTTAATATTTCTGTGGAGCGATAGTGTGGTTTTAGGCTTTAAGACCTGTTTAAGATGAAATCTTAGTTCTTCCTCCATGATGAATGTACAAACAAATGAGAGTGAGCTCTTACTGTATGGCTGTATCCGGCCCGGCCCCGACTTCAAGGTATATAGAATACAAAATTATTTCCATTACGAACCATGTTCCACTTAATATCGTGAAATGAATAGGAAAGCACGGTACAGAGAACACAATACTGTCCCTCCTCTCTCTGTCTTTTGCCATAGACACACAGCACTCTTATTGAAGAAATAACTAACGACTCATTAGTCTATAATGATTCATTATAAACTGCATACACACACCCATTTCTTTAATTAAGTTGTGCTTTCAAACTTGTTTTGATGAACTTATCACATTAAAGAAGCAATATGGATCGATTTACGCGATAAACTTTGTTTTCATTTATTTTATTTTCAATTTAACAATTTCCAAATGAGAAAAACATTATATTTAAAAAAATATTGATAATATAATTTGCGATTTGCATTTCTTTGCATTTCTTCTTCTTATTTTTCAAATCGGCAGATGCACAGCGGAGCTCCAGATTTACAGTATATGCCAAATCTAGCACATTTTTCCTCATTATAGCTATAATGAAGGAGAGAAACACTTTATTAGTGTACTTCATTATCATCTGATTTTCGAGCTATAATGACATATACTATTTGACACACGGCATTTTAATGAATAGTTAGTACAAATGATTCATTAGTTCGTGCTGTGTGCATTTACATTAGTCACAGAATTACGTCACAGGCTATCAGCTGCAAAGTGTCAACATTTCAATGGGAATACTTGTCTTCTATATACCTTGACTCATCGCTTGTATATTCCGGGGTTACGGTTTTACTGACTTGTGTAATCCCGTTATACGTTTTATACAGACTTCACGTTTCGGTAATAGGGTAGGACTATTCTGCTCACGAGTGAAACTCAGCAACGAAAGTGCAGTATACTGCAACGTGTAAGCCATAGTTAATTGAAATTATGAGATAGAAGCAGGAAAATGAAAGAAAGAAATGTAAATGGTTTGAAATTTATAATTTTTTATTTATAAATGCTTTTGAAATTCGTAGAAAAGGAGGAATTTATATAAAATATTTAATATTTTTTTCTTTATAAAATTAAGAATAGTTGGCAGGTTTTATCTAAAAAACGAAATTACATATATTCACAATAGCTTGCTTGTTTTGGTCCCATCCAGTTTTCTGAATATAAAAAATAACAGCTCCCACAAAAAGAAGGATATATTTTATTGAAACAAGTATAAACTCACGGTAATATTATGAAAAATCCATATTTCCGATATATAATCAAATAAAAACATATGTTTTTTGATTACGTACTGTGAACAAAAATTCTTTCTCTTAAAAGCTGATCTCTTCACAAATACAAAAAAAAAATTGAAAAGCTGTTAAAAAGCTGTTCGCGGGAAAAAGTTTTCTTTCGGCTAATCGGCTCGGTTTGGTAAAGTTTTCTTTTCTTCAGTCGCGTTATGGCTCTTTCTTTAGATGGTTGATTGCATTTAAAAGTGGAGGGTCTGTGGTGTGCGGTTGTTTTAGTGCTGTGATTTTTCCTTGTTTAATAGCTTAAAATTGATATTTTTTGCAATTAAACATTTTAATTTGTGATGTGCTGAGTACTAGAATATCGAAAAATCAATTCTTCAGGTTGAAAACATGAAGGTGTAGTGTTGAAAAAAGTTTGTGGTACCCACCAGCTACGAGTACGACGACTACGCACAACAGCAGCAGCAGCAGCAACAACACAACAACAACAACAATGAATCGTCGGGGTCGGGCTGCCGTTGTTAAGAAGTGTCAAAGCATAAATTCTTCAGTGGTTCTTCCATTAAAAATTAACTTTTCAGTGATAATTAGTGTTCTATTATTATTTTCTATTGCAATTGCTGAATCAATTAGTGTAGCTGATTTGAGTGAAAATTATACAAAGGATTCACATTTGGTGGATCTGGAAAGTGATCACAACAATAATTATGGCCAAATAATAAGAAACAGCGACTTCCTTAGTACCAGTGATGGTGAAGAAGATGATGTTCGTGGTGGTGGTGGTGGTGATGGTGATGATGTTAGCCTGGGAAGCCTTTCTGCTTATGAAAATTTCAATGGTGGCGGCGGCAGCAGCAATTACCAGAATAAACCGGGCAAGAAGAGATCAAGACATGCAGCTGGCAATGGATACGACCGGGACAAGCAAATCGACCATATCATAAATGATAGACGTAAGTTCTTGAGTTAAATTTAATTAATTACGTCCAAGTACAATTCCTCTGTTCTGTTGTCGTCCAGTCCAGTCCATTCTAGATTGAATCTGGTAGAGGAGGAGCTCATTTTTTTTTACATAGGATATAAGGCAAAATGAACACAGATTTTTCTTGTTGCTTGTTTTTGGAGCATGGAATCATTGAAATTATGACATTAATGTGCCAATGAACTCCTTCCTTGCCCTCCGTCATGTTACGAAAATTACATTAGCGAATTGATCTAAGAAAAAGCTTGATATAATAAATAATACACGCTTGATTCGACTTCGACTCTGTGTCCTCAAAATCTTTTACACTCTATGGTGGGGTCAAAGATTCAAGTTCAAACGGCTGGCTTAACTGCTGCTGATAATAATTTAATTTGTTGCTTTCCACTTATTTAATTCAGTTGTTTACTTGCTGCTGGTAGTAGGGATAATTTCGTGATTGTTTTTTTCTTTGCTTGATAAAAGTTTGTACTTCGATTCGGATTCGGATCGGATTGACTTCATTTTCTACTAGAGCTGTAGAACAGTATAGAAGAGTGCAGCAGGCAAACAGAGAAGGATTGTGATTTAATTACAGCGGTTTGTTTATGTTTTCCTTTTGTAGTGGATGAGTGAACGCGCGCTTTTTCATTTTGTCCTTCCGAATGTAGAACAAAAACAATCCGTGGAGGAAGTTAATGACCTCATATAGGAATGTTTTGGAGATATTCGAACAGACCAAATATTCCTGTGATGCGTAGTATATATGTATACAAGTATATCTGTGTACCTACATACCATATATACCGATTATAACAGAAAACAATCTGTTCAAAAACAGCTTCCGATGAGTTCAACAAGTTCGTAATTATCATCATGGTCGTGTCTGATTAGCAAAAGAATGAAATTTGCACGTCGCGTGTGTTTTTTTTTACGGGAAGACGACGTGTGCATAAACGATTAAGCTCAGTGGCGGATTAAGCATTTGCATTTACCGTTTATTTGTTTGTTTATATCGTGCGGTAGGTCTAACCGTCTAATCTAAAGCCACTGGAAGATATGTGTGTATATGTATGTACATATCTATGTCGGTAGGTAACTATTTCCTTAATTTTTGCGTGGATATCGTGGGTAGTTTTTTGTTTTTTTTTTTTGTACAGAATTTTTTTTAATAAGGTTAAGCTACCATCTTTGGAAGGTTAGGGAGCAGAACTATAAAGTACTTGAAGTAAGTATAAATGATATTTTAGTTAATTGACCGGACCGTCAATATTTTTACTCGTTGTTGATTTTTAATAAAAATTAAGAAGTTAGAGTTAGCATAAACATATTATGTGTTCATATTTCTTCGTTTGGAAGTGTTTCGCCATGAACTGCAAATAGGATTTGCTAATATCCGGATACGCAGATCTGCATACACTCAAATCTGTATAATCTGGATAATCCAAATTCCGGTTGGATCCGGAAGCGGATCTAGATTAAGTCTACAGGCATTCTTCGCTTTACGGCGTTTCTTTTTACGTAATTTCGTTTTACGTCAAGCAGCATTTGAGACTGATGCTCATATTTACGTCTGGATTTGGTCATTCTACGTCACACGCATTAGCTGAGCGACACTCACAAGAACGCGTCGGTAACACAAAGTCATTAAAAATGCGCTAAAAGTACTCTTCTTGTAATTTGGAAGTCTAATCAACAGCCTGGGATATTGAAAATCTTTTTGAAGATTGATTTACGCGAAACTTCATACCTGAAGTCAGGAATTACTGTGCTTGACTTATACCGTAGACACACGGGACATGTCAATGATCATTGACGGAGGACGTGTGTCAATTGCATCATTGGCGCAATGGTCATTCGTTTCGTCATTGCATCAATTATGTCCCCACAATCTCATTCGTTTGCAATTATGCATTCCTTGTAATTTCTTTTAGCGATAAGCGCGCTTTCAGCGGAGACGGAACTGCAAATTATTGGAAAAATCAGCTGATTATTCAGCCATCACTGTCAGATGTCATTTGTGAAATTGGCTGATACATTTTCAAGGTAAATTTTGCATGTTTCCCAAATTATTGAATTCTTTAAAAAAATGTCATACATTATAAATGGGAAAAGAGACGAATGAAAAAGAGAAAAAAAAAACAGTCGAAGAAAAAAGCAGTATTGTGGAAAACTGCTGAAAATTATAAGTTGTGCGAGCTGTGGCGCGTTTATATAAAAGATCTGAGAAAGCCCACGAAGAAATATACATATACGCGAATATGTCTGTGAAATTTAATAATCGCCAGTATGCACAAGTGACACATTTAATGGGTCAAATCTAGTCTGTCAAATCTAATTACGTGAAGACCGTCATTGCCATGTGCCACCCCAAAACAGGAATGATCATTTATCCAATTACGTAATTGAACCAATGATCATTGATAAGCCCCGTGTGTCTACGATATAGGGTATAGGGTAGGTATAGTGAATTCTTTTCTGCGATTCGGTGTAACCACCGCCACCGAATCTGTGTTAAAACCCAAAACGCGGAAAATTATTCACTATAACACTCATCTTGCTTTTCGATAATACGACGAGAGTCATACGCCCTGGGATAGTTTTCAGAACATTCTGGAAAAAATTCAAAATTTTAGATGATGTGCACAATATAGCTACGTCATGGGAAGAAGTCAACTTTACAGGAGTGTGGAAAAGAGTAGCCAGACATCGTGAGCATAGTAAATAACTTATTGGGAATATAATTCAAGACTGAAGACGTAAGGGAGATGCTGTCCTCATATTCGCAAGAATTGATTGATTTGGATTTAGTGGAATTCAAAGAATAAAGACTGAAAGAGAATCAATCTAATAACGAGACAAAACAACTGGCTTCGAAAAAAATAATTGGAAGTTTTTTATCATCTACAAGTAGCATTGGAAATATTCGAGAAAAATGTCCCTAATTTTGAATACAGTTTCGAGGTAAACAATAACATTAACCTAGCCTTTACGCAAATTTATAGGACCGATCGTACATGGAAATTAAAAATAACTTGCGAAATAGAAACTTTTGGGGACTTGTAATGATTGCGTCACCGTTATTTTGTGATTTTCATTAATTGAATATGTTTATTTTATACCTAAGAACCGAACTAGATGATTTTGTATAGAAATGTACAAAAAAAGTGGTTCGCTATACGTCTTTCCGTTTTTTCTTCAAATTATTCTGGAACGTAACCTGCTGTAAAAGCGAGTACTGGCGTATAAAAAAAACTTGAAAATTTCTTCAAAATTGCATGGGTAAATGTAAATTTCTTCGAGCAACATAGAAATAACATTAACAGAAACATTCCTCTCTCACAATTAAATCTTCTCTCCTTTGTCCATATAAAATTGAACAAGGATGAAAGAAATTGCGAAGGGATGTTAAATGTTGCTGTGTATATTATTTTTAGGTTCTTCGATGAAATTTCTATTTTCCCAATAAAACAATGCAATCTGGAAGAAATTTTCAAGCTTCTTTGCTTAGATAGATGGATTAGAAGAATTTTTATTTTAGTGATTCTAAATTAAATTATTAAATACAAGAGCAAAAAGCAACCGTCTTTTCCTGTTTTTGTAGCATGGACCTTCCGTTTTTCGGGCGACTACTCTTACTACTGAGCAAACAAGACAGATGCCTTAACCTCTTGTATTTCTTAATTTTTTTTGGCAACATTCAGTCGCCTGGAAAGCGTTTTTTCTCTCCTGTATTTAATAATTTAATTTAGAATCGTTAAAATAAAAATTTTCAAAAATTGTGAGTTCGAGTCCCGCCCGCGTATGGGACAAGATAAAAATAAAATTTCTTTACCTAATCTGGATCCGAATACGTAGTTAGGATCCGGATTCACACAAATTTAGACATAAGAGGATCCGCATTTGAGAAATCAGTGGATCAGAATTATTTCAGATAATTCGGATATCAAATTATCAGCATTACGAGTACTCCCAGCTGCGGTCATTGACCTGCACTGCACAGTCTGAGTTATTGAAAACAACAAATAGGCATAACACTATTGTTGTTTATTTTTAGCTCGCTGTATCGTTGACTGCTGGTGGTGGCGCCGAAATAATTGTGTTGTGTGTCGCTTTTTTTTTGCTTTTTGTTTTTTCCTTCAGCATGCAGAATTTCACTTTAGATTTCTGCAAAATTCGCGGATTAAGAGCAAATCGGGTTCGGTGTAACTAAAAAAATACGGCATTCTTGCGTTAAGTGAAACCAAGGTCGTTTCTGATGCTGATGCCTCTTTTTTCTCAGCATAGAGGGATCGCAGTATATATTCGGAATGATGTGGCCTTTACCATTCTTCAAGATTTTCCTTTTGCCAATACAGAGTTTAATTACATCTGGATTAGGTTCAAACTTCACAAGAACATCATCTACTTCTGTTTCCTTTATCGTAGCCCAAATATGTATGTCTGATGACGATTCGGTATCCGTATTTGACAATATCTCTTCAACAATATTGATTATTCGCTTTCTGTCTCCCCCTCTTCGGAAAATTGTCCTGATAGGCGATTTTAATGTTCATAACATACCGTGGCTCAGACATTCTTCTACCACAAGTCCTGTGGACCGTTTCGTTGAACTCTTCTGTGAATCTTTTAATTTGCAACAGCTTCTGGATGCACAAACGCGAATTCCTGATGCAGTTGCTGATAGAGCTAATTTAATGGATTTGTTTCTAATATCTCATCCTGACAAATATTCCATCTCAGTCGGTTCCCCTCTCGGTAATTCAGACCATTGTTTAATCACGGCTCAATTTACCATCTCAAACCTGTGCAGGCCTACTTCTCCACCTAGAAATAGGCTTCTTTGGAAATTGATTGGTCGGTCGGTTTTGCTTCGAGGGATGTTGATGACATAATAAGTGTTGGCATGCGAGATTACATTCCGTATTCTTCAACAACAGAAAAATCACTGTTGGTTTAACGATAAGTTCAAGTAAGCTATAAGAGTGAAAGAGTCTGCTTTTTGCGCCTGAGCGTGGCTTAATAATATAAAAAAATAAAATCTGTATATTTTCAGCCCTAATTTCGCAGCGGGGTGTTTTAATCTAATCTAATGCTAACCCTTTGCATAAAATATAAGCATGGAAGGATGTCAACGATTTGAGGATACTAAAAGCGAAATTGTGTTAGTTGGTTAGGTTCATATGTATGTACATGCTGAATAGGCGTGGAATGATTTAACATAAGCTGCCAATATGGTACAATAAAGGAATGGAAAGCAATAAGGGAACTAATCTGCGGCATGGAAAATAATAAAAGGTTTAAAATAGAACGCTGACAAACACTGATCTGTAGGTAGTATAAAACATCTGCAATTCGCGATTATGATCTTGAGTAGCCACGAAACGTTCTGTCAGGTACCTGAAAACCCTTTAGTTATGCGTTTGAAACAACGTCAAGACTGCGTCTCTCATTACATAGAACTTTTTGCTTCTAACACTTCGACCTATTCACTTATGACCACCGATTCAAAATCATCCTGTATACTATAAAAAAATATTTTTTTTATTTTCATATTTGAAGCTTCCACCTCCTTCCCTCCTATGTAATAAAAAATGTCTAGCGAGTGAAAGTCCGTAGGGTAGTTAGGTAATTATTCGACATTATTAGAATAGAAATATGGAATTTGAAAGAAAGTAAAAAATATATTTCTTTCGAAAATTCGAAATTATGATAAAGAATTTTTCGAAATTCGAAATTATGATAATTTTTTTCGAAATTCAAAATTTTTCCATTGTGAATACACATAGCTATAATGTAAAAAAAAAACTTGAAGTTTTTTTTTTGTTATGTGTTGTGAGACACCTTTTAGTTACGGATCAATTCAATTTAGTGCATCAAGACAATAGAAATTATATTCGAACTCATGACAGACTTACAAAATGGCTGTGGACAAGAATATAGGTATATAATTTCAGAAGTTTCTTGAGTATTACCACGGATAGGTAGAAATACCTTTTCAAAATGATAAATCACTCAAAAATATTTGTTGCTTATAATGTATAGGTTAGCCAAAATTTAACAAAACTTCTTACGCCTGTACGATGATGATTCGCTATTTATTATCAAGATTTTTAATCTAAACCCGTTAGAGGTCTATATGTACCTAATATTTTTGAATAGACCCAGAACCGTTGTTGGTTTAGAAATTGAAATTTATTTTTATCTTTGTTCCGACTATGCTTTACACGTATAATTAATTTCTTGTAAAATTTCTCTTCAGTGATGAGCCCACATAAATTTCTACAAGAATAGAGAGCTTTAGTTATGTAGGTACCATTCGGTCAGTCATCCAACCATTTTTTCATAACTCAATCTAATAGGAAAATGCAGCAGGGCAGTAGTTATCAAAATGAAGCTCAGCAATTTGAGTTAACTTTTTATTCGAACAAGTCCGTGGGCTTTTTTGTTTGACTGCTTGTGTGTGTGCTCAATTTGAAGAATAATAATATTTTAGCTTCCTGTGGTCATCTCATACAAAAAAAAAGATATTTGTGAAGAGACGACGACGACATCTCATAAAATATTTGGGTTAATTTTTCTGGATCTTCAGATTTAAAAATTGTTTAAAATTCCGCCTACGAATTGTCATCGCGGTGTTCAGAACATGTCTTGCCTTCTTTCTTTCATATAATCTTATAAAATTTCGTCGTGCGGGATCTGAATCATTTGTACGGTATGTGTATGCCCATTAAAGTAATCTCTTGTCTTGAAAAATTACCAAAAATTTTACATACCTATATGTACATAATATGTGAACAATAATTTTTGGTTGGAATAAGATGTTTGAGTACATCTGAATTTGTTCACTAATATCAGGAGGACTTCTGTTTTTTCTTTTGTCTTTTAAATACGAGTGATAAGACAATAACAAATGACTCACGATCTAGGAGTAGAGAGAATAGAATAAGGAAAATAAAAACAATTCGAAGTATATTCTTAAAAGTTTCTTGCAATGTTTGCAAAAGACATAAAACAAGTCTAAGCAGTAGAAGATAACAAATATTTTAAGTTTATGTTAAAAAGATCTTGATTGGAATTTATGGAGGACAATAGAACTACAGATCAACGCACCGTAAGTATTTGCAATTGTTAAGTCATGTGGGAGATTTTGGAGTTTCATTTATGTATGGGACCGGATGTGTGTTGAGATCATTAACTTTATCTTTTCAAAATGTCACATGGATATTATGTACCGCCTCTGCATCGATATGTTCGCATTTAAACTCATATTTAAATGTATAAAAACATGGTTTTTAGTACTTTTCTTGTAAATTAGAAAAGAACATGTTTTCTGTTTTTTATTTTTTTTTATGATGCCATTTGTTTTGGAGGATTTTTCAAAAATTTAATCCCCCCCTTCATAAATTCTCTAATGATTTTATTACTTTACTGAGCTATCCGCTAGAGACTACAAAAAAAAGTATAGCTCGATTTATGGTTTTCTTTATATTGAAGATATTTGTTTATGTTTTCGAAATAAATAATTAAAATTAATTCTTTAGATTGTTTTTTTTCCGGACAAAATAGGAATTTGAAGAGTTACTTTCTAGTAAATAAATTCACACGTCTTTAGAACAAAATGCCACAAGCTCTATGTACTTATTGCTCACAGCTGTGTTCTTTTATGTACCTTCTTCTAGAACTCCCATATACTGGAGAAACTTTATAAGTCAATGTCTTTGATAACAGGAATAATTTTATTGTTGTCTCTTACAATCTTGAGTGTGTTCAGAGTAACAAGCTAAATTGACTATAGTCGCTTTTTTTTTGTTCAGAGCAGCCAAAAAGTAACTTTTTCGCTTCGCTTTTGACAGGAAAAAGCGGTTGAGAATGCACGCAATTGTCACTTCTGAAATAAATTTACTTGATCGCACTCGGGAGGAGCTGCTATAAAAAAACAAGTAAACACGTAAGAATTGGTCCAAGATCAATTCTTATGATTACCCTAGACCAGAGGTGGGCAAACTTATGATCGACATTAATTTTTCTTATTTATGCGCGATCGACTTCGAAAAATGGGTTAAATTAAAAACAAATTAATTAAGGTCTTTATTGATAATAATATATTAAACACATTGTATTTACTATTTTGTGTAATGTAGCTAGGTACTTTATTGATAAATACTTTGGATTAATCTTTTTATGTAGATGCGTGACATTTCATTTCATCAACAAATTTTGTAAAGTTAGATTTGTCATAACTGATGCACAATCGAATAGATGCCTTAAAGTGCTTATCAGTTCTAGAACTCCTAAATTGCGAATTGATGTATTTCATTTGAGAAAACGCTGTTTCACATAGATAAGTGGAACCAAAAAATCCAAATATCCTCATACCACCGATCTCAATAATGGATATTTTTCATCTGGTAATAAATTCCAAAGGCTTCCTTGGCTGAGCCACCTAACATGACAAAAAAGAAGTAAAACTTCATTGTCTTACTACGGAATAGACGCCTCCTTAAACTTCGCCCTCTTATCGAATTAGCAATTCGTACTGCCACATCCATAATATCATTAACATTTAATATTTTTGCACATAAGGCTTTATTATGAATTATGTAATTAAATGATATAAAATCAGGAAACTGTTCATTTTGTTTGCAAAGGGGTAAAATTCAATATTTCTACCAATCATTGAAGGTCAGTAGACATCGCAAAGAATTTACGCAAAGGCAAATTTGCAAAATTGAGGCAGGGTTACCCAAGGTACATTATTATGAATAGTTTGAATGGATTGTGAGGGTATTCAAGACGATTTTGTCGTTTTGTCGGTTCTTCGTCGAACAGTAAAAATGATTGTAACCAATTTCATAAGATTTTATATTCTGAAGAATTTTTCAGTACAATAAAAACGTGTAGGACTTTAAGGGGTTGATTTATTTTTGAAATTATATTTACTATTTCTATGAAAACTCCGTGTATAAAATTCAGGTCGCTACGTTGACGCGTTCTCAGGTAGTGTCCAAATATATGGTGAACAAGTAAAAAAGCTAGAATTGGTCTAAGTAAAGCCAATTCTTATGATACCCTACTAGATGGCTCGTTTGTAATTTCGTATGGGTGCGCAATTTTGATTTTAGAAGTGGTTTTTGAATATATCTCTAGAACGGTTCGTTGAATACCAAAAATGATTATAGCCAATTTTATAGGATTTTAAATTCTGAAGAACTTTTTTTTAATACATTAAAACCGTATAGGACCATTGAATAAATAACTAATAAGGAAACGGCTCGGCGAAATGTATTAGTGTGCTCTGTTTGTATTCATTTCGTCATGGAAGTAATGAATTTCTGACATTCTGAAGGGGAACATTTTTTATAATCCAAATCCTATGTAAAATAAACAAATTTTTAGCTCCCCCTTTTTTCAGATAATATTTCTTGGCGTTGCCTTTGTATGACTGGAATAATTTAGCAACCAATGACAATTCAATTGTAAACAAATAAACCGGCATTGGTAAAATGTTAAATCTTTTGCCATGGCTCTTTATTTTTACAGATATTTCACTTATATTTTGTTTAAAACAATATAATTAATAAGTAAAGCTATTAAGCTTACTTGAAGAATGCTTTCCCATGACAATAACTCTGTTCGTTCCTGCAGCACAGCACAGCACAGCGCACTTCATTATGATAATTTAGCACTTACACAAAATGTCGTTCACAAAAGAAATATTCCGCACCTCTTTTACACTACTATTCATAAAAATCACGTTTAATTAATTATTTTTCACAATATCGCGAACTCAAATCCGAAACTTATTTTCAAATAATATGAAATGTCAGAATGTTGAACTGACACAAAATAGCAACGACGCCCTCTTGTCATTTCTCTCCTCCCCCCCCCCCCCCCCCGACCCTAGGTCTCACTGTCATTGAAATGCTTAAACACGTACACTGTATTCGCACGATACCCCGCATCCTTATTAGTTATTTATTCAATGTATAGGACTGATCGTTTTCACAGGGTACGTATAAATCCTAAATTTTTATATGGCAACATCAAGAAGGCGTTGCCCGATTTAGTCCATTTTTGAAATTATATTTACTATTTTTTGAAAACACTATGTACAAAATTTCAACGCTATACCACAGTATACATACAGTAGGCCAGTTTATAACAAGCTACTGAAAAGTGAATTTTAGAATTTTAATTACAAAAAAAAAAAAAAGACCTCCCCCAAGAGGGAACTATTAACTATGATACGGAAGTAAATGGGCGAATAGTAGCTAGTTGTACAATGGTTGGGAGAAGTATTAGTTTATGTAAGTAAACATCTTGGCAAAAATACTGCAAATGCATTGTTCCATTACTGAACAGCTGTTTGATTGTAAAGTGATGTTCGTTCTATGGACAGTGTAACAGGCAAAATGGCTGTAATAATAGATCTGTTCACGTACTTACTTCTCGGCTGTTTTCGTTCTTGGGCTTTTTTGTGTGAAAATGTGCAGGAGGAGAAGCTATCAAATTTGGAAAGTACATGAAAGCGAAAGTGACAACTACAAACTGTCTAGCTAACAACTTTAATTTGAAAATAAAATGCCAAACATAACATATCTATTCATTTTACTTACTATTTTGTAGATTTTTATATGACCTAGGCAAAGAGTGCACATCATTTGCAAATTCAGCCCCCTTTGTCCATTTTTCCTTTGACAATTTAAACTTCTGACAATTCTCGATTTCAAATTTTAATGTGTTTGACAGTTTTTATATATTTACCCCGAGTTTTTTCTTGGGTGGATTTGGGCTAAAACTTTATTGAAGGGGAAGTGTGATGTCTACATATTTTCCCCAATTTTCTGATTGAACAGAGTTTGGGTGCTTTTGGGTGAAAATGCATTCACACAAATTCGAGTACGTGAACAGACCTTGTTTGTGACAGTTTGACAGTTCTACCAAGCCGAATAGTATGAGAGTGGAACAAATTGTTTTTAGCTTTTATTTTCTTGCAGAAATAGTTTTGTTTGTCATTTGGCTCCTTTTCCTCTAGTACAAGTTTGTGCATGTTGTAAGTTCTCTTTCCTCTCTTTCCTTCGTATTAAAAATTGACTAGTGTGTTAGTTAAAAATGTTGAAAGACAGAGTATAGAGTCAAATTATAGAAGCATCCCACTCATGCGTCAGTTTTGACAGAGCTGTTCTACTGTATGAATATACTGTAGTTCTACGTTGACGCCACTGACATGTATAACATAGAGTGGACTGCTTGATCTTCTATTTCATATGGATCACTTTTGTTGGCAGGGGTGTGAAAGCTGTCTTAATTTCAAGTTTCATTTTCGCTTTAACATTCCTCTTACAAGCTCAACATTTATTATATTCAAAATTATAATTTTTATTGGAAGCTTATCTCGTATAACATTAAATATTCTTTAAACTCGATTTCTAAGCAACTTTTTGTCTATCTATCCCTAAAGTAGCTATGGGGGACAGAGAAAGGATTACAAATATTGTATTCCCATCTACTTCTATTCTATATATTCATTTGGAAAACCACTGAACTGAAACTGGTCTATGGTGGATTTTGCGTAGAATTTATTATTTGAAGTTCAGTGGAATCCAGTCATTAAACCAAAAAGAGACAACTATAGAAAAGTGATCCCATGATAATGTAACCGATTTTAGTGGTATCAGCGGTCCATGTTATACATGTCAGTGGTTGACGCATTGTCAGGCCTGAAACACAATTGGAGATCTTCAGCCAGCTTTATCGCCAGCTTTCTTCTAAAGCTGACTGAAAAAGGCGAATTGAACACAACTGGCGTTTTTGACATTTGCATCTATAACTGTTTATATTGAAAACTTTTATTAAAGAACGACAGTTAATGCTTCCGATTTTCCAAAATTACGATAAATTCATGCTTTTTTTGATAGTTTTGAGATGTACCAATTATATGTAAAAATAATACTGAGGTTTCTTTTATGTCCCACAGGAACTGCTTATCTTTTACTCACTATATAAGTTTTCCTCCATTTTAATATTTTTGGTAGCTCATTACTTCTTAAATGTGTCAACAGAAGCCATTCTTATCTGATATTCGATATTCGCACAGTTGGCAACATTGAAAATTCCTTCAAGTTGGCAGTCTTTGGGCTTGAAATTTGCAATTTTATCAAATCTCAAATCAGCTTGAAGCTGGCAAAAGTTAAAGCTCTAATTGTGTTCTTCTACATTGATTTACATTGTGAACAAATCTCAAGCTGGTTGAAAAGCTCCAATTGTGTTTCAGGGGGCATTGCCTGAGGCCCAAATATGTAGTGAAAAATGAAATTTTTTTATGACAACTAGTGATAGGTCGGCCAAGAACGATTCGGTCGTTTTGACCAGGTCAGTACAGTGACTCAAAAGACCTGAGTGACCGTTTTAAAATCATATCGATCAATCAGTCACTTAGACTGAAGGAGAAACGAAACTGCTTTTCTTGACTTATTTGCTAAACCATATTTTCAACCGATCTTAAACTTTTTATTTACAGGGCTATGCATGCAGCTAGATTTCTATCTCTAATATTTTTTCACATTTAAATAAAACTTTTGCGTCTAGCTCTCATTGTATGTATATATTCCACCCACAGCTATATTTCGGCAGCATAAAAATTAGGAAACAACAAAAAGTTGCTACTAGGCATCCATTCTTTTCATTATTTCGATGATTTTTTCTGTATTAAAATTTTCCATATTGTTTCACTCCAAAAACCATTTTGAAATTACAAATGTCAATCTTGGCGCGCGCCAGAAATTAAAATTTTGCAAAAGTGTGCTAAAGCGCCAACGCCACTACCCATTGTGTTGCTACGAGCGCCAGCACCACATTCTGTTTCCCACATAAGTTCGGTCATTCACGCATACATACTTAAAACCAACTAATTTGCATTTGTGTGATAGATTTGTAATTTTCATTTCCTAGAAGGTTTTTTTAAAGGACTAAAGGGCGAAACACAATTCCACCGTTTCGATCCGTTTCGTACAACTTTCAAATTTGCTTATATGAGACATACCTACATGCAATTGGACACATTACACCGAAATGGATCGAATCGAAACGGAGAAGTTGAGCAAATTTCAACTTTTACGGATGACATAACCTAGAAAAATTATCTGTAAAGATTTCTTTATACAACAATTGTGTTCATGGATCCGTTTGGATTGAAAAGGGTTGGATCGAATCGGATCGAAACGTGGAATTGTGTTTGGCACTTAAAGAATGAAATAAATTGAAGCAATTCAGCATTCACGGAATGCAGAAACTATTCATTTGCTAATACTTGCTTTGAGGACAACCGGGTAATTGCTTAACACGCAGTGATAGGTATATCAGTCTCGAACGGCTACAAAATTGATAAACTAAGCGCACTTTTAGCTTTGAGTATTACTCTGACATGAGCGATTCGATTAGGTAGGTAATTTTAGGGTATTAGATGATTATCCCCAACTGACTCAAATGACCCAAATGACCGAATCTTTTACATGAGTCACTTATGCCAAAAGACTCGTATGGCCTGAGTCATCAAAATGACCGATTTTGCCCATCAACCCTACGAAGGAGTTACCCGATTCGTCCCATTTTCGAATTTAATTTTAAGTTTTTTTCTTAAAGAAGTTGCCCGATTTGTCTCATTTTCACACTTAATTTTACTTTTTTTTTAAAAGCCGCGTGTGCAAAATTTCAGTTATAGTGAGGACGAACAGACGGATATGCAAAAATCAAAATAACTTAAAATTTTATGCATGGCTGACCAATCCAATTTGCTTTACTAAGTACATATACCTTATGATTTCATCATCTAGCTAGGGTATAAAAAAACGCTATTTTGCAGTTATTATTCTTTTGTTCTTTACAAGGTTTAAAGAAATTTTAAAGCATCTGAGAAAAGTAGGTATATCGAGCTAAAAAGTGGCAACATATTCCAAAAAATAAATCGAATTCACATAAGTAAAAAAAAAAAAAAAATTCACGTATCATTTCAAAGTCACTGACTTAACAAACAGCCCTTGTACGACCATTGACATATTTTTGTATGTAAGTAAAATGATTCCTTCCTTATCAGGCAAGCAATATTGATAAGATTTTTAAACGTCGCAGAATGATGTACATAATTTAATAAAGGTGTGTGTATAAAAAATAATATCAATATCATCAATCAAATACTGCCTTGACATATCTTCGGGTGGTATTTAATAATTTTTTCTTTCGGGATTATATCTACACACATTATGCTTTGAAGAACAAGCCTCATTTAATAAAACAATTTGTTAAAACTTTTATTAGTAAATAATAATTGCATTTATTTTATTTGATATTTTTATAATTGGGTAATTAAATACGAAATATAGTCATTACTGTTTTTTTCTTCTTCTATAATGACTTTTAATTCAATTACTATTTTTCAATTATAAATAGACTAATCGGATTTTTTCAATTTCTAATACCAAGTAATTGTTTTAATTACTGAGAACTGATTTCAGACCTATAAGCATCCTATGCTTTTTATCAAGTACTGGAAAAGCTAATGAATAGGTAATTAGTTGAGTATTTCGATTCGCGGGAGCTCCTAAGCAAATGGCAGTCTGGCTTTCGTCGTGACCACAGCTGCGAAACAGCAGTACAGTGAGTGTCCACTGACATTAGAGCTGCCCTAGATCGAAACAACTTGGCTGCCTTGGCACTGCTCGATTTTTCGAAGGCTTTTGACAGCGTTGATCTTGGGATCTTACTTCGGAAATTCAATTGCTGCTTTGGGTTTAGTCCCTCTGTCGTCGCTCTTATCCGGGACTTTTTGGTCGATTGTAAGCAGGTGGTGAAAGTGGATCTTAATACTTCCTGTTCCCTCCCTCTTCTGTCTGGCGTTCCTCAGGGTTCAATACTTGGCCCTTTGTTATTTAGTTTATTTATAAATGATCTCCCTGAAACCGTTCGGGACGTTAGCGTGCACATGTATGCTGACAATGTGCAGGTCTACCTAAGCAGACCTGTTGGTTTGTTTGAGGACTGTATTGCTCGCATTAATGACGATTTAGAGAGAATCAATATTTGGTCGAAGGCTAATGGCCTAAAGCTAAACCCTGACAAATCCCAATGTATTGTCTTCCATAATGACACTTTTGACCCGAATGATTGACCTCCTGTGGTCTTGGATGGTACAATTTTAGATTTTGTGCCTAAAGTTAAAAATCTAGGTATCATTTTCAATCAACATATGCTGCGACAATACAAAGTTAATTATCGGTAAGGTTTATGCTGTACTTCCTAGGCTCTGGCTCTCTGCTGACTCATTATCTTTCGAAATCCTCTCAAAACTGATTAAAAGTCTAATTCTACCTTACTTCACTTTCGGCAGTTTGATTTACCCTAGACTCTATAGCGTTTGTCTTCGAAAGACGGAAGTTGCCTTTAATGATTGTATCCGCTTCATTTATGGACTTGGTAGGTTTGACCATGTTTCACCTTACCGTACAAAATTGCTGGGTTGCTCAATACTAGATTATTTAAAGCAAAGAGGACTGATTCACTTTTATAACCTATTACGCACAAACAAACCGTATTATCTGCGTGAATTTTTCCAGCACACAGCTTCGGAACGTAATCACAATGTGGTAATACCCCGTTTTCATAAATCAGTAATGGAGGTCTCTTATCCTGTCCAGATAGCCCGTCTCTGGAATAGTCTTTCCTCTAGTTATCAGAACGCGTGATCTGTCGGTACTTTTAAGGATCTTATGAGGGTCCACACTTTCAATTAATTTTGCCCATTTTCATTTTCATGTTGTTATCTAGTCTCACAGCGTAGCTCACACTTTCGTAATTTTTATAATTTTTATCTTTCTTATAATTTTTAATTTTCAATACTATTTAATATTTTGTTTTATTTCACGTATATCAGCTATAATTTTCTTTTTATTTAATTTTTAATTTTTCTGCCTCTGTGTTTTTTTAGTAGTATACTTTTTCAAGGTCTTGCAATAATTGTGAGATGGACTTAGTGAAAAGACCTATCATTTATACACATATCCATACATATGTATTCGTGGGTACAATAACTTTTTATTTCCTTATAAAATTAGTTTTAATTAAAAAAGGACTGTTATAATAAAAATCATTGATCATTAATCAAAAATGAACCTTTACTGTTCTCTCTTTTAATTTCTAGAATCTCAGATCTATCGAAAATTTTACCTCCATATAAATTACGTATTAATTTGATTTTGTAATTTGATGTAGTGTGACGTAGAGTGTAGGTCAATTAAATGTTTACATAAAGAAAAAAAGGGGGGTGGTTGAATATTTGGAGACCAGTATAATATAACTACCAGTCTACAAGCAATGTTCAGCCTACTGCGTATGAACAGAGAATTTTAAAAAGACAAGTGCTCTGGGCACTACAGTGAACTTTACATAAACTAGAAGATACCCGATTTTTTGTTGTTGCGGAAACGACCAATGGTGTAACTAGGTAGGGGCCACGGTGGCACCAGTCCCCCAGAATGCGGATTTTTCGTATGGAAACCCTACATAGGAGTTGCCCGATTGGTCTCATTTTTGAACTTAATTTAAATTTTTTTTTAAAGGCACGTGTACCAAATTTCAGCGCTCTACGTCGACGCGAGAGACAGTGTCCAAATATTCAGTGAAAAACTAAAGGTTTGTATCGAACACGAAAAAAGGGTTGAGTGATTTCGTCCATTCTTGAACTTGTATTTGAAATTTTCATGAAAACGTCGTGTACAAAATTTGAGCTCTCCACGTCGACGCGTTGTCGTCAGGCAGTTTTTTAGATGTCGACAACAGCGCCACCTATCATGTCCAAAACTACCCTATCTTTCAAGCTGGAACCAACCAAACACATTCACGGATGGGCAGTTCCGGGGATTAGCGTGTACGAACACAGTGACACGTGATTTTTATATATTAAGATATTAAGATATATTTATATAATTAGGGAGAAATGTGCAATTAAGTATAGAACTATGTAGTTGATTTTAGCAATTTAAGAAAAAACATGCTGGAGCCGGCATGCGCTGAAATTCTGATTGTAATGAGTTCCATTTACGAGAAATTTGATCAAAATAAGAACGCTCCCCAAATTGTGATTTGCATGCAGCGCAGTATACAAATATTTTTACCTCGTTGTGAGCGTGGAAACTGCAGCTTGTTGTATAGAATCAGGATTTTAAAATTTCTTAGCTTGTACAAAAAATACAAGTTATGGTGGGTAAGGTAGATGTCTAAAGAATACAATTACGATATGGGGAGATATACGAGCTACGCTGCAGTTATCAGTGTCCAAGTGCTTCATTGATATCGGAAATGACTTTTAAAAGAACAATTTCACAGCTATGTCCCTGTCGAAATCCAGATTGCCAGAGAGATGATAACCGATTCTGCAAGAAGATGAGCTTTTCAAAAACCTTGAAAAAAAAATAAAAATATTGATCGGTCGGAAGTCATTGACATTAAGAAGAATTTGAATTCTTTGGGTAGGCACGTGTTAAGATATAGGTATGCGTCAAAACTGGTGCAATATTTGAAGCGATCAACTTAATAAATCTCGGTGGTATCATGTCATAACCAACTGCAGTATAGATTTAACTACAAATATTGCATTGAGAACCTCAGTATAGTCAATGTGCAACGAAATGCAAAGCCAACAACGTACTCAATTTCAGTTACTTCTTCCAAGGATGAATCATTGTGAGTTGAAGTAATAAAAAATTCATTCAACGTACTAGGGTCAGTGTTACACTGAGTCGCGTCTCTGCCCACAATACCCATCTTGTTTACACTGGTCGATACGATTTCTGGCATAAGTATTTAAATTCTATAGGCGATTTGGCGATTTTTATAAATTTTTGCACGTTAAAACGAGTTTCATACTCAAATTCTCCTAACTTTTATTATTGAGAAGAATTAAAATGGTTATCGATACTATTTCATAAAAAAAAAAAAAAAACTAAATTGTGAAATAATAATAATAAATTGGTCGAAAGATTAAAGTGCAATTTTTAACACAGCTCATATAACACTTATTCAGGGATTCTTTAAGTTAAGAAGAAAAAACATTCTCATTTAACAATAATAATAATAAAAAAAATTATATACGAGGTGGCCCAAATAAGACTAAGTGTGAAATATGACATCTCTCAAATGGTTTCCATTTTCTTGCTGACAAATATTGCCGCTTTCCAGAGCATTTTCCATTACACTGACCGTACAAGTTTCTTATTTCAGCATAAATGTTCTGTTTAAGCTGTTGAATTTTTTGAGGTTTATTGACACACACCAGTAGACCCTTCAAATAGCCGCACAAAAATCAATCAGGAGCAGTTAAATCTGGTGAACGAGAAGGCCAAGAGAAATCTGAATTTTTTTTAAACTATTCGCTCACCATAAAGGTTACGAAGTAGTTTCATTGTGGCTCTTGCTGTATGCGCAATTGCTTCATAATTAATGTTTTCTGGTGGACCCTTCTTATGTTCGAAAAAAATATGTACCGACACTTTTATTAACAATTACACTACATCAAACAATACATCTGGAGAGGTGTAATTGATGCTGATGTAATGTCCTAGGATTTCGAGTGCTCTAAAATCTACAATTTTGCATATTCACATAACCATTTGAGTGAAAATGAGCGTCATCGTTATTACTTTCTCTGGCTATTTGTGCAAAGCGAATGGCACACTGACTTGTCTTTACAACAATTATGTTCCAAATCGCAGTTTTCGTCTTGAGTCCCCCAAATGTCAATGGTTAACTAGTGAGATTCGTCATATTATGGCTGAGAGAGATTTTCTTTTTGGTCGATATAGATAGACGCGTAGTCCTGTGATGCTTTCCAGATACAAAAAGGTCCGCAACAGAGTTAGAACTTTTAATTCGATCCGCAAAGAGTATGGCTATTTCAGAGATAAATTAAACATCAATCTTCCTCCTAAAACCTTATGGACGAATATTCGCAACTTGCGCGTATTTGATCAGGAATCATCTGAGATAAATATTGATCCGGATGAGCTTAATAAATTTTTTGCATCAACCACAGCTTCTTCATCTCAGGCATCAGTCTCATGATAGATGACTTCTCTGCTGATGGTTTTGCCTTTTGCTGCGTTGATGAAGTTGACGTGTTATCAGCATTACGTGCAATTAAGTTAAATGCTGTATGATCGGACGAGTTACCACCTAGATTCCTTAAATTAATTGCTCCGAAAATAATGCGAGTTCTTACGCATATATTTAATTACTGTCTTACAACTTCACAGTTTCCTGCGCACTGGAAGCAGGCTCTGTTGTTCCTATTCCAAAGAAGTCCAAATCCTTACATATGGGAGATTATCGTCCAATCAGCCTGCGTTGCTTTCTAAGTAAAATCTTTGAAAAGCTGATGTATTCGCAAATCATGAATTATATATATGTATAAATAGATATTCTATGTTATCAACTTTAGAATCAGGATTCCGTCCTTCTGATAGTTGCGAGACTGCATTATTGAAGGTAACTTCTGATATACACGAGTCCCTAGATGAGGACTGCCTTACATTACTTGTCTTGCTCGACTTTAGCAAAGCTTTTGACTCCATAAATCACTTACATTTAATAACAAAATTATCAAGTCAGTTCTTATTCTCTTCGTCTGCTATTTAAGCTGATAAATAACTTTTTGCAAGGACGTAGTCAAATTGTTCGAATCCAGATTGACGATTCCAAGCCTGAGTTCCTTAGCTGCGTCGTACCCCAGGGATCCATACTGGGGCCTCTACTGTTCTGTCTATATATTAATGATCTTCCTGACGTAGTTCTGGATGCGTCTGTACATCTCTATGCGGACGACGTGCAAATTTATCTGAGCAGACCAATAGGATTAATGGAGGACTGTGTATGTCGACTTAATGACGATCTCCAACGCATTCATGAGTGGTCATTACAAAATAGTTTAGCACTTATTCCAAGTAAATCAAACTGCCTAGCTATTTACAGAAATGGCATTGATTCAAGTATGCTTCCTCCCATTCTATTAAACAGGGTAACACTTCCTTATAGGGGTTCTGTCATGAATTTGGGCGTTGAACTTAATTCGAAGTTCTCGTGTTGCAACCACATGAAAAGCAAATTAGGGAAATATATGGCTGTTTGAGACAACTCTGGCTCAACTCTAGTATCCTCTCGCTTAGTTTGCGCCAGCGGTTAGTTAAAACATTAGTTATTGCATATTTTACTTTTGCCAGCATAATCTTCTCAGTTCTTGACTCAGTCTGCCGGAGAAAAGTACTCGTAGCATTCAATGATGTGATTAGATATATTTACAAATTGCCTAGAAATAGCCACATCTCATTGTATGCAAGCTCTCTTTTGGGTTGCAATTTAGAGACTCATTTCACTTTTCGCAGTCTGAAATTTCTGCACAAGCTACAGTTCCTGCAATCGACCAGACATGAAAACCTTTTGATTCCTCGATGTAGGAGTGGTGAGCGCTCTTTCTTCGTTCAGTGCGCTTGTAGGTGGAATCAGCTGCCAAGCAACATTCAGCGCACGGCTTCCAACAGTAACTTTTGTAGGCTTATTAAACTAGCAAGCCTTTCTGTTTAGTAATGGTGACGCACATTTGAGGTCTTTGTTGTTTTTTTTTCTCCTCTCTCTTGTACGCTATTTTTAGTTTTAGTCTATAGTCTCTAATATTCTTTTCTTTATTTTTTCTTTATTTTATTTACTACTTCCATTACATGATTATATCTTTTGATTTTTGTTTTTTGTTTTTTTTCTCTATTTTGAATTGCTTAGTTCGTAGTTCGTAGTTGTTTTGTAGTAACGAAGAATTTTATCTAACCACTGCACTTTGTACAATCTAAAATGTATCTTTGTACCTAGCTAAATAAAGAATTATTATTATTATATTGAGAGGTGTGCCTGCTTGAGGAAGCAGTTGCTGTACCATTTGAATTTTATACGGAAACATTTTAAGTTTCAGTTTTAAAATTCGTTGAAGGGATATGTTCTGGAGATCCCCAATTGAGTTGAACGACGACGAGTAGAGACTGAATGCATCTTCGTTTACACTTTTCCGTACAGCCTCCACAAGACCACAACTACTTCAATGCGCACAGACCAATGAGCACCATCTGCCCGGAAGTTCTAACACTGACCTCTGTTTCTCAAAATGGGAGACTATGTTCCTAATCATGTTGTCACTGGGCACTACAGATGTGTCAGTCCGGAACGAAAGGGGCCCAGTTGAAAAAACCATGCAAGGAATGAACGGAACGGGGCAATAATTAGTGGAGCTGTGGTTCACTTCTTCTTATGTTTAAACCAATTTCTGCAAAAAAACTTAATAATCTGAGAAGATTACACTTCGCGTTTTCTGAGTGCATATTGTGTTATTTTGTAGTAACTTGTTTAATCTTACTCTGGAGTACGAGTACGAGAACATATAAGAAGCGTAGGGATGTGGGTATCATTTAAAATTTGTTTAAGTATATGAGTGAAGCCAATATTACCTCTCTTAGCTCAGCAGGTATTAACGAAGGGCACAAAATGCAGAGAAAAATTAGATGAAAGCAAAAAAAAAACAGGAAACAAGTGATGAATGTATGACAACGTGCAGAAATGTCGATAAATTTTCACTCCTTTATTCTACTAACTGTCAGCTGATACAACTTATCTCTAGATATGAAAATCTAAAAAAGAAACGGTCCGAAAGCTTTGTTTTAACATGAGCTGACGCGGTAAAATTTTGTAGCAATTATATCCTTACCACCCCACCCGACCTATAAATTGCAGCCTTTGGATAAAATATTTATTGGTTCGCTTCAGGGATATTACAATGAGGAAATAAAATAGAAAGCTCTATACATTCTCTCTTTCTCTCTCTCTGCTGTATTATGCCACTGATAGCTTTCTTTGGTTGAATATAAAGTTAAAGAGCTTTAAAAAGTGATCCGGGTTTATATGGAGATTTTCCTAACTACTTGTATGTTGTCTATGCTGTCAGGCTGTAATGTGCTTTTACACTAGCAAATTCAACCACAACACAAATATTGATCCGCTCTAACTAAATTTACCTTATCTGCAAATTTGCGCATCGCTTCTATTATCCGTTTTCTCAATTGTGTGTAACCAAGTTGGAAAATCCCGCTGACTGGCATTGTGTTTTTATTATTTATTGGTGAAATGGAGGCGCGTTGTTTTTCGTATAATTTCTGCTACAATTGGTAAAACCGAGGCTTTGTATACGAACAACTTCAGTCCCACGTGAAAGATCTTGTTCAAAGCTTGTCTAAGTATTTACTGATAAAGGAATCGAAAATTGTATATGCTTATATTTTTAATTGGAAGCTATGTTGTTCCCTAGTATAAATTGTTTTACCGCAAGGGGCAGTTATTCTGTAAACCAATACTAATGTGACTAAAAAGTTTCAAGGTGTTTGCAATTCATGAAGAACATAGAAAATTAGGTCCCGATGAGCCGTCTGATGAACATTCATTAAATCTCATCAAAGGGCTCATTGGATATCATGAAACTGCTCCCTATATACTAAACCAGCTTGTCATCACCGTGTCAGATGACATTTATAGGAAAATTTGAATTGATTTTTGTGATTTATTTATTATTTAAGTTTTTAAATTATTTATTTTAAATAAATTTTTAGATTTGTTTTGCCCAAAAAGACTATCGCCCATATGCTGAACAAGACGTTATGCCAAAATCCTTACGCTTCAGTGTCTCAGAGTTTGATTTGCAACCGGAGTTTGAATTCGGAAAAATATATGAAATCAATCGTAAAATCAGATTCTCATTTATGAACACATCATGACACTCATTGACATGCTCATTAATAAGCTCATCGTGACAGTCATTGCTATGCTCATTAATAAGCTCATCGTGACAGTCATTGCTATGCTCATTAATAAACTCATCGCGACACTCATTGGCATGCTCATTAATAAGCTCATCATGACACTCATTATGTACTCATCGAAGTGCTCATCTAATATTGTAAAATGCACAAAAGAGAAGCACAGCATACATTTCTAAATAAATGAAAGAGATGCAATTCTCATTCACACTATCTGTGAATAAGTAAATAAATGAGTTTTTTCTCGGTTTTGATTCAAACGCGAATAAATTTCATTAGTACGTTCATCTGATTTGCTCATGATGAGCTCATCATGATATGTCTACCAGGGTTTGTTCTCAATTCTATGGTAAAAAAATCAGCTGAACTCCCAACATTTTCCTTTGTATTGAATTACCAAAGGAACGATGGAACGGGTACGCGAAGTCGGGTCCAAATAAGATGATCCGGATCCGGTACCGATTCCGAAAATTCCTCGGAACGACACATCTCTACTGGGTACTGTTCTATCATTGAATCATTGAAATGACGACGGTATTTCCGATGAGATAATAGACTTTTCAAAAGAATAAAAAAAAAAATCAATAATTTTGACGGGTTACTGCACATCATGAGGCCGCACAGTGGGATGAAAAGCAAGTTTTGCGGTCAAGACCTTGTAACTTCTGTAATAGTGAAGATATTTTAACTTTTTTTTTATTTCGTCACTAAGAAAATCTGGGCTTTGCTAAATAAAAAAAAAATTAAATTTGTGACGATACGTTCCTGGAAAAAAAAAATAAAAAAAAATACAAAAAAAAAATAAAAAAAATAAAAAAATATAAAAAAAAAAAATAAAAAAAAAATTAAGACAATTTAAAAAAAAATTATAAACTTAAGAGAGAATCCTGTTCTAAGAACGGATAAATTTAGTTAGTTTTATATAATAATATATTAATCCTCTTAATTAAATATTCCAAAGTTTCCTATTTTTGAATTCCCTTAACAATATAATATAAGGAGGATTAATTTTTTTGACTATCAGAACCAGCTTAACATAAGCTCGATGTAGTAACACGTTTAATAAACGAACGGTCAACAATACATTCTTTATGCTTTCCATCACTTAGTCTGTGTAAGTATTAGTATGTTAAACTAACTATAAACCAAACACTGGATAAAATGCCAAAATGCCTCCTCAGAAAGGACGAAAAGGACCAAACCGAAGATATCCTTTTTCATGTGGCTTTTGTTTTTAAATGTTGACCATACCAAAATATAGCCCGGCTTATGATGGATAGCTTTTGGTACTTTTGGTACTAGCCTTTCGATGATATCTGTGTGCATTTTCGAGAAAAATGGCAAAGGAACACGGTGCATAGAGTACAATTTGAGGCCTTATACCTCGATAATAAAGGGTTAAACTGGAATTTTCAATATAACACTTTCGTATTAGTTTTATTCGCGGAATTCAAAAATGTAATCTAAATGTATCCTTAATGAGGACGAAATGGACATTTTTTTAATATATCCTTTTCCAAGTCCTTTTTCGAGGACTTTGGCTATGCCAGAGGATACCTTGACTAAAGATGCGTAACTTTTATTATTGGGACTTTATCGATATCTCCGCACATTTTCGAGAAAAATGCCCAGGGAACACGTTACGTGGGACATCCTGTATAATCCGATTCATCCCTAATTCGGATGACTCATCGCAAGTCCCTAAAATACTTTTATATTGTCTTATCTATATTGTGGGTCAATATTCTCCTTCTTGCTATTAATTCATTAGGATTCCCTAGAAAAATTAGACAAAAAGATCATAAAATTATATACCCATATACCTGCATGAAAAGTCCTAACATTTTCTTAGAGAAACCTTAAACTGCTATTATTTAGAAAAGGAGCAAATCGGAGCAGCTGAAATTTATGCATCCTAGAGACAAAGGCTCAAGCTATATTCTTGTGTATGTCTAATCATTTAGGACAATTTAGCTTAAACAATATATACTTTGAAATATGGTTCCTGGTGATATTTCAACAAATTTTTAAGAATTTTACTTTAACGTGTCAAAAATTAAAATATAAAAAATTAAATATAAATGTATCTGTAAATATTCAAAGTTTCATATACATCGCGCATACATTATTGAATTTATGGATGCTTCAACATGTATGACTTTTTCCTTTTCATATGCTTACAAAATTAATTCATATTCACCGTACTAAAAGTACAAAATCAGAATAAAAAATATTACTTTTTTTGTGTGATTAAAATAGCCTTGGAGGTCATTATCTAAAATATGTATGTATTCATTTCTTAAAAAACTTGATATACAAAAAAATGAAGTTTGGCCGCCCTTATCCCACTGTGGGCCGGTGAGAAACAGAGTGGCGTAAGTCAAGTTTGCATAGTTTAGAGTAAATTGATGTTTTGCACCTCAGCCCATAAATAGTATGGACACCCTTTGTTGAAAATAACAATGAAATACTGCCATCAGTAGCTAGCTGTAACTGTAAATTTTGACTTACTTTATGATTGTGTTTTGCAGGTGATCGTTAAGAAGAAAGAATATGGTCTTGAAAATTTTTGACTTACGCTATTATAATTCTTTTTTTTTTTTTACTTGGTCACCCTGTATAAAATTAGTTGTACAGTTACAGTGCAATTAACTTCTGATAATTTCTTTAATAAATTTTTCTTTGCACTTTATCATTACGCAAATAGGATTTTATTTTCTACTTTTTTTTTTTTTTTTTTAGCACCTCTACAAATCTATTAAGTACATAAATGTATATGTATGTATTTTTATAATGTACATATTTATATTTGTAGTAGATTGCTTCCTGGCTATATAAAATTGTTAAGAAAAAACATCCTAAGTGATAATCATATAAATAAAGATAATCACAAACAAAATATTTGCACAGTTATATGTACATATTTATACCATATTATGTGCGTACTTTTCAAGGCAATGAACCTATCACTGAGGGATAACAATAAGAATCTATTCAATGTCAAAAAAATATCTATTAAAGAATTTTAAAAATTTACAAGAAATGTAATAAAATATCATTTTTCTTTCAATAGAAATAAATATAATGCACCAAGGTTCAATTCATTGCCTACGCATTTTATCTAGCTACACCTCCTCTACTACGTGAAAGTGAAAGTCCATTGCGCTTAAAAATTCTTTCTTATACGTACAACATATAAGAAAGAGTTTCGATATAGGGGGTGGCTGTGCTTAATTTTAGAACAGTTCATGGCTAAAAATTTGTATAAAGCCCAAAGATGATTTTCCGCAATATGAAAAAAAAAAATCTTTCAACAATCTACAGTCTGTAAAAGATCGATGATGTTGATGTTGCCTTTATCTAAGTCAGCCAAAGCAATTTTTTCTCCCTTACATACTTATCATATATAAGAAAATCGATTTTGAAAAATTGCCAAAAACTTATGTCGCCGGTATCCCAAAATGTATAACGTTGCCGGGATATTTTCAGCTCTGTTTAATCAAAAAAAATGATTGAATGAGAAGAATCGAACAATGAAGCTATTTTTATCCATGCAAATATTCGTGTGAAAGTACATCAATCAAATTGTAATAAAAAAAAAAAAAAATATGCGCATAAGAAAGAAATCTAAATAATTCCTCCGATCTTCAAATAAACATCACAAAGGAGAGCAGAAATTTTTCCGGTTTTTTGCATTAAGTTTTTACATTAAGTTTTAAACAGAAGAAATAAAAACTGGTTTGACTAAGTAAATCAATTTCCTTTTCCACATTATTGTCGAGGAGGTATCGATTTGCATAACACATTCATAGCAAATTCTTTTCTATCTGCATATATTCTATATACATAGTTTTTTGTGATACGGCATGATACTTAATTTACGTAAGAATAATATGAAATCACTCATTCGCAGCTTGAATTAAGTAGAGATGAAGCGTGCTTAACACGAGAGTCCAATCTACAACAATGTTGGACATTGGACCTTGAAAAATATTCTAAATATGACTCAATAGTAGTGTGCGGGTCGACTCGGGGCTCGGATTACTTTAAAAGAATTCTCACATTTTTTTCTTCTGTTTTGTTGTTGTTGTTTTTCTTTTGTTTTTAGAAATTAATTAAGAGCATACATAGCCTGAGTGACTCTTTTGAAAACTTCTTCACTGTCTTTCTTTGTTTGGATCTGTAGTAAACAGTTTCTAAATTGCATCTACATAGTCCTATCTACTTGTAAAAGAGAGAGTTTATTATACGAATGCATTTCCAGGGTTAAGTTTGCCTTCTGACAATAAAATTAGAGACATATGCAAGAATATTTTATAATTTTTCTTTTATCTTTTCTTTTTCTTTGATTAATTAACAGAAACTGTTGTTTGCTTTTAAGTATGTAGCAAATGATGAACATTTTTTTTGTTGACATTTTTTCATTGGTATTATGAATTCCATGTTTGTTCTATGATGACTTTTATTATTTTAGTAGGGAAAAAAACATCACCTGGCTGGAATAGTAATAAACGATACAGAGATATTTTTTTATCCTGTAAGATTGAGTCACTCACAAGCAGAGCTGGGCAAGTACCAAAGAAAAAATACTTAAGTACAAGTACAAGTACCGAAGGCCTGATGAGTACTTCAGCGTAAGTACAAGTACTGCATGTATGAAAAGTACTTGTTACTAAGTACTAAGTCTATAAAAAGTACTGAGTACTTTTTGAAGTACTTTTTATAGTAGTTTTTTAGAATCTTTGTACGTTGGCAGTAATATAATGAAGTTTATCGAGATCAGTTAATATATATTAATAAATAAATACCTTTTGAAAACTATAATATTTATAGTAACCAGTGGTTACCATTTAAAGTTTTTTATAGCTTTCGGCGCTGCAGGTAGAGTAAAACTTTCACCTCTCATTGCTACACTCATAAAAACTATTAGAGGTCCGCCGCGCAAGCACCTATTATCCTCCAATAATTCATAACAATTCTAAGGAAAAAATTTCCAATCAATTTCTAAGAAAAAATTGAGGGCTTGCCTACATCAGGTCGAGGCATCGTTGATTTTATTATGGAGCGAGGCATTGCTTGCTTACCCTTCGTTATGTCCACTGACGAATATAATATAGACTGCTTACTTTTCTATTTCATTTCACGTGGGCACAATTGCTTGGGTCAAAAAAAAAAAAACTTACGTCCGTGCCAACATTGAAAAAATCATTGGCGGGAAGTTGAAAAAGTCAGCTCGAAAAGTGATTTTAATAAAACATTTAGAATTTCTTCTGCGTATCTAATGAATATATTGTCTTTGGTAAAACAGTTTTTATTGCAGTAATATCTCTAAAAGATTAATTTAAAATCATGTATTTCGACGAATCCACTAATTTATTTTTCGTTTTCAGTTCTCTCTCATAGTTGGAACTTGGTGCTTAGACCGAAAGTCAGGCAATATAGACGTGAGCCCACTTAGTGCAATGTATATTTCTATGAACGCAGTCAGTCCATATTATACATGTCAGTAGTTATGTCATCAAGTCGAGGCATCGTCGATTTTATATTCGAGCGAGACGTTACTGGTTTTTATTCTACTTTCCCACTCTTATTTGTATGTTATTAGTTTGTCTAAGGAGTGCGGCACATGCTTTGACAGTTCCTTGTGTGCTTTAAAACTCAACAAAAAAGCAGTTGCGCTAGAGATTGTTTTTTCTTTTCTACGAAGAGTTAGATACTTGTAGGTACTTAATAGACTCAGAATTACTTAAGTAAAAATATTTGTACTTAAGTACAAAACTATAAGTCTTAAGTACAAGTAAATAGACGCTAGTACTTATGTTCAAGTACTAAGTAGGGGCATTTCAAAAGTATTGAGTAATAAGTCTTAAGTATCGAAAATGTACTTTAAGTAGTACTTAAGTCTTTTTTTACTTAAGTATTGACCAGCTCTGCTCACAAGGAAACTAAACAGTTTAACTTTATTTGTATAAGTTTGTTGTTACCTATGAGTACATAAAGACAATGAACTTAAAATGTCAATGCTTTTCAATCTACAATAGCTAAGTTCTAAAGAAAAAAAAAAATTTCGCACGCGATCATTACGATAATCCGAATGTTAAAAAAATCTAGTACCTATATATTTTTTTTATATGAGAAGGTAAACAGGAAACACAGATCAATGCATCGACCAGGCAGTTTTTGCAAGAAATTATGAGAGGAGAATGCCCATTTTAAGACCGACATCAACATGAAACAATGTATTATGATACTCTGAACATATTTTATTAACAATATTTATTTCAATAAAGCACTGGGGTCAAAGTCTGATCTGGACTGTATGGAAATCTAGTACAGAATCGAATTCCTGAGGTCCTGAGAAGAAGTTTGAGTACCTACACTCCTATATTCGGCGGCTTAAGTAGCCATTCCTATACTCACTTTTTTAGTATTTTCATTTTTTTTTAATTTGAACTGAGTTACTAGATTTTTTCACCATCGATCGGGTCTAACTCGGCTATGTCCGATCGGAAAAAGGGTTTCACTGTTCGTCTCAGTTCATTACCAGCTACAATTCGTAGAAGAAAACTTTTGCTATAGGAAAACCCATTTTCATGCACTCAGGTCACATACACCCCAGTTACCACATTTCGAATATATTCTTGTAGTTATTTTTTCCGTGGATATTAGTGCTCTGTTGTGAACATTTTTCTCATAGGAAGTCATTTTTTAAGTGAAATAAACATTGTTAATAAAATATGTTCAGAGTATCATAATGCATTGTCTGTTGATGTCGTCCCGAAAGCTGCATCTAAAGTGAGATTGCTGGCAAGACTTTAACAAACTTAAACTAGTCCATTTTCAAAATTCTAGTACAAAAACAAATAAAAGTTTTAATACACATTTGCCTATGTTCTGAGTTGAAATGGCGTAGATATATTATGTAAGTAGGTTGGGTTAGGTTAAGAACAGGGACAGCTGCTAGGCCACTAGGATCACGGACACTGCGACCGGAGTTGATATATTGTGTTCTCCCCTAAATCTAACCTTTTTACGAGCTCGATTAAAGATAAGTACAACTTGGAATTTCACCCCATCATGATGTGAAGTACTAGTCTAAGTGTGATTTGGTAATCTCTAAAAAATATTTTCAAATATCATTCTGAACCGAGGTTTCGCTTTAGAAGAGATTTCTGTGATTTTTTTTTAAAAATATATGGAGAAATTGGTGGAGAGAGGGGCGGGAATATTTATCTGAAATTTCAGTAAAAATTGTTTATCACACGAGACTGAAAGGAACTATTAATCGAAGTTTAAGCTTAGTATTGTTTGATATTCATTTATGCCCAGCAAACATTGCGATTCAAGATTTAATCGAAAGCGATTCGTTTTAGCGAAGTTTGACTTCGATTTCGTCCTCAATCTCGATTGGTTTTGAGATCGGGTCATGACTAAAATGAATATTCTATATCGAAGCGTAATGACGATTTGCAAAAATGATTCCAGTACGAATCGTAATATCGATTCGATAAAGATAGATAATAACACATCGAGAATTATTGTTTTAAATTAAACTCGACTTATCCACAATGAAATGAAATCATGTGGGTCAAATAAGGTAATTTTTCGAATAGGGAGTAAATGGGAAACTCTGCTCATATGTTACAGAAGAAAATTTTTACCAAATCCGATAAATTTAATACTTTTCTGTAAGGTTTACTGCACTTTTAGCCCACAAATGATATTTTACAACAAACCTACAAATAAAATTACAAGAAATTTGTCCTTAAATTAATTGCTACTTAGAATTGAACAAATGTACAAAAAAAAAAAGTTACTCGTTACAAAGTTGAAATATGGGGACTCAAGCCAAACATAATTATTTGGCTATAAAAATCAGTAGTCAAATCCATAATCACCTTTGCTGCAGCAGTATGGTGGAAAAAATGTACAGTGTGTTACAAAACTGTCACTCAAAAACTCAAAATCAAGTTCGGTGCAGTATATCTTGTGAAAGATAAAATATTTTTAGAAAAAATTTGTTGTATTTTATTTGTTGTGTGTGACATTTTTGCACCCATTTCATTTTAAAGATGAAAAATCACAATTTTAATATTTAATCCAAAATCCTTTGGATTTGCTTAACTCCTCCATTTGTTTGGGCATACTAAGGTACAGATTTTCTACAACAGTACCTGGAATACTGCTCCAAACATCCTGTGCTCGATCCCACAGCTCATTGACGCCTATTGGAGGCTCAATATATTTGGCGAGCTGCCGTTTTACATAAACCCAAAGATTGGATTGCAATCCGGACTTTGAGCGGCCCACGACATATGCTGAAATTTTTGATAAGCGACCCAGTTCTTCACAATTTTTACGATGTGTTTTGGGTCTCCGTCCGTGGTAAACATACTTTCTTATAAAAAATCTGAATGTTATAATTAAAGTATACCTGGAGGGTGATTCTGATCTTTTATCGTACTTGAATGTCAAAATATACGACTAAATGAAATGAACTTTTCTACTGATTTTTTCGTGCTTTCATTCAGGCCAGCAACCCTTGCAAGACATAGAATGAATTGAAAATGACACTTCACATTACAAATTCAAAAAAATATTTCGAATTTAAGCAATTGTAATACTCTAATTAGGTGCAGAATTTCCATTTACCAGTATACAATTTTTGTCACAACCTCTGGGAGCAGTTGACTAATTTGTCGTATATTTAGGCATGTTTTTTGACGTTGGTTCACCGAAAATTCATTTTAGTTCATTTTGTGGTAGATAATAGTGAAGACACAAAATGAACTGTGTTGAAAAAAAAGTACGACAAAATATGTCAAAATTCACGACTAAATAGTACGACAAAAGATCAGAATCACCCTCCTGGAGGATGATTCTGATCTTTTGTCGTACTTTAATGTCAAAATATACGCCTAAATGAAATGAACTTTTCTACTGATTTTTTCTTGTTTTTATCCAGCTCAGCAAGCCTCGCATTCATTGAATGAACTGAAAATGACACTTCGCGTTACAAATTCAAAATATTATTTCGAATTTAAGCACTTGTATTGCTCTAATTAGATGTAGAATATAAATTTACCACAATATACAATTTTTGTCACAACCTCGGAACCAGTTGATTAATTTGTCGTACGTTTAGGCGTGTATTGTGACATTAATTCATTGCAAATTCATTTTAGTTTATTCTGTGGTTGATGAAAAGGATAATTCAAAATGAATATGGTGAATATAAAAGTACGACAAATTTGAGGTGAAGTGTCAAAATATGTGATAAAAATATACGCCTAGGCTACGACAAAGAGATCAATCACCCCCTGGCTCCAATCGCCAACTGTCCAATCTATGAATTTCCGCAAAATTGCGACGTGCGGCGCGAATTTTCATGGAGAGAGCAGGTTTTTTCCTGTTTTTCAACTACCTCTAAGCCTACTCTCTTTAAAAATCTCCAAACAGTCCACCTGGAGGCTAAGACATTGGCAGTTTCAGCTGCTTCGTTTGGTGTTTTAGCTTTCCCGGATTTTTGCAACACACTGTATATAAACACAAAAGATTGAAGCTAAACAAGTTGTTAGCACAATGGGCCGTGTTCTGGCCTCCGTGCTTGGTATCTCTTGTCCCCTGCCTTACAAAAAAAAAGAAGCTAAACATGCTCCAAAGGCTGGCCTATAAAAGTCTAACTGGTGCCTTGCGCACAATATGTACCAGCGCTCTAGAAACACTATTGAGCCTACCGGTACTCGGAGTACTGGGTGTATAGAGCCCGGACAGATGGGTATAGTAAATGTGACTCCAAAAGTCTGTGCGCTATAACCGAACGAATAGAATAAAATCCAATACTGGACATGATATCATACAGGATGGTCGTTAAACACAACCTCTGTTTGCCGCTCAAAATAAAGATGCAAATTTGAAAATGAAGCCCCAATCTGGTGCACCCAGGGTTCTAGAACCGAGAAAGGAGTAGGAACAGGAATATATGGTGTAAATCTCAAGCGCTTATATAAATATAAGCCTAGGAAAAGACGCCTCGATATTGTAGGTGGATGGAGATTCCATCACTAAATTTGCTTACGAAAACGTCAGCCGATCCTACACTAATAAAAAAATATATATATATCTACTCTATCTAGCAATATTGGAGGCCATCTCATCACCTGAGATCAAAACGAAGTTAATGTAGGAATGCATTCAAGCATTAACAAACCTTGGCACAAAGAACAACCACCTAACACTTTAATGGGTGTCAGGACACTAGGCAATTGATGGGAACGATAACGCAGAATTACTGGCCAAAAAAGGTTCATTCATGCCTCTCATACGCCCGGAACAATTTTGTGATATTTCTTACAACACCAGTAAGCTTATCATCACCCAAAACTGGATCCAGAATCAAACGGACCAGAGATGGAATTGAATGATAGTTTCCATACAAGCCAAACGATTTATCAAGGGACTTGACAAAAGAAGAGTCTGGAACTTTTAAGGGACTGCAAACTAAACAAATACATGGATCGGATAGGTGCATCACTCCCTGATGTATGTAGGTAGGCAGGCTACGTCTCGAAGAGAATGAAACATCGGAGCACGCCTTATGCAAATGAGCGGCAATTGCACATTGTAGATTCCAGGCTTTTGGCTGTTACTTCTTAAAGCCTGCCAACTTGGAAGAAATTTCATCCAAAAAAATACTGCTCTTCTTAGGAAGATTGGAATTATTGGATGAACTATAAAAGAAGCGGTGCACAGTAAGCGAATGCATGGCTACAGTGTAAAAAAGCCACTCACCCCGCTTAATCTTAATCTTAATATTAATCTTAACACACGCGAATCATTGTAATAGTAGATATCATTATTTTACGGCGTGCTGTAGATGCTGAAGAGATTGTAGGACTATGTACATATATCCCCATAGGAGAATTTTTGCCAATCGAAAATCGAAATTTGTGAAATTATCTTTCGGTTCTCTTAGAAGTTATCGCGGTGTGAAAACCACGTAAATCAAACAAATTTCTTAACGTATTGTTTTTCCCAAAAATTTCAATGATCGCAAAACGAGTAGTTGACGGCAGTTGATCAGCATCAGAGTCGTAAAACAGAAATTTTCGGAAATCATTAAAAAAATAAAAAGTGGCTTGCATACATTTTATTTTCTCAGGAGAAAACGTTCGGACATACCGTCTCTAAAAATCTCGTTCTATAAAAATCCTACAATTTAAATTGTTTAGAAAAGCAATGGTCAAGGATACTATTCCACAATATAATCGCCTATCTTTTGCATTAATCAAAAATGAATCCTTTACTAGAGCATAGGTCAGAAAAGTGCGGCTCACGAGCCACATGCGGCCGTTTGGTTCCTTAAGTGTGGCTCTGGCACAAATATCCACTTGCAGGCGCGAAATATGCGCCGAGAGTATAGGTCGGAAGATGACATTTTTCGTCTTTTCTAGAAAGAAACAACTAATGTCATATAATTTTGTCTTTTGCATGAATGGCAGAAAAGATCTAGGCTATGCACTATTGTAGTGCGACTGATACAACGAATTACAAACAAAAATTGAGAGAACGTAGGATTACCCGAATGACAAAATCTTCCTGAACATACCTTCAAAGTCCTTTCAAACTAATCATAATGTACATCTGGACACACTACCTCAAGTTTTCAAGGAAAAGATAAATTTCACATTGATCAACGCACTAAAAGGAGATGTAAGATTTCTATCTAATAAAACTCCCCGAATTCATCATGAGTTTCCTAAACTTAATCCCTTTCGAGCAAAACGAATGTATACAGAAGCACGTGCTGTTCAAATGTCAGGATTACAGCAACAACTTTGGGATATAACATACGATTTAACAACAACTTTGGAACCACAACACAAAATAGGATTACAGCAACAACTTTGGCACCAACTCTCTCAATATTTGAGAAAAACCTGTTTTCACAAAAGCGCGGGAGCATTTTATAAACGTAAAATCTGGAAACTCCGCCCCTTCTCATTTATTTTCTAAAATTAATCATTTTCCCTTCCGTTGAAAAAAGCTTTTGAAAAATTTGCGATGGGTACCTGGGGCCATCAAGCCCGATCCTCGGGGAGTTTGTTTTTCACCCGCCAACGAAACACCTCGCGAAAATCTCATCTACTAGCAACGGGAATCAATTCTAACGGACATCGAACCTTGTGATAAATAAAAGATATTAGTGAAATCACTTAGGTAAAAATCCCTCTAGTTAAGTGATAAAGTGTAAAGACCCCCAAAAAACAGGGATCTAAATAAAAAATAAAATAGTGATTGAAAGAATCAACAATATTTGTGTGTTTTTACAACATAATCTGCAGTCGCCTTGCGAACAGTCTTATCTACAGTGGTCTACGATTATCCTGTCTGAAAGTCGCGCGCGTATTACAAAGGTACTTTCTTGAAGAATAAAGTTGTTTTTTCATCCAGATGTACATCCTAAAAGTATTTTTGTCATCAATTTATAAATAATAATATATAATAATTTCCTATTGGTGGCTTTTGAAAAAATTATATTTTGGAATATTTTTATAGGTGCCCTATTTGACATACCAAAGAGAAGCAAAAAAAAACGGAAGATTAAAACAGTTTAGAGTTGAGTGGATCAAAACCACTCGAAACTCTCCTCGCGTTTATTCAAAGTTAAATGGCCATCCGTCTTATTTGTAAGGAAAAAACTCGCACATAACAAGAAGTCAAATTCGGAGAGACACTTTACAAAAAACATGCGTCAGTTAGCATTAAATGTCCTGTTGGTGATGCAAGGAAGAAAACAGTTGCGGAGCTTCAAAAGAAAGACTTCTGTATTTAATAACTGGGTGCAATTTTCCAGCAATATTAATATAGCAAATTTTGTTGTTAGTAAAGAAATTGCTAAGAGAGGGAAACCATAAGCAGCCGGCGAATACATAAAAAATTCTTTTATAAAGCCATTCGAACACAACAGATATTCTAAAAAAAATTAAAGAGTTACCATTGTCTGCGAAAACAATGAAAGATAGAACAAGTAAGATGTCTTCGAATATAATCATCCAGCAAATCGAAGTACTAAAATTGGTTTCGGCTGTATCAATAGCAATAGTTGATGAGTATTGTGGCATAAATAATACAGCAAAATTTTCGCTTTTTGTAAAAACAGGTGTTAAAGAAGAACTTTTAGGATTATTGCTACTCAAAGGTCAGACGTGTGGAGAGGATATCGTAAATGTTGTAATTAAGTGTATAGAAAAGTATGATCGGCGTAAGAAAAAAGTTTGTTGCTAATTTTAAAAGAAAAAAATAATCACGAGATCTTTCATCATTCTAAATCAAATCATAAATACAAGAGGAAAACACAACCGCCTCGTCCGACGTTTGAAACCGGGTCCTTCCGTTTGCCGGGCGACTGCTCTTACCATTGAGCTAACGAGACAGATGAATCGATTCCCGTTCGCGGGAAAATAAATAAAAAATTGAATTTACAATGTATTTGTGTGCTTTCATCGTTACTCGTTAATGCCAGATGAAAGCAAAACGTTGCTTAGTAGTTTAGTTACAAATTATGAAATGTCAAGAGGGAAAATCATCTATCTCGTTAGCTCAGTGGTAAGAACAGTCGCCCGGCAAGCGGAAGGTGCCGGTTTCAAACCCCGGACGAGGCGGTTGTTTTTTCATCTTGTATTTATGATTTGATTTAAAATCGTTAAAAATAAAAGTTCTTAAAAATTCTTTTATTCTTAAAATTATCCATTTTGCTTAAGATTTTTAAAGAAAAACATTGTTTCACTTTCCGACTCTGCTGAAGCATCGCCAAAAAAATAATTCTTCTATTAACAAACATTATTTCAAAACAACCATTTTAAATATGACGGAAGCAATGCTCAGGAAGTTTCAGAAATATAAAAACAGCAGAGCGACGTTAGCATTTGAAATTTTCTCCTGTTTGCATTGATATTGGTAACTTTGAAATACAATTGCTGGATTTAAAAAAACAAGGAAATATGGAGATCCAAATTTGAACGTCTTTGTGTTGATTTGGAAATATTGAAGAAGAAGAAATGTGAACTTTTAGTTCACAACACAAGTGCGGTCTACTTTAAAAGACCTATGGAGAAGAAAGACCAACACCTGGAATCCTGATTCTTATGATCAACTGAAAAAACTCGCGTTTACTGTTTTTTCCCTTTTTGTTTCTACATATTAATTCGAACAATCTTTTTCAAGCATGAACCTTATCAATAGTATTATGATGAGAACCTGGAATCGTGCCTAAAATTAAGAATAACAACATACAAACCTGGACTTACTCAAACTTTTCAAGGAAATGCATTGTGCGCATTAATTGTTTGTCAATCATTGTCATGATTTAAATTTATGGATTCCCTAATTAGGTACATATTAGTTTTTATTAATGAATAACATCTTTATTAAGTATATGACATCAAGTTTTATTCTGTGTACCCGTAATTTAATCAAGTGCTAAAGGTTTACTAAATCAATAAACAGATTTGGCTCTCAAAAGCTTTTTTAATCGTTATATACTGTACTTGTTTGGCTCTTGGCTATTAAGTTTGCCGACCTCTGGACTAGAGACTTCACCAATATTTTTTTACAATTCAATTCAATTCATTTGTTATTTACTCAATTGAAGGGTACATTAAGATGCTTAAACCGATCTTATAAAATTGTCACTAGATAATCAGAATTTTAATTAGAAACTAGGAGATACACTAACACTACAAATAAGCTATGATAAAAGCAAAATAAAGTAGAAAACTATATTAGCTTACATTACAAATGAAGAAAAATTTCATTTACATACACACTTAGATTTGTATTGTATAAAAGAAAAAGATGTTGTAAAAAAAAAGACGTTAAGCGCAAAAACAATCGGATGCTGTACACACCATATCCATTCAATCTTATACTAGGTGTTCAATAAGTAGCCTCTTATAAGCTCGGAAAGAACCCGCCCGCTGAATGTGAGCCGGAAGGGCGTTACACAATCTTATAGCTAGAACGAAGTAAGAACGCTGAAAAACAAGTGTACGAAAACGCGGCAACAATATTTTCAGACCTCTATTAGAATTCAAAAATGTGTCCTGTTCATACAGATAAGTCGGCTGAGTTGCATGAAGAACTTTAAAAAGAAATAGAAGATTGCTTCTATGTGTTTGAAGACGACTTCAAGAGAGCAGTTGAGAAGCAAAGCCTGTAAATGGTGGGAGACATAGTTATACCTTCTGAGACAGTCATTAAAAGCTGTATTTATTTTCCGCCTACAGCAGGATTTGAGTGACCAGGCTGCCATTAATAAAGTACGGAAGTAATAGAGTTTTCACAAGCCTGAAACGTAAACTAGTCGGAAGAATACTAGAAGATAGCCACAGTCGCCTAAGTCCAGCATATATTTTTGATGTGTTGTTACTAATATTGTCACAGCATTTCATCCTTGAACGGAGAAGTATACCTAAATCACGTACTCTGTCCATATACCGCAGGAACGTACCATTCAACGTAATATTAGGGAATGAGGTAAAGTCATCAATACGAGCATGGAACCTTATGACTTGTGATTTCCCTGCGTTTAGGCAAAGATAATTCCTAAGAGACCAATCATGGATTCTCTTTAGGTCACAGTTGATTCGCTCAGTGCACTCTTCAATTCGACCGATTGGACGAATCAGATAGATTTGAACGTCATCCGTGTACAAATGAATGCTGACATCTTTCACAATGAGAGGTAAGTCATTGATGAATAGACTGAACAATAAGGGATCCAGTATCGATCCCTGAGGAACATCGGACTTGAGATGTAGAGCATTCGAATATACCTGCTGATTTATTGTGACCCTTTGGGATCTTCCAATAAGAAAGTTTTGGATTTTTAACCAATTAGTTAAATCTAGATTTGATACAACAGCGAACTGTAAATATCCTTCTCATTCGACAAACTATCGTAGGCTTCTAGAACAATTGTAGAAAAGTTTGGGAGACGTACTTTGGAGCAGAATAACCTCTTCTTTGTGCTGCTGAAGTAATCGGTCCGAAAATACGCAATTCGTCTACTGCCTTAGTTTGACAACACAGATCATATTTATTAGTAGTATCATCTTGCGTCTAGATCACATCTATTATACATAAATTATATCTATACTATTCAGACAACACATCAGTCTTCTAATATATCTAGGATCACTCTCAATACAACTCGGAGTCGAATTCATATTTTTTCTATGTATTAAGGAACAATTTACTTAATGGATTCGTTAAATCAATAAATTGAAAAACTTCCCACAACAAATCATCTACACACTTCCATTGAACTCAACTCATCCCACATAATTTATAAATGGGGTATTCGCTTTGCACATCAGAAAAAGCTTACGCATTTACTGACTGTTTTTCATGATTTTAATGATACTATCGTTTTGTGTTGAAAAAAAAAATATTTTCTCTTTTTTGCTCTCCACAATGTCCCCTTCCCTACGCTCTGCATAATTGTCGGAATTGCCTTTTTGCATCATACATGACGAATCATAAATATGAAACTTCGTTCTATGGCAATGGATGCCGTTTTTAACCTGGAACTCTTTAGCTAGCTTGGAAAATTAAACCCTGGTCTGGTTGGTGGTACACACTCCTCCTCGGCATTGTATAAAGGTTGTTGACGTTAGAAGAACTTTTTCATCCTCATCGTGTAGAAATTGTTTAAAATCGATTTTTTTTTTCTTCATCTAAACAACATTTGTTGGAAAATTTATATTATATACATCGTCATCATCCGAATCCGAACCTTTTTGCAATATTGAAGGAAACATTTATGTGAGAGAGGGGGTGTAATGTGTGTGTATTTAAATGATTCAGTCACTGTTAATGTAGAGAAAAAGCAGGGATTAGGATGAGGTTAAATAAAAGTGTAAGGAAGCAGGAACAACATTGAAATATAAGAGGATAAAAGAAATCTGCCTTTGGGTAGACCTTCACGGATTGCAAAAGGATGATTTATGCAATTCCCATTTACTATAATACTCTCATCCTTTTATAGAAACCCTCGGGTTATGACTTTGAACTTGTGACAAGATATACAGTTAGAAAAATTGGGCTTTAAAATTTAAGAAAATTTATAATAATATGTTCGTAGAAAGAAGGGTACTCTTATTTCCCACGTTCAAGTTAAAATTAACAGTGTTTCGTCATACTTCACTAGTAAAATCTTAACACAAAAAGGGACAGAAAAATAATGTTGGTGTTGTCTTCTTTCATAATTTATACATAAGGAAGCAATTATAAAAGTTACGGAGAGCGGTGTTTGTGTTTTTATCGTTTAAGTTTCTCAGAGTTTTTGATGTGTTTTGTTTTCTTCCTTTTTTTTTACTCCTCTTGCGTCCCCTTAACCGAGGCTCTGCTTCAGTTTTTTTAAATCGTGTATTTTTAATATGCCAAAATGATTAGCCTATAATAGCTATTATAATGATGCTGCCATCTGTTGCTTATTAAGGAGAGTACTGAACGTTGTAGAGTTAGTCTTGTTATGGATTTTCTTGTTGACGTCTTTGCTTCAGCCACAGATAAGTAATACTCAGATTTGGAAACCAATGTTAAAAATCTGCTTCTCATGCGCCAGCAATGATGTATACAGGGTGTTGACGCCTAAGAGGTCAATAGTGCAGGAGGTGGTAGTACTAATCTAGGCGAACCAAAAATTGTATGGCCAGGGGGGGGGGCTATATCAACCGTTTAGGAGTTACGGGGTGATTAAGAAAAAAAGTTAGTTTTTCTGTATCTTAAAAAGTATACATGGTGTACGGTCACAGTTGAGACCTCATTGTATGCAGAACTTCATGGCATTTCCAACGGCTGCTCAACTAGCCCCGTACCCCTCTCCTTTCAAGCTATGGTTGTCTAGTCTAAAAATTTCGGATTTTCTTACCTTTCTTTTTAACTTTGACCTCTATTATTTTTGCAAAAAGGTCGTTAACATGTCCTTTTTAATTTGACCTATTATGCTCTATGTGTTAACTGTAGCCGTTAAACAGTTATTAGCTCAGCTCTGTGTCCAGTATCTAGTTCGGGCAAAGTAAAATTTAACGCGGTCTCCAAATATTTCACATTAAAATCGCTGGTAAAACTGTGACGTATGTTAATTTGGAGAAAACAATGTGACAGCTGTTTAAAATTGTTATCGCTGAAAAACTTCAAATTGTTTATAAAGTTTACATTAACGTTTTTAGAATTTACAATTAAAAACGGACTGAATTGAGCAAATTGACGACGTGATCATCTGTGCCGCAGGTCTAAGTGTGCAGATTTTTGCTGAAGCTAGGAGAAGGGAAGCGCTTTCAATTTTTATAAATCCATATTTACAGGAACGGAAGACAAAGGGGAAAAACCGAAAATTTTCATAGAAATTAAATCCTTCAATAAATTAAAAAAAAAACAATCTAAAAATTGTCAAAGAAACAGGAAATGTCAAAATTTTACCAGCATTTTAATGGAGCCTAGTATCGAGTTCGAGTAAAATATGAATTTTACATACAAATTTTAGCGCTTTTCATATATATATCGCAGTAAATTTAGATAATCTCCATAATGAAGTTCAGTCTCTTCCTTGGAATAATGTTCACACTATGTGTGACGCTGAGGATCAAACTGACTTCCTATCTGAAGTAATCCATTATCTTCATGGAAAGTATGTTCCATTGGTAACTAAAACTATATATAACCCTGTCTGCCCAAAACCATGGGATACAATTATGAGCCTCATTCGTCGCAGGAATAGAGCATTTGACATATGGAAACGATATCGAGCTGCCACACTCTGGGGTGACTATCGCGTTCTTCGTAATAGAACAACATTTGAAATCAAAATGGCCAAAAGAGGTATTTTTCTTCATTGCTCGATACTGAACTATCACCAAAAAAATGATGGAAAAACTTACGTTCTACCGGCGTAGTTTGTTCAACCAAAAATAATATCGACATTGATCCGGAAGATATCAACAAGAAATTTCTTATGGTACCTGCAATAACTTCGAGTTCCCAAAGCAGCCCTGAATTGCCTATTCTTAGTGTTCGTCGCAACTTTTCACAATTTAATTTTACCCGAGTAACAGCTAATGACGTTCTCATGGCTTTTTGTGAAATCAAGGCTGACAGCACGGGATGTGATGGTTTAAACCCGAAATTTGTTAAAATGCTCCTGCCTTACATATATTCTTTCTCCTCTTGCACACATTTTTAATACGTGTTTTACGTCATCTCAGTTTCCGAACCGGAAGTTCTCAAAGGTCATACCTGTTCCGAAAAATTCATCTAATACCCATTTCAGACCTATTTGTATCTTACCATTTTTAGCTAAAGTAATTGAGAAAATTATGTCTGCCCAGATAAATAGATACATTGCATATCATAATTTACTAAATGAAGAACAATCAGGCTTTAGACCTAAGCATAGCTGTATTACTGCTCTTCTTAAAATAACCAATGATAAACGGATTGCTATTGACAGGGATGAGTTCTCCATGTTAGTGCTCTTGGATTTCTCTAAGGCATTTGATTCGGTGAATCATAGCAAGCTATGTAGAAAACTGGTAATGCAGTTTAATATTTCTCTCCCCCCCCCCCCCCCCCCCCCCGGCTGCTAACCTTATCGGCAGTTACTTGAGGGATCGGTATCAATCTGTGTATTCTAAAAATTTAAATTCCTCTTTTCAATTGGTATCTGCAAGAGTGCCCCAAGGATCTATCTTGGGTCCTTTGTTGTTCTCTCTTTTCATCAATGATTTATTTCATTGTGTTAAGTACAGCAAACTGCACCTTTTTGCTGATGATGCACAATTGTACATCTCAAGACCAATTGGATTAGTTGAAGATGGTGTTTCTTGTATAAATGATGATCTCCATTCTATTTATTTGTAGACCATTGACAACATGCTACACTTGAACCCTACCAAAACTAAATGCTTAATTATATACAAAACAATTTTAGATACTTCTTATTTCTCACCTGTCGTAATCAATGGAACGCAAATTCCAATTGTTGATTCCGTTTCTAACTTGGGAATTATCTTCAATAGAACTCTTTCGTGGGGCCATCATATTAATACTTTAATTAGAAAAGTATATGGTGGGCTTCGTTCACTCTGGGCGACTAGTAATTTCACTCCAGCGAAAACCCGTTTAAAGCTGGTCAGGACGCTTCTTGTCCCTCTTTTTACGTATGGGTGCGAAATATTTGCTTCTCTTGACTATGAGTCTATTCGAAAGCTAAATACGCTTCAACGCTACTATATGGTATGTTTTTGGTCTTCGTCGTTTTGACCATGTCTCTCCTTACGCCAACTCCATCCTTGGTTGCAGCGTAATGGTCTATTTCAAATATCGCGCTGTTATTTTATTGGCTAGGACTCTTAAGTCTCGGAACCCCAGCTACTTGTATAATATACTTCAGATTGCGAGGTCAAGTCGAGTTACTACTTTAATAGTGCCTAGACATAATTGTGTAACATCTAAGCGTCAATTCTTCATCCAGTCCATTATTATTTGGAATTCTCTGCCAATAAATTTGAGATTGTTGTTTGAGTCAGGTATGTTTGGTAATTTTAAATGCAAAGTTCTCTCTCTCAGTCTAGTTTTTAGTTTTGCATTCTAAATAAGTATAAGTCTCAGTTTTTTCTCTCCTCTGTATCTTAGTGCTAATTAACTAATTAATTTCTTATTAGTCTAGTTTTTTATAATATTAGTTATTGGATAATGTACCTATTAATCTTGCACTAAAATAAGGTTTTATAAAAGAATAAATGAAATAAATGAAATTTATTCCACTGAGCATTTTAATGCTGGTAAAATTATGACATTTCCTGTTTCTATGACAATTTCCAGATTGTTTTTTTTTTAATTTATTGAAGGATTTGATTTTAATTGAAAATTTTCAGATTGTTTTGTTAAATTCCCTTTACAGTTTTCAGATTAATTAAGTCCACATTTAATTGTAAAAACATTTATCTAAACTTTATTATCAATTTGAAGTTTTTTTTACTGAGGTCTTTACTAGTGCAGTACGGAGTTCACTGGTAAAAAGTAAATGTTTCTCTATTTTAAGAAAGATGGCGCTGTGTATTTCTCCACTTATTTTACTGAACATTTTAATGCGCGGAGCATTAAAATGCAGGTAAAATTTTGACCTTTCCTGTTTCTATGACAATTTTCAGATTGATTTTTCGTTTTTTTTTATTTCTTGACAATTTTCAGATTGTTTATGTTAATTTATTGAAGGATTTAATTTCTCTTGATAATTTTCAGATTAATTAAGTCCATTTATAATTGTAAATTGTAAAAATGTTTATCTAAACTTCATAAACAATTTGAAGTTTTTCAGCGATAAAATTTTTAAGCATGTTGTCTCCAAATTAACATACGTAAAATTTTTTCCAGCTATTTTAATGTGAAATATTTGGAGACCGCGTTCAATTTTAATTTGCCCGAACTCGATACTAGGCTTAAGGGATAGGTAGGAAGTCGACGTGGAATTCGCTGGTAGACCAGCGCTCTTACAATTGGCACACCGATGTCACTGAAACGTTTTCAGTACCTATTTTTTTCTACTTGAAAGTGGCGATTTCATTTCGAAGAAAATTGTATCAGTCTTCGTCGTCACATTGGAGCTTCGAAGACCAGAACGTTCTTATTTGAAAGCTTTATCTACTGAAAGTAAAAACAGTAAGCAGTACCAGTATTCAGACTGTAATCGACAGAGACATATATACATATATCAGACATGCAGAACAAGCGCAGACAATTTTAAAAATAAGCATGCAGGAGTTTACACTGTAATAGATAATTTTTTACTGCCACAAATTTTAAATACGCCAGGGATTGCCCTTTCTACAGTAAATTTTTCAAAAAATAATTTTTTACTGTCGCAAATTTTAAATACGCCAGGGTTTGCTTTTTCTATAGTAAATTTTTCAAAAATTAATTTTTTACTGCCACAAATTTTAAATACGCCAGGGATTGCCCTTTCTACAGTAAATTTTTCAAAAAATAATTTTTTACTGGCGCAAATTTTAAATACGCCAGGGATTGCCTTTTCTATAGTAATATATGGGCCGGTGCTGGTCGCACAGCTTTAGCTTCATTGGATATTGTCCAAAAGAGAGCCTTCAAGCTCATTGGCGATTTGGCAATGACTTGTCATATCGACTCACTCGAGAACCGCCGCAATGTTGGATGCCTTTCGCTCCTTTATCGCTATATGCATGGTCAATGTTCTGATGAAATATCTAGTCTAATCCCTTTTAGAATGATTCCTGCACGCAATACTCGCGCTGCAAACCCCGCCCACTCCCTTAACCCTTCAAATTACTTTCGGCCATACAGTAAAATTCCGTGATACTTTTTTATCCCGAACAGTGCGAATGTGGAACAGCTTACCATCTTTTGTTTTTCCCCCGGTATACAATCTGCGGAAGTTTAAGGGCGACATACATCGGCACCTCCGCCACTCTCCTCATATCCCGTAATCCTTTCCCTATCTCCTTCCTGCCATGCTGTGCTTTGCATCATAGGGTATCCCCTGAGCTTGGCTTAATAATATAAAAAAAAAAATAGGATAAACATGACATATCAATGTCGTTGAACAGATTTTTTACTAATATTAACAGCAATCTGAAATATTCCGAAAGCTGCTGTCAGGAGTACAACAAACATATCTTTTTTTACAGGTACTCCAAGAGCTCTATAGGCCATTTTTATACCCTAGACGAAATCATAATAAGTTTTTCATATCGTTTGTAACGCTTAGAAATAATGCTGGTAGAGCAAAATGGATTGAACACCCAACCATAATATTAAAAGTTATTTTAATTTTTGCATCTATGGTCTGTTCGTCTGTTTGTCTTTGTCCGTTCTCACGAAAGCGTTCACGTATGGTGAATTCTTTTCACCTGAACTGAACCGTAACTCGTTTGGTTCCTAAACATAAAGTGTTTTCTTCACCACACTGACACAGAACTGGTTCCGCACGTATGTTCTTTTCACAGCAATCTACGTTCGACTACTGCACCGGTTTTGAACTTTCTTGTTCCATGAAAATTTGTGGTTAAGCCTAGTATGGAGTTCAGGTATTGGTAAAATTTAACGCGGTCTCCAAAAAATAGCATTTTAATGCTGGTAAAAAGTTGACGTAAGTTTTTGTGGAGAAAACGAACTGTCAGCTGTTAAAATCACAATTAATCGGAAATATTTTTAAAAGTGTTAAGTGATTATTATTTATAAACGATCTATATCATCACAAGAGCGACGAGATTGTTGCTGCGGCAAGTGTAAATGTGTATCGTCGTCAAGAAATCCACGGGAAAAATTAAACAAACTTGCTTTGTGAACAATCAAAGAAATGTCAAAATTTTACCAGCATTTTAATGCTCCGCACATTAAAATGGTCAGTAAAATGAGTGGAGACTTACAAAACGCCATCTACCATATAATAGAAAAAATGGCAGTTTTTACCAGTGAACTCCGTACTGGACTAGTAAAGACCTCAGTAAAATTTTTGCTTGGGATTTTACCAGCGATAAAATTTGTATGGAAATGTCACTTTTTACTCGAACTCAATACTAGGCTTTACGGTTCGGAGCTATACGTCAAATCGAAAATATTTGTAATTAAAGTGTGGATGTGTGGACATTTTGTGAAAATACAATTATTTTATTGAAGTGGTTTATTTTTTTATTAAAATCATAAAGGACGAACATTTTTGGATGTTCTACTTTCTTGCATTCTTTTCGGCTTGTCCCCCCGTTCGGGACAGGGTTAAGTTCGGTATAGATCTGACAGATTCTGGTTCAGTTCAGTGCCTATTCAGTTCTGTTGAAACAAATTCACCATTAAAGTGATGCAATTTTGGCATACGGGCTATTAAAAAAAAAAATGTAATCTAAGTTCGGAAATGGGATAAATCGGACAACTCCTTCGCAGGATTGCCATACAAAAATTTCGTTTTTCACTATATATTTTGGCAGTGCCTGTGAACACGTCAACGTAGAGAGCTGAAATTTGATTCATGGCGTTTTCATAGCAATAGTAAAAAAAAAATTCAAAAATTAACTAAATCGGGCAACCCTTTCTTGCTGTTGCTATACAAAACTGTTGGTTTTCACTTAATTTAACTTTTATATACATATATCTATTATTGGTCTTAGATCAATTATAGTTTTTTCTCTTGTTACCCTTAAAATCAAAATTCTTCTGGAAACGAAAAAAATATACATATTGCCATTATTACCAGCATTAAAAGCGTGAAAAGTTTTAACGAACAACGTAGGGGAAAGATGCAATAATAGGTAGCATTTAAAGTTATGCGCTGCCATCGTTTTTGACTAAGTAACCGCAAATACTTAAACATTTAAGGTAGACAATGTTTGTTATGGCTAGGATGGATCAGCTTAGAATATTATTAGAATATAGTTATATGACTCATGCTCATAATGTTGTGATACGTTTTTAAATACGATTTCTAGTAATAAGAAGAGCTGTTCAAATTACTGGTTTTAAAGGCACAATGACGACGACCTTCATTTGTTTCTTGACAGATAATGTTGTCAGTATGACACTCGATCTCGTCTAAGTTTTTATTTTCTTCAGTTTTTACACTGAGAGTACCTAAAAGAAGAGTTAAGTGAACTAAAAGCAATCGAAAAAGTTGTCCAGTGTCAAAGTAATACTTCATCGGGAATTTGAATTCTAGCTCTCTCGCATGATTCACTTGATGTCGACTACATTATAAATCAAATAATATTAATTTCGATGGACAGAAAAAAAATATTATAAATTATTGCTGCTGTTTGTTGTACCAAATGTACCAGACATAAAATTCGAATAAAAAGCAAAAATCTTTGAACTTCAACTGATTTGATACTTTATTTAAATAGCAATAAAATTTTCAAAATAAAAATTTTTGATAACCTATATCTGACCTGGTTTGGTTGGGTGCAATTTAATGATGATCTAATGCTAAGAAAAAGTGTTTTTTTTTCGCAGGAGATTCAAAATTCAAAATAGACAGGCGGCATTAGTAGCTGTGATTATAGATATGTATATTATGTATGATAGAGTTCTATATAGTGACACCCATCAGGAAGTTTACAATATAAAAAAAAATTATACGAAATTGATAAGAAATTACTAATTTGTTATTTATGTTGACTTTTATTGACTTTTTGATTTAAAGATTTTGTATTACTTATTGTCTATGCATGGCATAGGCATAGAAAGTGTTACTTTGGAAAGAAAATAATTTTCTTGTTTTCTTTTGATATTTGCATTACATTTATATGAAGTGCTGTTATTTCAATTTTTATACCCTAGATGAAATCTATAGGGGTATACTAAGTTTGTCATTCCGTTTGTAACACCTCGAAATAATGATGGTAGAGCAAAATGGATTGGACACTAATTCATAATATTAAAAGTTATTTTGATTTTTGCATGTCCGTCCGTCCGTCCGTGCGCACGATAACTCGAGAACGCGTATACTTACAGAGCTGAAATTTTGTACACGGACTTTAAAAAAAAAATTAAAATTAAGTTCGAAAATGAGACAAATCGAGCAACTCCATCGTGGGGTTGCCATATAAAAATTTCGTTTTCCGCTATATATTTGGACACTGCCTGAGAACGTGTCGACGTAGAGAGCTGAAATTTCGTACATGATGTTTTTACTACATTAGCAAATAAAATGTTAAAAATGGACTAAATCGGGTAACTCCTTCTTGGTGTTGCCATATAAAATTTTTGGTTTTTTACGCATACTTTGAAAACGATCAGTCTAAGACATTTTTATTGTACTAAAAACTTCTGCAGAATACGAAATCCTATAAAATTGGTAATAATCATTTTTTCTGTGCAACAAACCGTTCTAGAAATATATGCGAAAAACAACTTCAAAATCAAACTTGAATAGATCGATGACCATACGTAATTTAATACGGGCATTCATTTAGGGTATCATAAGAATTGGTCTTAGACCAATTCTAGCTTTTTACTTGTTATTATTGTAATTTGAAGTTGTTGGCAATTACTTTCTTTATTTGATGTTCAATTTATATTAAGTTATTCGCAAATAATTAATTATTTCTCATTTGGTGCTCATTATTTGAATGTCAAATAATTATTTGTTATTCGATTATCAAATAATTACTCGTTCTTTATGGAATAATTATAAAATTACTAAAATTCCTTTTAAACTTTAAATTCCAAATGAAAGGAAAATTTTTGCTGTAAACATCGAAACATATCAAGGCAGTTACAGGACAGTACCTAGAACCAAATTAAAGGGCGCATCGGTTAAGGTGAAGGATCATCTTTATGAAAAAATAAGTTTCTTGAACCCTCATTTTAATACATTTTTCTTTCGATGAACTAAAGCAGGTACCTACAATAAGAAGAAATAAATGGACGAAACAAGAAACACAACACGATAAAAATATTCAATATAATTGCAGTCATCGATTTACCATATTGTGGAATATCACTTCGTCAATTTCGTCTATTTTTGAGGCCATTCCCTTTAACTCGTACACGAATTTGTCTGTCTATTTATTTATATATTTCTTTTTTACTATTTTCGACACTCTCGTAGACCCACTTTTCGTCATCACATCGAGCTGAAATTAGGCACACAGGTTCATGTCGCGTGACAATTGAATCTATCAAAATTTAAACCGGAAATTTCCATGGAAAACCCGGAAAATCGGGAAAAATCTTTTGAAAATTTGGTACAAATTTGATTAGTGATAAATCCGTTTCAGGAAAAAGTAGAGTTTTTCGATTTTCTGGAAGATTTTCCGGTAAAAAAGTTTTCTAAATTATGCAGGATCAAGTTCCCAATCAACTGGCATCATTACTTTCTCCCAACAATGGTGAAAACTTGCAGAAAAAATCGAGGAAAATTCATGTAAAACGCTTTTCCGGAGTTTTTCAGACCAAGGAAGCGTTTGAGCGTTTTGCAACCTAAGACAAAGTTGTAGAGCAAAATAAGTTGCATAAAGTTGCTTTTGTGGAAAACTCCGTGGAAAACCCGGAAAAGCGGGAAAATCATCGCACAAATTTTCATCGATATGATTAGTGATAATTCTGTTTCAGGAAAAGTGCAGAATTTTCCAATTTTTTTGGAATTATCCGGAAAATTTTCCAACAAAAAAGTTTTATAAGCTATGCGGAATCATTTTTTTTTCCGTCCTACTGGCATCAATACTTTCTTCAACAATCATGAAAACTTTCATGATAAATCGAGGAAAATTCATGTAAAGTTTTAAAAGAAATTCATAGTAATAGGAAAAGTCTGTGGAAAATATGGAAAATCGGGAAAATTCAGTAATCAGCCGTCATAAAATTGTTTTAAATTATCTCCATGCAGCACGTAATAACAATTTAGTTAACGTGAAAGAGGCAGAAAATAAAATAAGTAAAAACGAGTTTTCAAACAAAACTGAGGCCAAGCCACATGAAAGAGTAGAAAATAAACTTTTCTTCACACACAGAGGTGGACTCAGATTTTATTCGCTGACAATCACCGATATATTTCAGTATGATCAATCAAAGGTAATAAGTGATGTGATTCATGAAGAGAAAGAATATTCAAGAGAAATGTCCCAATCAAAAAATCTGAGTCCACATCTGTGTGTGAAGAAAAGTTTATTTTCTACTTTTTCATGCGGCTTGGCCTCAGTTTTGTTTGAAAACTCGTTTTTTACTTATTTTTTGTCTGTTGTTTTCCGTTCAAATGTAAGAAACATCAAACCTGCCATCATCTCTTGAGCCATTGACATTCTTTAAGGCTTATTGATAGCAATTAGTGTCGAAAAGGTATATTCGTACGAAGCAGTACAAATAATTCATACGTATCTCTAAAGAATTCCCTTTGTTGTTGTATTGTCTAATATTTTTTCGCTCTAATGTCCTCGACCATTCAACTCATTCAAGTACCTTTTCACAATACTAGCCTCTTCTTTGGAAGGAATTTTAATACGCCAAAAATTGCAATTACATTTGTTTTTCTTCTCACTAATTTCCTCACAACAATTATATATTTATAAGTAAATGTAATTTAACAGTCTTAAACTTTGCCCAACTCATCAAGACACAAAATTGAATCTAGTAGATCCTCATTATCTGCAAATCTTTTTTTCATCTCAACTGTTATTATATCTACAGTTTCATAATATTCCGCTTTAAATGGCGGAGTTTAAACTATGTCTGCAGTTTTTTGACGAAAAGTTAGATAGACCATACAGCACTAGTCCTCCAGATGCCTTGCATTTACTTGTCTCTTTTCTTCGGGGAACTATTTTGAGATTCATTTCTACACAATATGGTATTCTCAGTTGCTTCGTAAATTGTCTCATACAATTTAAATTTCTTCCTGAACACATTTTATTATCGATATGGCATCCTTCGATTCCGTGCTTCGACCCTGTAAGCCCGCATCAAGCGGCTGCTACTATCTTTGCCAATCGAACTTCCATGTTTAACATAATGCCTTTAATGTCAACACTTTTGAATGTCATATATGTAAATGTCTACCGTGCGTTCAGCCACACGCAGAATGTCACATAATGTCACATTTTTACACACCATGTCGTTCAGGCGACCGATGCGTTGTCATTTCCTCAGCACATCAAAGCACATCGCAGCGTTCAGCCGCCAAAAATGTGCACACCTGTGTGCACATTTTTACGCTACTGTCTGTAAAGTGCCAAACACAATTCCGCCGTTCCGATTCAATTCGATCCGTTACGTGCATGAGCACAATTGTTCCGTTCAAACTTACCATCAGTTTTAAATTTCTCATTGAAATTTTTCCAGATTTTGTCTTTTCTTTTTACATCCATGTAAAATTTGTTGCCTTTGTCATAAAGCTATTCATATTTTTTAATTTCTTCAATAAAAACTTCTTCATCCATCTTGAGTTATACACAAACATTGTACAGGTAATTTTTCTAGGTTATGTCATCCGTAAAAGTTGAAATTTGCTCAACTTCTCCGTTTCGATCCATTTCGGCGAATGTGCCCAATTACACGTACGTCTCATATAAGCAAATTTGACATTTGTACGTATCGGATCGAAACGGTGCAATTGTGTTTCCCACTTTAGCGTAGTGTCTCAGTGCGTTTAATAATTTGACATTTAGCGCGGTGTTTTCAAATTAAATTAAATTAAATTAATAAACCAAATAAAAATGGAGCAAAATTATAATTTCGTTTTAAATGAAGACAGTTCATTTTTACAAAAGGAAAATACGGTTGCTGTTTTGAATGATAGTAAAAATTCCTTAATTTAGAAAAAAGTAATTTTTTAATAAAATATTTATTTCAGATAACAAAATCGTTTTCATCCAAATCAATCTCTATCCTATTGGGTTGAGTTCTTTGTAAAGAATCAATTCCCGCTCTCATAATAACATCATTATCATCATCGCCGTCCAGTTGAATAGCAGATACCTTTGTAATTTTACAAATTTATTATTTACATGAATGAGTTCGCAATTATTACCATACCTGAAAAGAGGCAATCCGTTTCAAAAACTCATTTGAGGCTTCAATTGCACCCAGTAATTCAACTTTGTTATTCATTTCCCTTTTTATGCCCTAGATGAAATCTATAGGGGTATACTAAGTTTGTCATTCCGTTTGTAACACCTCGAAATAATGATGGTAGAGCAAAATGAATTGGACACCCACGCATAATATTAAAAGTTATTTTGATTTTTGCATGTCCGTCCGTCCGTCCGTCTGTCTGTCTGTGCGCACGATAACTCGAGAACGCGTTCACCTAGAAAGCTGAAATTTTGTACACGGACATTAAAAAAAAAAGTAAAATTAAGTTCGAAAATGAGACAAATCGGGCAACTCCTTCGTGGGGTTACCATACAAAAATTTCGTTTTCCACGATATATTTGGACACTACCTGAGAGCACGTCGACATAGAAAGCTGAAATTTAGTACACTGTGTTTTCATACCAATAGCAAATAAAATTTCAAAAATGAGCTAACTCGGGCAACCCCTTCTTGGTGTTGCCATATAATAATTTTGGTTTTTTACATATACTTTGAAAACGATCAGTTCAAGACATTTTTATTGTACTAAAAACTTCTTCAGATTAAGAAATCCTATAAAATTGGTTATAATAAGTTTTTCTGTCAAGCCGTTCTAGAAAAATATGCGAGAAACCTATGCAACAATCAAAATTGCTCAAATGGGTGACCATACGAAATTTCATACGTGCATTCATCTAGATTCTAGGGTATCATAAGAATTGGTCTTAGACCAATTCTAGCTTTTTCACGGCTAGTATTAATTACCAGAACAGTGCCCCTTTTTACTATGGCAACACAGCTCTGGAAAAGCAGAGTCTCTCAGACTTTTCAATTAAGATCTATTCAAAACCAGTTGTTTATATCACTGAAAAAGAAAAAAAAATTATTTTTTACTTTTTAGTCCATTTTATTTACAAAAGTTATTTATTTTAAAAGTTTTTTTAATATACAGTAGACTCGCGATTATATGAACTAATTAATGTTTTGTGCGTTCATATAAACGAGGTTTTCATATAAGCGTGGTTAATATAAATGCCATTATTTTAAAATATATATGTATTTAATTCACATAGAATTTGAGAAAATTAACAAAATTGTTGAAAGCAAAATAATAATAAACACAAAAAGAGAAATTATTATGGAAGCGAATATGGCATTATTATAAATTTATGTTAATTGACTTGTCTTTGGAAATAATTTGAAATTTTTGCCTGAATTTGATTTGCGCTCAATGTTTTTAGTACTGCCTTTTCCCTCAGCCTTCGAATAACAAGAACGTCATTAAAGTTATCTGAATTATCTGCAGCCTTTATTGCTTTGTTCATAGCGTGATTTTGCCTCAACTGCGGATATTTTCTGTCGTTCTTCTGTAGCATTCCTTCATCTTCTTGTTGATCACTATCAGCTATATCATTGTTCCACCTGTCGATATCTTTTGCAGTTAAATCAATCTGTTAATATTAAATGATGCCATAATTTATTAGTCGCATATTTGAAAATTAAGTTTACATTCTCCAGGACTGCAGTAGGTACTCGAAAAGTTTCTGAAATAGTCACTATAATTTCCTGATTCCATTGAGCTCTAAGAATACTGAGCGGTATATCGTCTTCTGAAAGGTTTTCGGCTGTAGACAGTATGGGTTTCCAGCATTTGGCTATTGTTGCTTTCTCCAGTCGATTCCATGCACAATGTAAATTAACAACAGCATCTTTTAAGGTAAGATTTTTCAGAGTATATGATGTATCCGATGATTTTGCAATGACAGAGGTTAATAAACTTGTTCTGTAGTACAACAGTTTAGTAATTCTTATGATGTTTTGATCCATAGGTTGAATAAATGTAACATTTGGCGGCATGAATACCGCTGAAATAAGCCCATCCGATGATTTTAGCACGTGTGCTGGAGGATGTGAGGGCGCATTATCTAAAAGAAGAAGCGCCTTTGGCACCATTTTGCTTGATTGTGAAAATTGGCGCACCTACATAAAGAAAATCATCATAGTTTCTTACCTGCTTCACAAATGACTTATTGACCATTCAAGAAAAATATTCGAGGTCATTCAAGCTTTAGGAGAACTTTTGTTCCAGAGGACAGACAAAATTTTTGAATGCCTGTGGGTTTTTCGCTTTTCCGATAACGAGCATTTTAACTTTATCACTACCACTTGCGTTAGTGCAAGCCAAAAATGTCACTCTTTGCTTCTCTGATTTTCTTCCAGGAGTCACTTTTTCTCATGTTGACACGTAAGTTTTTTCCGGCAGCAACTTCCAAAAAAGAGGCATTGTATATTTAATCAGTAGATAAACCAAGTTCTTTGACTAGTTTCTATAATTTCAATTGGAAGTGCTCCACGAGTTCCGATTGAGCTGAGAGTTTTTCTCCACAAATTTTAATAAATCTAATTTCAAATCGGCTTTTAAATAGCTGGAGCCATCCGTCACTTGCTTTAAAACCAGAATCATTTTCTTTAATTTTCCCGTGCAGCATCTTGGCTTTTACTTTTATGAGTTGCCCGTTCACTGGTAGGTTTTTGTCACGTTGATTTAAAAACCAGTGGTAAAGCGTCATTTTTCCATTCTAGGTAATTCCGACCGTCTAAGTACCTTTCTTTTTCCCGGGCCAATGAAAGTGAAATTTACAGCAGCTTTTAAAATGCCGAAGCTATTTCCTCTTATATTGCAGATTGTTGATTTTACAATATTGTGTTTTTTACCTAAACTTGTAACGCACGTACCTTTTTGTAACTGCTCAATAATGTGCATCTTCTCATTTAGACTTAAACAATTTCGCACTTTACGAGGCATGCCTGCATGGAAAATAACTAAACATTAAGGGAAACTAAACTACACTACACAAAATGTATCTCCAAAATGCTGTGGAATGAGCTCTGGCAGTCATTCAATGGAATCTAACGGTATTAAAATTACGGAATATATCCATCAGTAAATAAAGCAAAGAACACAAGAAAAGAAATACATACATATCGAGTTGTTCATATTAACGGGCGTATTTGTAGGAGGTCGTTCATATGACAGAGTACTCAATGTAAAATATTTGGTGTTCATATAATCCGGAGGTTTATATATCGGTGTTAATATAACCGCGAGTCTACTTTTATTTTCTACTTTTTACTCGTACTCGACTCTTGAATCTCGAAGGGTGGTAGTTACTACCACCACTCCAAAACTCCCTAACACGTAAGAACATTTTACCCCATCGGAAAGCTCCCCATTCACGCATTCTAATAAAAAAAAAACCCCATGTTAATCCATCCACGTTTACTACCCTAAAAATCTTTCGTCAAGAACGGCACTCTCAAAGGGTGGTAGTTACCACCCCAAAACAAGACCTCTCCAACACGTCAGACAATTTTATTCCATCTGAAAGCTCCCCATTCACCCATTCTAAATCAAAAAACCCCATGTAAATCAATTCATGTTTACTACCCTAAAACTCCTTCGTCACGAACGGCACTCTCAGGCGCTCAGAGACAAACTTTCTGAGTCAGTGAAGTCTGGTAACTATTGTCGAAAATAACTATGTTTCAAAATTTTTATATGCAATGTTACACCGAAAAATCGTAAAACTTGTTGAGTGAAAAGTAAGACACGACAATAAGACAAATTACAAGAAAGCCAACAGAAAATGTAACTTTATAGTTTCGGTTTTTTACAAAAATTTTCCAACCGTGCTAACTAAATGAAAGAATATCATAATTTTAAGAGCCATGTAAAATAAGAAAAGCCGTATATCTACTGACATGTTCAATATGTCTGTTTTGTTATTATATCATTTCAAGCTACTCCCCCAGCTTGTACAATATTATTTTTAATTATGTACATACCTACCTACTTCAAATAAAAAGTTAGATACTAAAAAGACTAATTCTACTAACAGGAGCAGAGCGTAGCATATATTAATTATTTATAATACACTCGTCAATCTATTTATAAATGAACAAACATTAATTCCAGCTTAAAACCATCATTAAGGGTCATCAAAGTTAAATTAATTCAGTTCCCAAATTTACGTCATTTAATAAATTTACATAAAAAGAAAAGAAAAAACGAAAAACACAACACAACAACAAAATCGTAAACTCAAACACATAATTTGAAAAAAGCCAAATAATTTGATTGAAACGCCGAAAATGTGAAATATTAATCATGGCGCCAAAACAAATCTAGAAGAAAATAAAATCATTCAACGTTTTCCTGCAAGACGTTAATCTTATTTTTTTTTTTTTTTTTGTTTTCTGAATGGATAATCATCCCAAAATAGCACACATTCAAAATTTAGCGTTTGTTGTTTTATTTATTTTTATTTCCCTCATCGCTTCAATAGAGTATTGTTGATGAAAATATTTCGTTGTAAATTTATTTGTGGAATTTTGGACTAAAAAGAAGGTGGAAATGGAAATATAGTAATTGTTGTTATGGCAAGAAACTATAAAAAAAATATTTTTTATTTATTAAAGTCATTGCTGAAAAACTTTTATGGTCAACAGACGTACGAGAATATCGTATTTACAGTACATTTATATAAAATCCTTATTTGGAATTAGAGTTGTCTGGACGTGTGTGTTTTCATGTTTTTGGGGAATATTTTCACTGAATATCGTTGCTTCCATATCATCTTCCCATAAGGCGATTTTAGAGAGAAAAAAACCAAGTAAATGACAACAACATAAACTAAGCAAAAAATTCTGTTGTGAAAAATTATCCCTTGTGTATGATATTAAGATATTTCAAGGAGAAGCTTTTGTAATATTATAAACAAAAGACACCTCCTCTACTCTTGTTCATAATATAAACACAAAAGTTCTGCGAATTAATGGAATTTTTTGTTTGTTTGAAAGACTTAATTTAATTGTAATTACATAACTGTTTTGTAAGAAATGACATTCGATCTGTTCTCCATATTGAGATAGTAGAAATATTATATTATTATTTATTAGCGAGGAGAAAACTATAATCATAATGGTAGTCTTATCACTTACCTAACGTGTGGTGAAACAAATTTGCACAAATCTTAGAGTTAAGCAGCGCTTATAAAAATTATTAAAAAATATTTTCTATTCTATAGGAACAAGGTCGTTTGCAGACCTGTAAAATTCCAAGTATTAGTATCAGGACCTGTAAATCCTTTTAAGTACAAGTCCCCGTAATGGTATTTAAAAGTTTTCCAAGTACAGGTCCCGATATACTGGTACTTAAGAATTTAAGTTGCAGCTTTTTAAGTATACCTTATAGTAACTACCTAAGTACACCAAGTACTTATAGTTAAGTTCATGTTAATTATTTAAGTGCGCCTGCTAATCATAGAGGAGCTTCAAGAGCTTTCAAAAACTCAAATCAGAAATTTTAAAAATCTATAGCCAGCTAAATGACTGGATGAGTTTTCCTTTTACGAAATATCATAAAATATGTTGCAAAAAGATTGGAAATCAAACAGAATCGTACAAACTTTTGCTGTTTTAATTTCTAATTTTGGAAGTTGTATATGCAGTATTTAAGTTTAGCAAAATAAGTTTTTGAAATTTCACATCATGAAATGATTGCTTTCGTAGATCGATTCAGCATGTAAATTTCTGTTATTCGTATAAGTACTATATAAAACAGAATAACTAATTCAATTTGATAGTATACATCACACACTTTGCCTTCGTAAGCTGTGTTCACAGTTTAGATTCTCGTCTTCTGCAGTTCAGTTTATATCAAGTTTTCTAACTAATCGATCACAACAAGTTAAAGTAAACGATATTATCTCTAGCGAATTACCCGTCAAATTTGGGGTTCCTCAAGGATCAATACTGGGTCCACTTTTATTTAGTTTGTTCATAAATGATCTACCAAATCATATTAGAGTATCTAAAATACACATCTACGCAGATGATTTCCAACTGTATGTAAGTGGTCTATGGGAATCACTTCAAGAGTATGTATATCAACTCAATTCAGATTTAAACAGAATTTCTGAGTGGTCAATATCTGTGGGACTCAAACTTAATCCCAAAAAATCTAACTGCATTTTCATATCCAGAGCTACAGTGGACACTTCCGAATTACCACCGATAATACTGAATGATATTATTTTACCATACGAGCAAAAAGTTAAAAATTTAGGTGTTTAACTTAATTCCAACCTAAGCTGCTGTGATCATGTTGCAAATCTAATTGGTAAGGTTTATGGAGGCCTGCGACAGCTTTGAATATCGGCTAACTTACTATCTTCACAGTTACGTATGAAACTTGTCAAGGCATTATTAGTCCCGTACTTTACTTATGGTAGTATTGTATACTCCTCCTTGGATTGTATATGTCTGAATAGGCTGAATGTTGCTTTCAATGATTGCACCAGGTTTGTGTTTGGCTTACGAAGGTTTGACCATGTGTCTCCATATCGCGACTCTCTCCTGAGTTGTTCAATAGATTCCTATTTGCTTCAAAGAGCACTAACATTATTACACAAAATAGTATACTCAAAAGAGCACAGTTATTTGTATGAAAAATTAAAATTCCTAAGCTCGCCTCGTCATAACAAAATATTGCTGCCGTGCACTAACACTGCAATAGGACGTCGTTCCTTCTTCGCCCACATTGTTCGTACATGGAATAATTTACCTTATGATATTCAAAGGTTGGGCACTACTGGGATATTCAAGAAGAGACTATTTTAATAATCAACCATAAATAATATGTTTTTATCTTTTTTTTTCTGCTTCAATATACATACATTGTATTTTTGTTTAACCATCTTCTTTCTTTTCTCTATTTTTGTTACTGAAATATGCCAAAGTAATTGTTTATCTTTTAATTACTCATTAAACCTAATTCTACTAGCATTATAGCTTAAGTACATATTTGAAAAGATTGTATTATCTTGTTGTACTCTTCCAGAAATATATATTATTATTATTATTAATTTGTTGAAGAACTTAAAATTAAAAATCACTGCACAATGGCTGCAATTTAATTTTTTTTGGAGAAAAAACATGACTGTTACTAAACTTAATTATTCGAGCGTATTTAAATGATTTATAAGAGCTGAAGTAATTCGCGTGGCGGTATTTGTATGTACGCATTTTGATAGGGTACTTAACCTTATATGTATATAGGTATGTATATGGGACTTATGAGTACCAGTACCTGGACTTACACTTGAAAATTTTTAAGTACCAGTATCGGACTTGTAAACTTCAGAATTTTTTGAGTACCAGTACCAGGACTTCTATTTGTACTTAAAAAAAAAATTTTAATCCAGGTCCTGGTATTGACACTAGTACTTCAGTACCAATGTGATTAAGTACTTTATAGGTCTGATCGTTTGTATTATGGACGATGAGACTTATTTCAATGTGAAACGATGAAACTTATTTCATGGTAACAAGTGGCACTTATACACTTTTATGACAATCCTTAAGTCAATCTAGGTGAAAAAGTTAAACATATATTGAGAAATTGAAATTTCCAAAAGTATTGGTTCGCCATTAGTGAGCATGGAATGTCCAAGACGAAATTTTTTTCAAGTCTGGCTTGGGCATCACTGCCGCACGGTATAAGAACATTTGTTTACCAAAAGTTGCCGACTTTATTTCAAAGGAACCATACAAATTAGGTACGCAAAACAAAAAACACTAGAGGAATTAAATTGAATAAAAATTCTTTTTGTATCTAAGGATGAAAATCTTCTAAATGCTCCCCAGTTACGCCCTATTGAGGATTTCTGAGTTAATTTAAAAATAAGAGTCTATGATAATAATAATAAATCAAAATCAATTACAACCTTGAAAGATAAAAAAGTAAGAAAACAGTTGGAACTAGCAACGGATTTTTCAATAGCCCTGAACACAGTTTCAAGTAAATTGGCGTAAAGTTGTACGAAATGGAATAAACTTTTTGTTTGTGACAATACCATTCTTGAAATTGATTGATCCACAATATTTAACAGATGTACATAGATTGTTTATACTATTGTAACTATAATATAATTTGAACTTTGAAATCTGTAAAGTAACTTAAATCTAATTGTAAAGAATCAAGAATTGTTGAATTGTAAATTGATTTAAGTATAACAATTTGTAGTCCACTTTAATTTGCACAACTGATAAACATATGTACATACATACAGCTAAAATTCATTGTCATAGGGTCAGTTAGTTTTTTGTTTTGTTTTTGCTTATCAGAGCTGTATCCCTGGCACAGCTCCAAGAATTTTTGATCATTCATTCTGAGTAGTTAGCCGTGTTCACTAGTTTGTGTCTCGTTAATAAAGCTGTTAATCAGTGAAAGTATTATTTTATTTCTGCACCCCCATCTTCACCAAGAAGCAAATATATGTAAGCATAGATCATCCCACGAGCTGGAAATCTACGTATCCTAAGAGTTGGATAAAAGATACAATACTTTCCTTCGAGCTGGAAATACAAATTCTTTGCGGTACAATCAACACCTGCCTACTCATATATTCAATCATTATCATGACTGATGAATTTTGCATATTTTACACTGAGCTTGAATATAAATTTTTGTTAACACCAGGATCAAATGCCAACCATTATATCGTTGTAATAAAATTGTAAAAATGTAACTACGTTCAGGGAAACCATTTGGCTCCCCAGTAATATAGTGATCTCTAGCCAACATAAGTAAACATTTCTGCCGGTGTTTATACCTACATATATACCTTTGACCGAAAAATATTTCCACACATTTGATGTTAGTTTAGTTAAATTTGTTCAGATACAATTTGACTATCTAACAAAGAAATCTGAAATTAAAAGGGAATCCTTATTTTGCATGATATCGTTTTCAATGAAAACTTTTTCCAAAGTGGACCAGCTTGTCTTCACTTCAGCTAATTAATAAGCGTTTCGTTTGCTTATATCTATCTAATATTTTTTCGCCGCATTAAACAAAAAATTATAAATAACAGCGTAGTCAAAATAGATCCCCGTGGAACACCAATCATTGTTTACGTTGAGTATGTGTTGAGGTTACAATCCAATTTTTTAGAAGGATTAGGTACTTAAATAATTAATAACAAGGAAAATAGTCTGCTGACTGTGTTGTGTTTCGACTGTTGTTGGAATACGATTTTCAACAATTCATAATAGCCAAGTTCACACTACAATAACATGTTTTGGCAATAAAAACATTTTTATAAAAAAAAAAAAAAAAAAAAACACGAGTTGTCAAATGTGGGTACAATATGCCTTCAACTTACAAAGCAACTTTAAAAAAAAAATTACTATGGACATTGTTGTAAATGGTCCTTGTAGTCTTTGCTACAGTTTCTTCTCTCTCCATAATTTTGATGTATACCTGAAATCATCGCATTAGATATTTCGAAGGCTTTGGATAGGTTCAGGCATCCTGCTCTTTTAGTTAAACTTCAGGCATTAGGTCTAGACCCTCTTTTTTACTTAAAATAGATTGATATTTTTCTTTTCCGACATTGAATCCAACTTATATTGGACGAAGTCACTCCTGACCGTTTTATAATCCATGCCGGTGTACCGCAAGGCTCTCTGCTCTCTCCTACTCTATTCCTCATTTTTATTACAGATCTGCTAGCGCTCAGTTTCAATTCTATTCATAGTTTTGCAGGCGACTGCACCCTTGATTTCGTCTAGTCGCTCGACTCTCTATAGCTGATTCCCTTGGGAATGTTATAGTTGACAAACGTAGCCACATGTTCAGCTCACTAAACTATAATCTTACAATAATACTCGCCTTGGGGTAGAGAGAATCAGGTTTTGTTTAATGCTACCAAAACGCAATATTGTCTGTTATCACTCAAAGGTATTCTAACATCCGCTCAACCCATCTCTGTTGATGGAGAATATTACCACGTTCGATTGATTTGAGTGTGCTATAAACTTTTACTTTTTGGCCTGCCGGGAAGAAAGAGTATACGCTAATAGGCCGAAAACAGTTGAGGCCAACATATGCATACGTTATGAAATCAAGTAAAATAAGTCCAAAAATGTACTCTAAGGTGGATTTGTGCCGCTGCCGCCAGGTGTCGCTAATTTTACCCATATATTTTTTCATATTCAATTATAAAAAAATTAACTTCTGCATGTTTTTCAAAAAATATTCAAAAGCTAAATTGGGCCCTTACATTAAAAAACATTCTGTACATATGAGGTACTTTCTTTAGCACGATGGACCACAAATGTTCTAAGTGAAGCTGATCGCTCGGGCTTGGACGATGGCCGCCACTCTAACCTAACCTTTGAGGTACTTAAAAGCTAATATATGGGACACTTATAGTGGTATCTCTAAGTAACGTAGGTACCAGCAGAGTACCTAGACTTGTACTTGAAAACTGAACTATCAATATAGCGAGATTTATACTTATAGTTAAAAATATTGTTGGTAGTTGTATTGGTATTGGTATTTTATTAGAATATTTCCGTATTTTATAGAAGAACAAAACTCCCGTCATTATCATTGCAAAAAAAAAAAATAATTGAATGACATTATGACTTTTGATAATTTTTCGAAAAGATTATAATTATTAATTTCATTTCAACAAGAAACAAAATTCGCAATAATTTAATTTATTTAATTTTTTCATCATACAATATCGGAAGGTTATATTATGCTTTTATTGCAATCATTGCAATTCAATTTAATATTATTTTATTTTCTCATTCTGTTGGCCTTCATCTCGTTAAGCTAAATTCTTCCAATCAATTCAATTTATACGATAGCAATAAATAAATTATCTTAAAATATATCTATGCATCGCATTTGTACCTACTATATATGCATGTGTGTACAGATAATGTTAATTTTCTAGACTCACAATACAGGCCCAAGGGTCGATAACACTTAAATTTTCCAGAATGTTAAGAACTTTTAAGTTTGTTTGTTTTTTCTCCAAAAATACTTAACATCTTTGGATTATTGAGATTTTACGTTTGTCAAATATATTCTAGACTAGAGAGCTAAAGCAATTAAAAAACAATTCTAATTTTGTTTATATGATACCACATATACATGTAAGATCTGAGTGTAAATTGGAATAAAGATATTTTCAGATTAAATGAAGATTAGTAAAAAACAAAAAATTAAATCTTAAATTTTACTTAACGAAAGAAAACAAAAATAGTACACAAAACGTTGCTGACTTCATTATTGAATTGAGACTGAGAGTGTCTTTTTTATGTGCCGCACGTTATCTAAGAAACATAAAAATATTTTATTTCCATTTTAATGAATGAAGAGCTTGCCTTAAAAAAAATTCCCATCTTTAATTTTATAGACTTAATTTAGACGGATACATTTACTGTGTCGTCATGGCAGTAATTATTATTTAGATTTGCTACTTACGATACTTCTTTTCTTTTCAATTTACTTCTCTCCGCTTGAAGTCATAAACTTAAGTAGACTTATGTATGTACATAATATGTACATCCTCTCCTACCTATAGCAACGCAATATAAATTAAAAAAAAGGTCAAAAGGTCACTAGAGAAAATTCTTCAAAAAGTTTTAAAATTAGTTTATAAACTGATAACAGGTGCAACCTGTGCAACTTTTATTCCGAATCATCGCGTGTATAGTTGGCAGAGAAAAATTTAGAGCTCTATTCTATATACACGATGAAAACTTGTTCCACTTAAAAAACATTTACAGATGTATCCCAACCAAGCAAGCAAGCAACCAACCAACCAACCAATAAAAGACAAGCGCTGGATTGGTGAAGAATCGAGTACAATTCACGATTGAACATTTTACGACACACTTAAATTCGTTTTATTTAAGAACCAAGTGGTACCGTATCGTACCCCGTATACATAGAATTTATGTATAGTTTGTAGAGAAGTCATAAAATTAATTTCGTATGCTACTCACAGCTCAAAAGACGATGTTGATTGAATCTTAGAAATTTGCTGCAATTGAGTGTTCCGGATTGAAATCTGAAAAAGATTACGCTGACAGGTCATAACCCCTCCCCATCATTGCAATAAAAATGATTATGGATTTTTGTACATTTTGACAGTAATTGATTTTATTGAGTTGTTTTGATTTTAAAGAGATAAATAAATTTTTTAGATATGTTGTTGTAGATTATTAGTTAGTATATAATATATATATATATAAATGATATTTTTAGGGTTAGTTTTACTGGTCGAGTAAGCTCAGTTCACACAGCCTAAAGTGAATTAGCGTATTTATAAAAACAAGTCTAATGAAGCAAAATCCACATAAATAAATGACGTACATACATAAATATTAAATTTAATTATAAAAATAAAGTTTTAATTAAATTTCAAGAAAAAATATTTAGTAGTATAATTAGTAGTAGTTAATGTAATGAGCAGTAATTCGAAGTAATGTGGAGTAATTCTGAGTAGTTCCAAGTAATTGGTACACTGAAAGAAATAATCTGAAATTTCCGCTATAAGATTGATAAGATTCGTATACAAAATCTCTCTAATATGAATGAAATATTATTATGATATGTAAAAGTACTAATTTTTGACAGCGTATTAGTTTTATAAAGTAGCGTATTGATAATATACAGCAGTGTATTGTTTTTATAAGGAAAGTTATTGATAAGATAAGGTCGTTTCCCCAGTGGTCGACCACTTAACGAAAAGTTTTAGTTTATATTCATATTAATTGGTTCCCATTAAAGTTATTTTAAATTAACTAACGAAACTAGAAAGCCTATGGGTTTGTGATATAAAACATTTTCTTCTATAAAAATAAATCGGACTAGTATAATTTTTAGAAAAAAACGTAACAAATCCACTTTTGCCGATAGTCGACCATGCTCATCCTATGTACGTCCAGGAGTTCTCCAGTGTTCGACCATTAAACTTTTGGCTGAAGTAGTTGAATTACTGAACAAACGTAAAGGATATTGTTACGAGCGTGGCCTTAGTTCGTTATTTAAAACACAATATTTCAGCCATTAGAAATATAGGAATATGTCGAAACCAATCGTGCTGATTATACTTGAAGACCTTCCTGAGATGTTTGATTAATGTTCTGTTGAAACACTCTTCCATGCTTTGACTTTTCTTTCGTCTTTTATCTTTGATTCCTTTGTCCTCAAATTTCTTGCCCTTTTGATTGCCGTTGTCGTCCTTTTCATTGCCGCCTTTGCGCTTCTTATTATCATCATCGTCAGAAACTTTGTCTTTACCTTTTCCGACCTTCATTATACCCTTATCATCGTCATTATCAGCATCTTTAGACCCTTTACTTTTAGTCTTTTTCTTTCTTTCATTGTCCTCGCTCTTGGATTTCTTTCCTTTCTTCTTTTTACTTTTATCACCGTAATCATCATCATCTTTGGATTTCTTTCCTTTCGTCTTTCGACTTTCGTTATCATCATTGTAGTCATCGTCCTCTTTTTCTTCCATCCGTCCGTAATGTTTCCATTCAGGATTGCATGGATGTTGCTTCTGCATTTCCGTGGATACGTCCTTTGCGGTATGGAATTTCAAAGTCATGAGGTTGCAGTCTAGTCTCTCCACGGAAAGCTTGCTCTCTAGCTCGCCATCTTCTCCCTTCTTCTTCTGTTGTTTGCATTCGTCCTCGTTTCCTACAGTCGTTTTGCAGGTGTCCCAGTCTACTACATTTCCAGCATCGAATGACACCACGCGAAGGAGTGGTCTCTGATGACGGTATTCTGCTGTGAGTCTGCTGCCCAACTCGATATCTTTGCCCAGCTCGATATCTCTGCCCTTCATCTACCGCTTCCATTCGTCGGCGTTTTCTGCAGTCCCTTTGGAGGTGTCCTGGTCTATTACAATTCCAGCATCGCAGAATACCGCGTGAAGAATTGCTCTGTGATGGCTGCATTCTATTACAAGTACATTCCTCCACCGAAATTTCTCTCACTCGTACTGCACTTCGGGAAGCTTGCCTGGCAGATTCATACGCTAGTGCATAGGCTAGTGCTTCTGCTGTTGATTTCTTTCCTGCTAGCCTCAACGCTTGTTATAAATTTTGATCTGCAATAGCGTTCACAAATGCTTCTGTTACCACTTCATTAAGGAAATCCGCATTTACGCTAGAGTATGAGAGATAAGCTAATCTTTCCACATCACCCTGCAGTTGTTGTAGTGATTCGCCATGCTTTTGAATTCTGTTGCGTAGCTGTAGGCGATATACTTGCTGCATGTGTTCATCTCCATAACGTAACTGTATCGCCTGTACTAATGAAGTATAATCACGTTGCCTTTCTATCGGTATAGTTTGTAAAAGCTCTGTTGCAGAACCTCGAAGTGCTAATACCAGAGCTGTAGCTTTGTCTGCATCATTCCATCCGTTTACTTCGGAAGCAGCCTCGAATTGTCTCTTGAAAATATCCCACGAATTTTGTCCATCAAATATTGGAGGTTTCATTCTGCCTGCATTGGATATTTCAATTCATTCGTGCCGTGGTTGTCGATGCTTCGTCTTCTCCAAATCTGATTTGAAGTTGTCAAGCTGTTCGGTCACTTTTTGTTGAACTTCCGCCACTTCTTGCTCGATTCCTTCAATTTTTAAATTTTGTTCGTCTAACGAGTTTTTCAGGAAATTCTTTTGTTCCTCTAAGCGATTTTCTAGACAATTCTCCAGAGAACTCTTTTGTTCATCCAAACGCGTTTCCAGTGATTTCTTCTATTCATCTAAACGGGACTCCATGGAATTCTTTAGTTCATCCAAAGCATTCTTTTGCTCATCTAAACGGGATTCCATAGAATTCTTTTGTTCCTGGAGAGAATTCTTTTGTTCGTCCAAACGGGTTTCCATAGATTTCTTGTGGTCCTCGAGAGAATTCTTTTGTTCCTGGAGAGAATTCTTTTGTTCCTGGAGAGAATTCTTTTGTTCGTCCAAACGGGTTTCCATAGATTTCTTGTGGTCCTCGAGAGAATTCTTTTGTTCCTGGAGAGAATTCTTTTGTTCATCAAAACGGGCTTCCATTTTGCTCATTAATGTACTTAAAAGCTGTTCTATGTTCATTGCAGGCTCTTCCTCAATTTCTGGTTCTTCTTCGAAAACGAATGTCTCAGGATTCTTTTCTTCCTCTATCAAAGCTTGTCTAAGTCGCTCGACTAGAACATTCTTTAGGCCAGTCGTTTGTAATGACCGCTTCTCCAACTCCACTTTCAATTCCTGTATGCGAAGCTCCTCTAGCTTGCGTCCCATTCTTGCGTCTTTTGTAATTCACTCACAGTTTAATATAAAATTATCTTTCGGAATTTTTTACACACGATTTCACAAAATTAATCACTCTTTGAATTTCAAATTCAAATGCCACCACTTTATTTCGCGATTTTATTTTACTTCTGACACCAGTTGTTACGAGCGTGGCCTTAGTTCGTTATTTAAAACACAATATTTCAGATATAATTCAAAAGTTCTTTCTTTTATTTAACTTTACTGTTTACTCTCACAAATTCACAAGTAATTATCAAATCAACTCTTTATTTATCGCTAGTACTGTACTTCTAATTATCGCAATCCAAATAGTTTACTTCGTTCACTTCGCTGTCTGAAATAATACTCGCCTCCTGGATGTGAGCAGCGCCGTATTTATACTCTACGAATTATCCTAGAACCTTCCTGAATATTCCATTCTCCGAACACAAAGTTTACTAAGATGACACTAACCTAAAGTTGCTTCCATTCCCAACAGATGTCGCTTGATTCACTTTGTGGCACGTAACAATATAAATGACTAGAAATTGAGACTAGGTACCTATACAAATAAAAAATATTTTTTGAAATAACAATTATATATTTTTAAACGTAAAATATTGCAAAAATTTAGTAGGTGTTAAAAATAATAAAATAAAGGTAATCTAATTCATAACACAAAAAAGTTCATTTTTTTAAAGTAAAAAATAAAATATTAACAATTCACATTACAGGTATACCAAGTATCAATACATAAAATATATAGCTTCGTAAATAGCTTATTAGTATTATAAATTAAATGAGATCATAGGTTTTTTCATCAGCCTCTTGTAATAGTAGGTACATTAGGTTCTTAAATAAATGGCATTCCTGAGAAACGAGTACACTTCAAATGATACCACTTTCCACATTTATCGCAACCTATATTTTTATATTCATCCTCTTCTGCATCAATATCTAAAACATCCTCGCACTCATGGCACTGAATCTTGGAAGTTAGCTTTCCGGAATTTCTCTTACATGTTTTAGGTGCGTTTTTTTTCCTTCGCGTGTTTGCCCGCTTCAAAGCCTTTGCTTTTTCCTTTCTTCTGATTCATCAGATTTTTCTCGCTTCAAACGTTTTTTATTTATAAGGAATTCTTTCCAAGCGCGCGGTGAAATTGACATAGGTGGCCTTTCTTCATTAAAAAGGGTCTTACCCTTTTTTGTAATTATTTTACTTGGGTAGGCTAAATACCTATCAAAGCTTGAGGACGGGCCTAGACAGTTATTATAATCCATAATCGATGAAGGATTGGAGCAGTCAGATTGGTCAATATTTTCTATGACAAAGAAAACGAATCATACAAACAAAAAATACGGAATATCTAAATAATGTTAACGTACCTTTATTACAATTTTCGCTGTTGATTTCATTTTGAATAGCTTGGTTTGTTTCCATGTGATCACCAGGAATATTCATTATATTCTCATTTCGATTGCTTGTTACTTCAGACCCATCCATAGGTACCGTATTTTCTTGAATTATCACAAGTTCATCATTAGTGCCAACTTCATATGTCCCTTCGATATGAATTGGTCCTTGTGGATTTGTAGTACCTATATTTTGAGCTTGTTCTCCTGCATTGCAGTTTATAGCATTATCTATTTCACCTATTATAACATCAATAACAGAGGCCTCAACGTTGTTCTTCAAAATGTTGTCTTTAAGACAAAATATAACTTTTTTGCAACATTATAGTCTTGGTTAGTTATGCTTGGAGTACAGTTAGTAGAATCATCAATTTTTTGTGTTTCGTCCAGATTTTCCAAGTTGTCTTGCGCGCACTTTGAATAATCTACTGTGTCCGGATTAAATGGATATATACGACATTACTTGAAAGCGTTCTTAACAATTTCCTTCCGATCAGATTTATCTAAAACACTTTTCAGGATCTCACAAAAATTTGTCTTGGTTACTGCCCGCCCAATATTTTGCGGCGTACTCTGCCATTCCCTGACGGTCTTCTTGACTTGAGGGCTTTAAAGGCTCCTACATCTGCTGGCTGGAGGATGTGTGTTGTATTGGGAGGGAGAGCGTATAAAATTATTAAAAACTGGACGCCTGATATTATTCCTATTCAGCCACTCGTGAAAACTATTACCAACATACTCATAAAATGTTTCCGTCCTCATCCATCCTGTTTCAGATCTGCCAAGTATCCAATCGTCCGGCATACTGTTCACTACTTTTGCAGGTGGTCGAACGTACGGAAATACTACCATTGGTGGCAATGTTTCACCACTTGCGGCAAAGCTCAAAAGGACAGTTATGGTCTCTTTGTCATTTCCCGTTGTAACTTGGAATACATTGCGGTAACCTTTGGGGGGGGGGGGGCAATTACTGTCCCAACTTTTGGAGCCATGCCAAATGCTGTCTCGTCAGCATTGAAAATTCTTTTTGCATCTAATAAAATATCTTCACTGTTTTCAGATATTAAAAAATCTCTAAGGTCTTTGAACCATTTGCGAATTTCCTCTTCTGTTATAACAGCCCTAGCATTGGAAATTGGTTCAGGCGTGCGTAAGGCTAACTCCGGGTGTCTTTTAAGGAAAGAATAATACCATTTTTTCCCTGGCCTTTTATTTTTAAAAGGTGCTGTTCTTTTTTCTTCCCTAATAATTTTTTCAACAATATTTAGTAGTTTCTCCTGTTTTAGAGGAAATCCGCATTTCGCCATTTTTATTAGCCAATCTACTAATTTATCTTCCTCTTCTTGAGAAAGGACAGTTTTTGGACCCATTTTTCCAACTCCCATCAGCAATCATGCCAGTAATTCTGTCCAGTAGAGTAGTTTTTGGAACACTATACTCTCTACTTGCCTGCCGGATCCCAATTTTTCCCCCTCTAATTAATTTTAGAGCATCTGCTAGCGCAGATTCGCTATACCGATGAATCACACGTTTCATATCTTTCAAAATAAATTGAAATTAAAAAAAAATTAAAATTTTGTGATTGAAACGGAGTGCGGTCGAATAAAGGAAAAAATTGAATTATGTGTTTCCTATTGTCGACCACTTGATAAAACGGTGGTCGACTACTGGAAATACGACGTATTTTATAAATTCTTTATGGAAAATGGCACTTTATGCATTTAATCTTCAAAATTAATTGCTTTAACGTAAAAAAAAAAAAAAATAGTTTCCTATGCTCGTCCATGTGTGGTCGAACTTAGGGGGAACTAAGCAAAATTTGGTTTTCATTCTTCGACCACACAATAAAAGCTAATATTACTAAAAAATAAGTAAAAATTCAATAGCTTTCATTTAAATTAGAGTGTATTTATTAGTACAACAATGTTTTTATAGTACTTACCTAAAAATTTATTAAAAAAAACACTATTTTCCAACACTAAACTCACTAAATATTTAGCTCTAATTTATCGCGTGACATACTCATCAGAAATCTCCGACAGAGTGATTCGAATTGGACGTTGATATTATAACAGTAGTAGTAAAATTCTGTTTGAAGTGACTCAGTAAGAAATTCATAGAAAACCAAAAATTACACTGTTGGTCAAAAAAAAGCATGCTAAGTACTAATTATGACGCGTTTTTCGCGCGAGTGGTCGAGCACTGGAGATGGTCGTACTAATACAACTCTACCTTATGACCCTTATAAATTATTTCATTCATAAGAATCCTTATTAAATTCATACGTTTCAAGTAGTATGATTCTTTTTTCAGCAATTTTCTTTACAATTGAATCCAGTAATTTTTTATATACTTTTAATACATAAATAATATGTACAGATTTTAAACCTATACTTGAAGTTTTTAAGTAAATGTAATAAATATTAAAAACTTTATTTCTAATAAGTTTTTACCGCTGGTCATATAATAAATGTGAATTGAAAGTCCTGTAACCTTCCTATATAACATGATTGAAAATGGTCATAAAATGACTGGACTTGAATTTTTTCAATAACTAAAAATGGACTTTCAAAATCATTTAGGAGTTTTTTATTCTTTATTTCAAAACTTTAATATCGACTTCAGTTTTTATTGTTATACTACAAATCATATTTTATACTGGCTACCTTGAAATTCAATGCGTTTTAAAGACATGCAATTATTAAAATTAATATTTGAAACTATTGAGAGGAATAAATCTTCTGCAATTAAATATTGATACAATTGAGGTTTTTGGATTTTCAGAATTGTAAATTTTATACACATACTTCTGGAAAAAAATACAGATTCTACTGGATATATTAATAATAATTATTATTAATTTTAATATTAACTTTTATAAGATGAGGAAAATACATCACATGACTTACTTCTGTAAGCAAGTTTTTGAGATAGGTTTAAGCATGTAGCAGAGCAGCATTATCATGGCACAATTTTTAGAATCTTAAAAAAAATATATAAGTACCTACATTTGAAATTTTCATTGTATTCCTAAAGTATAATAAATGAATTTACCTTCTCCAACATTTACTTTTTTCATCTAAGTATACAGATTCTTATAACTGTTAACTTTAATATAGTTTCCGTAGTACTTTTTTCCCTTAATTCTGGCCAAATATTTATGGGATTGTACATACTATTTGGCTCTTCATCTTAAAATCAATATCAATTTGAAAAAACAGCGCAATTAAAATCCAAATGCAAACAAATAAATATTAAGTATTTACAAATTGTTGCTCGTCAGCTTGCTGGACCAGTTATTGAAAATAGTTCCCAGTTGCCATAACAATTAACCCCCCTTCCAAGGTTATATATTTCAAAACTGTTTTGATTTTCACTTCCACTCATTTTAGAAATTGTATATACTAAACAGAACTTATACTGTTTTTTATGTACTATTTCAATATTTAAAAAATCGTAGTTGTGTTGTGTCTGGGCATACAACTGAACCGAAGATGTCTAATCACGCTCGACTAATAACCACTGACATGCACATATCAGTGCTAATAACGTTTTGCAAGCGCATGATACGAAAATTATCGCATTTACGCGTAATCATATGATATTGATATTTTTTTCGTATTAAATTAATAATATTCACAATATGTTGATATTACTTATTACTTATTACTTATGATATTCATACTTTTTTATATAAAAATTATATTTCACATATTACTTTTTTAAATTACTTCGCTTAACTTATATACATAGGTATTTAATCTAGATACGTATCGAAATAATAAGAAATTAATTGAAACTTTTTTTTTAATAAGTCGATAAATTTCTTTTGATTATTAAATTGAAATTTTTATTATTAAACTTAAATTTTTCATAGAGATCTAATAAGAAAATCAATATTTTGATTGATATTCATGACAAATTGATCTTATTCTTTTTTATTGAAATATGCTATTAATACGGAAAAAATATTGATAATACGGTTTTTTTTCGGTATAAGTATTCCTTACCATAATAGTGAGTGAATTACCAGTATCATTACTTGAAATGCCAATTACATTATTATTAGTACGGGTAGTTGATCTTACTTTTTTTATTGTAATAATTACTGACTGCAATTAGGAATTATTAATAACATTGCATTATTTATTTTCAATTGTTTTAAATCACGTTGATAACGCAAATTCTTAATCACGGAACATAATTATGGAATTCAATTCAATTCAACTTTTATTTCAAGGAAATGCAATTGAACAAGACGCAAATAAAGAAGCTCTTCAATATTTTACATATTGGACGATTTTTATTTATTTCACTAACAGATGTCGCCCAGCGCGAAATTGTTTCTCTTTCTTGCGCATGTATATTTTATGTAATTGTCTCATTGGAGACACCGTTCAGACAAGTTACTGCGACGTCTCATTGAAGACACTCTTCAAACATATTACTGCAGATGTTTCCTTCACTGGGAATGTATATGTAAATTGAACTGAACTAGTTCAGGTCAGAGTGATTAAAAAACTCGACTTGCTAATATGTAATCCGCAAGGTAGTTCTATATTATGTGCATGCAACCTATAAGGTTTTTACGATAAAATGTTTGAAGATTCGCTCTACTGTCGAAACTAGTTTATATGGAAAAATCATCTACCAATAGTAGGATGCAAAAAATTTCTATTAAATATAAATACGAAATAATAAGCAACTTTTCAGAAGGTGCGACTAAAGGGCCCACTATGTCATATCAATTTCTTCTACTTTATAGTTTGTGAGTATATTTTTCGGTTTTTTCGTTTCCTATATGAGAGTTTTAGTTGTATTCCATTGTTTAGATGTTTATTTCGGTTTATGATATTTTTCCAATAACATCCTGTAATACTTTATACATCCTAAGTGTGAGTTATAAAATATGCTAGGTACTTACCATCAAATATAGTAATATTTTTAAGAATCACAAAGCGCAGAATTTAGGGCAATCTCGAAAAAGATTTCAGATTTTTCTTACTTCGTGTTACTAAGCAGAGTATTTTCAGTGATATTTTTCTATGGAAAATCAATTAAATTTTCTTTAAACATTTTTTTTTTGTTCGTTCCAGGTAATCTTTGGATACATTTTATAGTTTCTTTTTATTCATTTTATTATAATTTTATATCCGACATGGATTACAAATGAACTTATTTTCAGTTATCTGTGGTAGTTCTTTAATCTAAAGTACAATTCGCGATTCTTCTACATGTGAATTAATCTACCTCGATTTTAGTATTTGTATCAGAAAGAATTCACAGATCATATGTACGTACATACATACATATGAACTTTTGCAACCCACTATGTTAGAAACACTTACAAAACAATCTGACAATAAATGGTACCTACATTACGTTCCAGCAAACTCGAAATTCCTCAAGAATTCGTGGCTCAAGGTGAACAGATTCTTTTTGAGTTTATTGAAAATATTTCTCTTACTTCATTCGCGCCAAAAATTGGTCTTCGCAGATCCACAATCACCTGCCTAAAGACATATTTGCAACACTTGGACTTTCTCAGGCTCTTATATAACAAGTAAAAACCATGAATTGAACATAACTGCAAGAGGTAATTTCTGTCGTAGAAAAATGCAATGCAGATTTTGTGTAGCAAAAATATATAGAGCTAATTGAAAGGTAAAATTTTGAGGTTTCCGGATTTCGAAAAAAAAACAAAGTTTTGTTTATAATGCATTTTTTAGGAAAATTTTATTCAAATTTTTGACCTTGTCGTTCTGTAACTCCCGAAAAAAGAACAGTAGATAGCTGGTTGAGTATTTCTTGGAAAGCTTGGACGGTTAGCTATCAGTTCGGACTAAAACAAAAGTTGTATAATAAAAGTATTACAATGTGTTAAGAGCTAAAGTATCAAACACACATCCCTCGTCCTCCCAACTCAACCCCCTACCATACAATTATTTGTACATCTCGACCCGTATTACCACCTCGAAAATATATCCCAATTTTATCGAAACACCCTGTATACGTTTTGTTTTTACTGAGTGCTCAATCAATCAACTAATTTTATCGGCATTTTATTTTTTGAATTTTGGATCATTATCATTTTAAAAAATTAGAATCTGCTGTACACCAAAGTATTTTTTTTTCTTTTTCATTTTATGGATTTTTTTTTTTTTTTGGTAAACTTATTGAAATTAATTTTTAGTTTTTTTCTTCTGTTTTTTTTTTTATTTCTACCCTTAGCATCGTAAAATTTAGTCTTCACCACAATTTACTTATAATAAAGCAATAACATGTATTTTTCTCGAAGAACAATAAAAAATACCCTTTTGAAAAAAATTGATTATTAAATTCTCTTCTGCTTCTTCAAATTTTTTTTATTATTATTATTAAAAAAAAAACAGAAAAAAAGAAATATCAAAAAGTTAATTATATCCTGAATAAATTTACCAGAGAATCATTTTCAATTGGAAATTGGAAGTAAGAAAATTCAATATTTCAACTGGTTAGCTTTTTTTCTTAAAATTTTTACTATATAATTAGAAAGATTGAAGGGTATATGCAGGGAGAATAGGATGTAAAAATTAATTTCAAAAACAGTATCCTCTATATTCATGCATGGCTTTATGAAAAGTAAATCTACTACGATTAATTTCGACATTTCTACTATTTTATTGAAAACGGAAAGCAAATTGATTGCATTTTCATGGATTTCAGTAAAGCTTTCGTCCCAAACAATCATAAAATTTTAATTCATACGTTGACTTGTTCATGGTTTTCCTACCGTCTTTGTCAATTGGCTTCGTTCTTATTTATCTGATCGTACGAAGCTTGTTATATTTCGCGCAGCTCTTTTCTGACGAAATATACTTTTGGCGTTCCTCAAGGCACCCATCTTGGATCACTCCTTTTTTTTTGTAATTTACATTTATATCTGATTTCAAGAATACTTTGCTAGTTGACGATACCAAAATCTACCGCATTGTTTCTAATGAAAACGAATGTGGAACTTAGACGACTTTCATAAATGATGTGCTATTAACTGTCGTCTTCCTATTAATATCAGCAAACGTACTGCTATGTCCTTTTCTTCTCGTAAAAGGATGCCTTTGGACTTCAGTTATATTTTTTGGATGGATGTTTTCCTTAATATTCGTCTTTCCTTCTAGGATCATATTAACGGAATCGTTGCCAGGGCATCGAGACTGTGCAGTAGAGATTCATTCTATTTGCTCTGCGTGGAATTTATTGGGATAACCCTATTATTCTACCTCCATATGTTGACAGAGTTAAACTCTTACCATTGGATTCTCTTGAGAATAGATGAAAAACTTCCAGAGTTGTTTTTGCATTTCAGTGTATACTAAGGTGTGATAAGTTTCCCTGAGCTCTTAAATACTCTCAATATATATTTGTTCCTGTGCGCATCTTGAGGAACTACAATATCTTCGTTGTACCTCAGCATATTACAAACTATGGCATACATGAGCCGATTTCATCAATGGGTCATCTCTTTGATTTTCATCGTTCAAAAGGTCAAATAAGAGAACAGCTTAGTTCAAGTTACTTTTCTTTGTCATTATTATTGTTATGTATACTTTTTGTAAACTCAGTAATGATGAAGATCTAAATAAATAAATAAAATAAAATAAATTTAATTAATTTAATCCTGCATTCCAAATATTCACGTATAAATATTTTTGCCAACCAATGAAAATTGTCATCAGATATCAAATATTTAGAGTTACACAACTTATGCATAGAATTCTTCTATCAATGGCAAAAGAAATGAAAACAAGATACGTTTTCTTCTGATATTTGACTTTCAGACTTCTTGCAAGAGATGTTAATGTAAAAAAAAAGAAAAAAAGAACATCGTGCCACATCAAAGTTTCATCTGCTGTAAAAGACACAGAGTCTTGGAAACAATAGAGTTATAAGAATGAGAAAATACGGATGAATCGCAAATTCAGACCCTCTTTTCAATGAAGCGTAAAACGTAAAAGTTTTTTTTATTCAATTCAGTCAGATTCAAATCCTAGAACAGTCTGTGCTTTCCGCTCGTCTATTCTTCAACTTTGAGATGAGATCAAAAGGGATTGCTTCTGCTTATTTTTATGTTTTTCTCTTTTATACTGAAAAAGCTCGCGGTTTTTCTGATAAAAATTACAGAATTTCTCCTTTCTCTCTATCTCTTAGAATCTATAATGGAAATCCTTTACATAAGTATATAGGTACAGGTATACATTAACGGACGTATATATCTATGTATGTAGATATACTTTATGTATACAGATACGGAATGCGGACTTATAAAAACTTATAAAAAAAGGAAATGGAAATGCAATCTCTCCGCTAGCTCCTTCCTTCCTGCTCAATGTCTGAAGTACTTACCCTCATTCACCGTTCGCATGAATAAATGATTAAGAGAATTTCAATGGAAGTACTTTTTTAATTTTAAAGTGGACGTATTCAAACCAAATCAAGGGTGCAATGCCTTCTTTCCATGATATTGGAATGCTTCAATGCTTCACTGACGCCCCCCCCCCGTGAAATGGAGTTATAATTTCTGCAAATGCATCATTCCATAATCCATGGGCTATTTACGGCTAGTTAGTTAAAAGAAGTGAATAATAATTGAAAATGTTCTCTGGATTTCCTGAAATACTTACTTAGATTTGACTCTTAATTTGATTTTACGAATTATTACCTTTACAAAGTGCACTTATATACAGATTATCTCTGCGGGAGAGGTTCAAATTTCGAGTAAATATTTGAGGGCAATTGTTACATAGATTTTAGTATTAGCATAAAATGCAAATTGCCGCAATTCAAACAAACTTCATATTCGCATATAAATTCAATTCGCATTTCCGCTTATTCAGCTGTATTCGATTGAATATTTTTTAGATTCCATTTTAATAATGGTGAATAAAATTATAAGTTTTCGCCCTTTAGACTTTCTTGTAAGTTTTATTTATTTTATTTACTATTAGTTTACATCTTTTAGATATACTTTTTAAATTTTATTAATTAAAAATTAATTTAGCAAGAGAAGTGAGAGTAGGTCTGGTGTTGTCGTCACCACTATTTCACTGATAGGAAATTTTCTAGTGGAACGTCATCAGTAGTTTAGGGGTTAGAGTTTTGTATCAGAATTCTTACCTCTCAGCAAGGGGATACCACAGGGATCGATTTTGGGTTCATTACTGTTTAGCAAAACAAATTTGTTCACATTTCAGAAAGTCTACAATAGTTGATAGTAATTGATCTAGGTAGTTCAAAAAGTATACCAATTGCAGAAAATTTAATAGAATATGACTATTACACATGTTCCTCTGCGCTGAAAATGTGTGGAACTCCTTTCCGTACTGGCACAAGTAGATTCCCGAATAAACAAAGTCAGATGGGGGCTATACATGAGGTTACTTGAGATTGCTTGCTTCTGAGAATCATACTTAACTGGCTGGGGTGGTTGAACCATTCATGGAATTGGTACTTGAAGGGGATTTATTCATTTAACTTATGTTTCGGTACAGCCACTGTGATTATAGATAAGTGATTTTACAGACGTAATTTCAACTGTGTTGTCACTGAAAAAAAACACCATATTAAAAGACGAGAGTTTCTTGTAGTTTCTCAGATGTTTTCTTTCATTTGGTCTGTTGTTTTGACTGAACAAATTTATTTTATTTTATTAATTTTTTTATCTGTAACGAAAACAGAGTTTAATAAGAATTATAAATTGTTGAATTGAAAAGCGCAAAATTTACTGTGTCGGATTGTTTCAAATGACATGTGATATAATAAAAAATAATGGTCTCAAGATAGATTGCTGTGGAGCACCCAAATAAGCTTGCTTTAAAAAGACAGTTTTTTTTTAAAGGTACAAGGTACCTACAAGTACTCAGGTTCTCCCATCTCTGCTGATGCTTCCTATGAACATTCGCTTTTAATGAGAGACCCGATACTCGAGGTGGCAACACCTACGGCGGGTTCCGGTCCAAGGAACGGGAAATCAGAGCCAGCCCTAGCTAAAAGGTCAGCCCTTTCATTCCCCATGATCCCCATGTGAGCAGAGACCCACTGAAGGGACTTTTTGGTGGATATCCACAGACGACCTTCAATCCCCCAGTAACTTAGATGTTATCCGAGGGCCACTCAGAGCCATCAAGGCTGCCTGACTATCCGAAAGGATAGCAATGTTCTTCACCTTGATTTGCATATCAAGGGCTATTTTCGCTGTCATTGCGATGGCGAAGACTTCAGCATGGAAGACAGTGGTGTGTCTTCCAAGTGAGTACTCCATCCCAATGTCAGGTTCAGAGAAGTAGACGCCCGCCCGGCTCCCACGTCAGTGAGAGAGCCATCGGTAAAAATTTTTAGAGCGGACCGTGGAGAACCCGATAAGGCACTTCGCTCAGTCCATGATTCCCTTACAGGAAAGTTCACAGAGAAGCGAGGCCCAAAACAAAGCTCTGGTATGATCGCATCTCGTGGCATACTAGCCAAAGGGTTTTCCAGGTCCAGCCCAAACGCCAAAAAGTAATGACAAGAGTCCTCCCAACATGAGCGCAGTGTGCACAGAGCCATTTTGGCATCTGCCTGAATGACAAGATACAGGGGTGACAGGTTAAGTGAGATCTCAAAAGCAGCAGTGACCGTAGATCGTATGGAACACGTAATTCCCAAGCAGACAAGCCTTTGTAGACCCGCCAGCTTCCGGATCGCAGTCCCCACAAGCGTCCTCGGCCACCATACACAGGAGGCATATGCGAGCATGGGTCTGACTATCAAGATGTACATCCAGTGCACAACCCTCGGTCTTATGCCCCATGTACAGCCAAAGGTTCTTCTGCATTGAGCGAAGACCCTCATATCCGCATTAACTTTTTGCTCTACATGCAATCCCCACGTCGATTACCGGAAAATTGCTCGCCCACAGTTGCTCGCCCAGAATTGCTCGCCAGGAAAGTTGCTCGCCAGGAAAGTTGCTCGCCACACAATTGCTCGCCAGGAAAGTTGCTCGCATATGACTAACACATCTGCATTTACATGAATACAGATAATATAGATTAAGAAACACGTTTATTACATAACATAAACATATATTTTCAATTATTATTCACAAACAATTGTCGTCAACTAAAAGTATTTATAAAGAAGATTAAGAATATGATTTAAACCTACGGTTGCTAAAACAACAAATATTTTTATTAATTAATAATTAATTATATAATTTTATTGCAAAAATAAAAATAAAACAATATTAATAAATAAAATTAAATAACAAAAGCATTTTTTTCGTTAAGTGACAATAATTCAATATATGAGCGAAATATGTACAATATAAAAAATTATAATTTTGAGCTATGCCGCGCAGAAATTCGATCAATGTTCTATTTGTATAATCGCCTACAATTCTTTCTATCCTTTTTGGCACAGTCACGATATATTTTTCTTGACATATTAGGATCACAGCCGCTTATATATTGTTCTATTTTTCCGGAATTCATGCTTTGTTCAGTTTTTAATGCGGCAATAAACTTCCAAATACCTGCATGCTGTGCACCAATTAGTTCAGTGAAGTAACGATGCCAACCTTTACAAGAATTGTTGGTTTTTGGCAAGCTATTTTGAACGGCACTATGACAGTTCCACAAGTCCAGAGGAAATCGAGGATTGCGACGACAACGTCGATTCGGCCTACCAATCCACGTGTCCTCGAAATAATCCAATACAGGTTGCAAATTATCTTCAAACTCAACGTTCTCGCATAACTCTTCGAAACTGCATTCTACATTTGCAACGGGAATGAAACCTAAAGCGGGTATCATTCTTACTTTTAGCGCAAAGTCACTATCCTCTTGATATCGCTTTTGCAAACCATTTTGTTGAATGCAGCGATAAAAACACTGAGTAAAATGAAAAAAAAAAACACCCTCTAAGGGACGCTCCTGGAAACACAGTCTTAAAACCATTTACGCAGCTTGCTCAAAATCAACCATAATTGACTTTGGTGCTAAATTGGGTTCCAAACGTTTTAGCTCGTCGACAAAATTTGTATATGCCTCTTCGGTTTTTTTTCGATAAAAGCGCAAATACTTCTGGAACAGATTTATTATTTACAATTGCATGGATTGTATATAATTGTTGAAATAAAGACGGCACAGTCTTAAAAGTTCCATCTGCGTACCAGTTTTCTGTTCGTGACAAGTAATTTAAATTGTCTTTTGTAGAGAAAATTAATATTCTGTTATTAATATCGTTACTGTCAAACAATAAAAACTGTTCTCCTTCGAATGTTTTTTGATAAAATTCCGGTATTTGTAATTCGAAAAGTGTATTTGGAGTTGCTGGTAGACAGTCTTTCGCGTTTCTTACATTTCGTATTGTCCTTTTCATGCTATCCATACGTGGCATCTGTCCGGCTGCAGCAGTTGACAAATTAATATATGAATTAGCAACAATGCGATGTGTCCCATCTTGGGTATTTGTTGCTCGAGACTTAGCATCACTATAGATTGCCGTGACTTCGCACCTTGCAGCATCGTCAGCATGATTGTGTTCATTTAAATATTAGACAAGTTCATTATTGACACTGTGGACACGTGCACGACACTTAAGTTTTTTAGACTGATCACATTTCCAAAATACTTTCTCACTGTTTTCTTTATCTTTGATGTATAGATGTCCTTTATCCAGCAACTTCCGTTTTCCCTTCTCGCTTTGCACAAATTTTAACGCCATTATTATTTAGGAAGAGGGACAAACTTATAGCACACTGAACACTAACACGATCTGAATAATAACAGGCTGAATTTGAATAAAAAATGCAAAATATTTTGACTTATATTGCTTCAAAGCCGGATGCAAAGTCTTGGAAAACAAAGAAATAGACCTGATTCCCTAGTCCCCTGATCCCTTTTGACCATAGGTCGGCAATAAATTTGTATTTCGCCAGTTGTGGCAATAAGGTTGCCGACCTTTGCTTTGACTTTAGCCTGCAAATATACGGTGAGTGTACATCTCCGTCTAGTTTCACCACTCTTCATATCACAATTTCAGATTTCGTTTCGTCAGAAAATCCTTAGTTAATCCCCTGATCCCTTTTGACCATAGGTCGGCAATAAATTTGTATTTCGCCAGCCGTGGCAATAAGGTTGCCGACCTTTGCTTTGACTATAGCATGCAAATATACGGTGAGTGTACATCTCCATCTAGTTTCACCACTCTTTCATTATTACTCTTATTATTACAAATATTAAATTTAAAATTGTTTACAATTAACAAAACTTTCCTCATTTGGAAAAACTTCTTTGAATTTTATATCTTCTATGTTGTCAAATAAAATTTTACTTTTCATTAATTCAATAAACATGTTTTTCTCTTATACATTAAAGAGTTTGATTTTAAAAGAGTTTCCCTGAACTAAAGTACAACATTATGAAGATTTAAAACTACAAGTACTTCTAGTATCAGTATAATAATTATATTTATACAATGCAGTCTGCGTTCCCAGTAATGTTCCAATTTATAATATAAATTCCATAAAATTTGAAATTGATATCTATTGTTGGCGACCAACTTTCCTGGCGAGCAATTGTGTGGCGGGCAACTTTCCTGGCGAGCAATTTTCCGCACACCCCCCACGTCAGCTTCGAGTCAAGGTAAACTCCAAGGTGCTTAAAATGGGGAGAGAGCTAGCTGCAAAGTATGTCCAAATAGCTTTGGAAGAACAAAGTACCCAAGCTTACGTCTTCTGGAGAAGAGCACCAAGCTGTCATATCATGACGTGTGCACCAGTCCTCAACAATATTGTATTCTAGTTTTCTATTAGAGAAGATTGTGTGAAGAAAGTATGGATCGTACGACGTGTGGGCTAAAAGTTAAATTTACTAAATAAAATCAACTTAATTGAATACTTCTGATAGTTTAGCTTCAAACGTTTATAGTGGCATAACGATTTCCTTGTCCTAAATTCCATAAATCTTCTTTAATCATGCTCTATCGAAATAACAAACTCGTCATAAAGCAATAGAATTTCATGTTTTAGTTCAATCAATAATTATTAAAACAAATCCTTAGTCATTAATATAATTATTTTCGAAATCTGTTTTCTTTCCAGCACCGAAATGCAATGATGGGCAATTTCAGTGTGTCTTCAGCAAAAAATGTATCCCAAATGATTGGGTCTGTGATGGTGATTATGATTGTGATGATGGCTTAAGTCAAGATTTATCTGATGAGAAGAAATGTAATTTATCGCTAAATTATTAATATACTAGTAAAAGGAATTGTAATTATAATTTTTTATGGCTTTTCCAGGTCCGAACGCTACAAAATGCCTTTCATATCAAACCGAATGTGATAATGGCTATTGCTTAGATATTTCGAGATTTTGTGATGGTAAATGGGATTGTGACAGTGATGAAAGACATTGTGGTTTGTATTCTCTCTTCAATGTTGTTGGTTAATTTTATTTATTTGGCTTTTTTTCTATAGAAAATAGTGCCAAATTTTGCAATAATTTTAAATGTTCATTTGATTGTAAATTGACATCAAAGGGTGCAAAATGTTTTTGCCCACCAGGCCAGGAGCCTAATGGTACTCTTTGTCAAGGTATTGGTGTACACATTATAGATTTCTAATTTTTGTTTATTAATTTTGAAATTTCGTTTCAGATTTTAATGAATGCTCAATAAATGGAATTTGTGATCAAATTTGTACAAATACTCCAGGATCATATGAATGTTCATGTGTCTCAGGATATACAAAAAACAAAAATCGATGTTTTGCTATTAATGGTAAAAGGAAGAAAATTTGACTTTTTTGCATTTTTTGTTTTGTTTTATTCAATAAAAATAAAATGTTTTCTTTAAATTTTCAGTGCCAAAGTCAGAAAACGCAACACTTGTATTTCTTACACAAGACAGCCTGCAAAGATTTGTTAAAAGCGGAGTAAGCCTGATGTACAAAAGTGAGGTATGATAACATTATCTGAAAGTTGAAAATGAGTATTCAATTAATGACTTAGATAGATAGGAACACGCTTTATTTTATGGTGTCCATTTTTAAGATGATTTAAGCTCCTTTTTCCACATGGTTGAACTCTATAGATATTGGAAATCTCATTGAAATTGCAAAGAATGTGCTATACATCTTAGATGGTTTCGGTTTCTTATACCTCTTTAACTATATTAAAACAATTATTAAACCTGAGGTCAGCTAGGCAATCATCTGTTTTTTGATAAATGCTCGAATTGGAGCTTAGGACTGATCCGAACAATCACCTATTGAAATTTACTTGGCATATTACTGCATCCAAATGGCTTTTATAGTATAAGTTACATTGACGCAGGCCGGTGTGACTTGAATACATCACCGATGACTTTTTGTCATTGTTTATCAGTTCATCAAATTATTACATTTGTAAGTATACTACAAAAAGTCCAGATTTGGCAAATTCATTACATTTCCTTCATTGCTGTCGAAAGTATATGCTGACGAATTATTAAACCTGATGAACATGGCTTAAAGGCGTAGCTCTTAATGAGCAATAATATCAGGTCGTTAGTTGTGTTGGATCGGACGGTTCAGTATCCTATATACACATTTAGTATAAGGTGTTCGATATAAGGTTGGTAATTTTCGAAAATATTGATGAGGCGCCGCCGTCTGTACTTCTTCACCAAGTCTAGACAATAGTGTAGTGAAAATCCTTTTCGTTTGACAGTGTCGAATATCAATTCACAGGATCGGATTTTAAATGTTTACGGGAAAATAATTATTGCAGTATTGTTCGCCTGACCTTTGTAGTGTCCCAGGAATCTTTTTTTATTCCATTAATACTCCTCGATTATTTTGATGGCATTTATATCGCGCCTTCTTGATTTTCTGAATGTCTCAGAGCAACTGGAAGGCTTAACAGGTCGTGCTGGTCTTGCTCTTCGGTAACCTAATGGTCATCTAATCTAATTTTTTTATGCTTTTCGTATTGTGTCCCTATTTCGTGCATTGATACACCCATCTCACACGGCTCGGCGTGACAATAGGTAGTGCACCTGCACCCTCAGTTCTCATTTCTGTATAAGTTCTTTTACATGAGTTATCTTTTTGTACAGCAGGGGATGCATATCGATCGAATGCGTTTTGTCGGCATAATTAGAGTTAAGTTAATCTTAGTATATTTTTTCTTTTTGTTTATTCTTGGATTACTCTATTATTTTGCTTAAGTAACAATGTTTTTATACTATGGGCCTTAACAGCCTAAGTTGCTTATGATAAATAAAAATAAAATAAATAAATAATATTTAGTCTCTATATGCCGACAGTGTTCAACTTGTTTTATTTAGCTTTACTCGAGTTACTTATCGTATCTTTTGTTCTAGTTATAGCTAGAGGCGTCTATAGATCATAGCCATAATTGCCTTGGCTTCAGTTTTTGGAGTCTAAGCTAAGATCTGAACACATTCTAAGTCAATTATAGAAATTGAGGTTAGAATAATTGCATGGTGCTATAAGTATAATCGCGTCAAAACCAGCAGCTACTAATTATAATTTAAATTGTAAAACAAAAAAGAATCCAATTACAGCGTTTAATGATCCAATTCATTTCCTAATCCGATCAGAAATTAATAATTCGGACAATTCAGACTCATGAATTGGATCGGTTGAGCATATGTAGCGGCACATTTAACTATGACATTTTTAAATGGTTACACATTATAAACAATCTAAAAACTATTTACATATTTTTTTATTTCATATTATATCTATTTCAGGATCTATCAGCTCTTGAAGTATGGCATAGAAATAAAACTGTGTGTGCCGCTTATTCAACGAAACCATCTCCAACTCTACGTTGTCATAAAATAGATGATTTGAATGAAGCTTGGGATATGACTATTCCAGATATTGCATTAGGCTTGCACTGTAAGTAATTAATAATAAAACTTTTCTCATAGCACATGTGCAAAACTCATGATTATTATCTGTCTGCCTGTTTGTATAAGCAGCTATTGATCAAATGAGACTCGACTGGATATCAGGGAATTGGTACTTTCTTAATAACGAGGCAAGTTTCATTTTTATGTGCACAAATGATATGAAGTATTGCTCAATAATATTGGAAAACGCCTTAGTTAAACCATCCTCAATAGCTGTAGATCCTACAAAAGGGTAAATTCCTTAATTCTCTTTTACAGTTTTATACTTTTGTCTTATAAACATTTCATTCCCAATTTTCTATAGATTTCTATTTTTCACGGATTGGAGTCCAAGTTTATCACGTTGCTACCTTGATGGATCAAATAAAACTGGATTGACTTCAAATAAAATTCATTTTCCTTCTGCAGTCACATTAGATCTGGCAAATGAACATGTCTATTGGATCGATACTTACTTGGATTTGGTAGAAAGGGTAGACTATAACGGAAAACATCGATGGTCGATAAGAAAAAATTCTGATGTAAGTGGCATAAAATAATTGTTCTAATTTCTAATATTCTTATGTTGTCGCGATTATTTGTTTTTAGAGTCATCTATTAATTAGATCACTTCATTCCGTTGAAGTATTTGAAAATTCTATTTTTGCATCCACTTGGAGTAATAACAGTATCCTTTCCATTGATCGTTTAACAAATAAAGCTGAAAGAATAATATCAGGAGCTTCAAAGGCTGTCGATCTTCGTGTTTATCATCGTCAAAAGCAACCAGAAGGTAAAAGATTTATAAGTAATTTTATTTTATTTTTTGTATTTCGACAAAATTTCTTTCTTTCTTTCTTTCTTTTTTTAGTTGCTCATCCATGTCGAGAAGGTAATGGAGGATGTGCTCAAATTTGTGTTCCATTATGGAAAAATGGTGTAGCTATTGCTCAATGTCTTTGCTCAGCTGGTTATAGATTAAAAGCAAAAACTGAATGTGTTCTAGTTAAACATGAATCATTTTTGTTATATGCTAAACAAAAAGTTACTAGAATAAAAGGTGTTTCAATGTCGAATAAAACATTTCCTGGTGGAGATAATCAAGAGACAATTGTTCCTGTGTATAATCTTAAATGGCCTCTTAGCTTTGATTATAGTGTAAAGGATCAAAGAATTTTCTTTATTCAGAGTAACGGGTAAATTTTTTGTTATTTTGTTTGTTTGTTTTTCATTAATTTCGAATATTTAATTTGATTATTTTCAATTTATAGGCGAGAATTTAGTATCTCTAGTCAGAAATTAGATGGAACAGATAGAAAATTTATTCTTGAAGGAAGTGATTATGTGCCAACAATTGCGTACGATTGGATGTCAGATTATATACTTTGGGGTGGATCGAATAAAATCTATGTGGCTTCCATTAACAATACTAGTATTATTAAGACTTTGAATTTGGCCAGTGATCCTATGTAAGTAGAATTTTGATTGTATGTTTTTCTTTTCTTTGTTAGTATCATTCACGAAATGAATATATTTTGTGTCTTAATTTATATTATAAATAAAACTAATTGAAAGTGAAAGTGTAATGCGCCATATATGAACGAAATCTTCAAAAATAATAAAAATATATTTTTACCGAACAGTAAGAAAGATTTATGAATCGGTTTTTGACTCTGTTGACAGTGCACACATATGGAAGGTGTTACATGATGCGGAATCATAAAAATAATAGAGTTGACAAAGGGTCTCGCTATATCCTAGCGAATGCCCTCGGCTATACTCAATGGAGATTGACTGTTTCAATCTGATTTCGATTATGCCGATGACATCTACTTGTTGGCCCGCCGAGACCAAGACCTTAACACCACAATACAAAATCTTGCGACAGAAAGTGGTCCATTTGGCTTGAGACTCTTCAATCTACCAATCAACTAAACAAATGCGGATAATATAAGACTTACCTGCGAAACGCACGTGAATAACAAGAAAGTGGAGATAGTGTTTAACTTCTGTTATCTCTTCTGTAACATAATTACCGAATCTGGTGGTACATAAGACGAAGTGAATTTCAGTATAAACAAATCGAGGAGAGCATTTTCCCAGATATCTCTGACATGGAACCCCAGTGAGATCTCTGTTAAAATAAGTTATGGCTCTTCAACTTCAATGTGAAAACTGTACTGTCAATTACCCAATTCATAACACGCGATTGCAAACCTTTCTCAATAGGTGTTTTTGCCGAGTCCTAAAAATTCGCTGAAGAGATCGAGTTTGCCATAAAGAACTTTGGAGACGCTCAAACCTGGATCGACGAAGAAATAAATTAATATCATTTTTTTTTTTTGAAATAATTTTGTTAAGAATGTTTGTTAAGAATTATTGGAACACAATTTTTCTGTATGAATAGTAGTTCAGGGCGCAGGAGCTATTCAAATCAAACTTTTGTTAGTTTTACATGAGAGCAAATATTTTAAAATTTTAGGGGTTAGGACTATTATATATTAGTGGGAGAGTCTGTTTCATCCCAACGAAAAAAACAGAAGCAAATTATAAGAGCATCGTAGTAATTTTCTTTGGAAGTTTTTAGGAAGCTTTTCATGTACTGTGTCAATTGAACGGACGCAGTTCGGAGTTGCTCTATGCAATTGCCTTCGGAAGATTTGAATAATAACAATTCTGCCAGTAATAATCCAAAGAAGCATGCGGGAAGAAAACGGAAAAATCTGCTTATTTCTAATGACATGCAATGGCTAAAAACATATGGATTAGGAAATGGAAGGTAAGCTCTTCCAAGCTTCAAAAAATGTCTGCCTCATTTGTCTTTGTTTGCTTTCATTCCCCGCTGGAAGCTAAAAAGATAAAGCAGCAATACAATATTTTTTTGTCCTCCGTATTTTCTTGAAAATTATGCACTGTTCGTGATCAACAGGAGGCGCCCAGAAAGAGTTGGATTGATTCAGTTCTCTGATCTGCTAACAATATTTATGAGTATTGCTAATTTACTGGTAACTGCTAACTTGATATTTTTTTTCCTAGGAATTTTTTCGAAAGTTTTCCCCCTAATTTCTATGCATTGGTTATGCTAGTTAGTATGATCAACAAGATTTCCGAAAACAGAAAATTACACAGAAAATTGATTTTGCGATTAGTACTAGACAGACTGTGTCTCCATAATGACTTTGTTTGAAATTCAGTAATTTCAAGGAAATGAAGATGTACCAGGTTATGGACAAAAATTAGTTCTTTAAAGTTTCATTGAGTTTTCGTGGTTCTGGATGCACCTAATTTGTGTGACACATTGTACATTAATTAATTATAAATTAAGTTGCCAGCTAGGGGTTCGGTACCACGGAAACAATCCTTCATCAGCATTTATTTAATGTAAAAATCTGTCGTGGTGTACTGAATTATAAATGAGAAACAGCTCAGCTACTGCAGAAACTGACCAAAATTATTGACGTGGTGGATGATTACTTCCACGTCCCTAGACTGTCTCCATAATGACAATAAAAGTTTTTTGGAAATTTTCGGCTTGATATCCAACAGATAGACTGTCTTCATAATGACTTGATTTATAATTAAATGGAGTCAAGTGTACAGTGTGTCACACAAATGAGGTGCATCCAGAACCAGTTTGTAACAACAAGACTGCTTCTGCCGCACGAAAACTCAATGAAATGCATGCAAGATTGCAAAAGTTAAGACGACCTATTCGAATGTTTGGAGGTTCACTAACTGAGTTTCATTGTTGGCGTACTCTTACAACGCTGGTATCACAAAATATTGACCGAATTATTATTAGCTTATCACTAATGTTTGTGCTTTCATTATTAAATTTAACACCGTTAACGTTAGTTATTACCCAAATTTGTAATTTAAGCGCCTCCTTTTTCAAAAAATTTTACAGACACAAAATAATTGAAATCCTTTTTTTTTATTGCAAGTAGGTACATACACACATTCTCACAATCTACTAAAAATATTCTTGTCCTTCAATAGGTCCATAGCTATTGATCCAGAGCATGGAATGATTTATTGGACGCATTGGTCGAATGCTGAAATTGGAGAAGGAATGATTATGAGTTCCTGGATGGATGGTTCACATAAAACAATTCTAACAAATTCGTCAATATATCCTGTACGATGGCCAGTTAGTTTACATATTAATTACATGGAGAAAAAAATTTATTGGTAAGTAAATATCAGTTGAACAGATTTTGTTTGTTCGTTTAAGAATAAATTTTAAATATAAATTTTACCCATTTCAGGTGTGACATTAATGATAATTCCATTGAACGTATGAGTCTAGATGGAAGTGATCGTGAAATTCTATTCAAACACAAAGGTTACTATCCAGTATCTGTTGCATATTACAATCAACATGTATTCTGGACGGATAATAAAAACGGCAGCATAATGAGATTTCATATTACAACGGATAAAAATGATATTCGAGCGTAAGCAAGAAAATTATATATTTTCCTGAGAAAATTTCCTTATTGAATTTGTTGGGGGGTTTTTTTTTTTGTTTTCAGAAAGACCGAAATACTTGTACTCGAAAGAGATAGAATTTCTAATATAAAAGTTTTCAATAATATGAGTCAAACAGGTGAAAATGATTGTAAAACTACCAAATGTCCTGGTCTTTGTTTAAATACTCCACAAGGACCTGTTTGTAAATGTTCAAATGGATATTCTTTAAATGGAAATGGAGAGAGTTGTATTCCTTATATAAATTATGATGTTACTAATAATTGCTCACAAGGTATATAAGATTTTATTTGGGAAAATTAATATTATTATAAAAAAATAAAAATTCACAATTCTCATCTTGCAGGTTTTGTTTGTAAAACTTCTCAGCAGTGTATAGAAATGAAAGAAGTCTGCGATGGTTTTGCTGATTGTAAAGATGGCAGTGATGAAGATTTCACCGATAATGGTCCTTGTAATATTAAAAATTGCAATTTAACAATAAGTTTTGTTTGTGATGAAGTTCATTGCCTACAGAGGTTTGTACAACTATAATAATCATTATATTATAATTTGAATATAGAAAATTAATTAGTTACCAAATTTAATCAATTTCAGATCGGTACTTTGCACTTTTATAAAATATTGTAATGATGGCACTGATCAAAAGGGATGTGATGATTATCGATCGTGTACTGATCAAGAATTTACTTGTAAAAAATCAGGAAAATGTATTCCTTTATCTTGGGTGAACGATAACTACAAAGATTGCGGTAGATTTATAAAGATTTTTTTTTTTTTAGTATTAAATATATATATTTTCTTTTTAATTCTTATAGGACTTGATGATTTCTCAGATGAATCGGAACTTTTGAATATGACTTGTCCGGAATTTGAATGTAAAAATAAACGTTGCATTCCTGATTTAAGCGTTTGTGATGGTGAAGATGATTGTGGGTAAGATTTTTATTTCATGGAAATCCATTTGCAATGAAAATGTTTTAGATCATTTTAGATTTACTATTATAAGTTAGATGAAAACTTATTTTATAAGATGATAAGAATTTAAACTGCTTTCGTAAGGTGCACGAATTAAAATTGTTTAAGTTTTCTGAACACAGGCAGAGAATATTATGACGCGGAGTGAAGCTCGAAAATTGAAATTTGTTATGAATTAGAATCAAGTAAAGGAATTTGAATATTCTACGTGCTAAATAAATTTTGAAGAAGATATATTGGGAAGACTCGTAAATGTGGTCATGTTATTTGTATACAGTTACTGGCAATCGAAAGGCCCGCTGCACATTGAACACAGCAGAAATGCAGCACATCCAGAGGCTTCTGTCTCGCCTGTGTATTCATTATTCGATTTAAACTTAATGTTGCGCGACGGCAAGCTGTTTGATTAGCTTTATTGCGGTTTAGTTGTATGGATGGAATGGAATAGTGGATTTTTGGATTATTCATATTCGCAACACAAACTAGTATTTGGGAAGCCGAGTTCCAATCAGATCTCTGGTACATTCTCCTAAAATCCTGCAGGATTTTCCTTTGCAAAGTCCTGATTTTCATCATGTACGATGACAAGATTGAGAAGCAATACGTGATTATTGGTCAAATTAACTGCTTGCTTTATACTTGCAAAGTAATCGCAACACAGGACAAATTTATTGCTCATGCTCAGCAGAAACATCGAGGCTCATAATAGGCCTATTTACTGGGCATTGACCACTTAGATTCATTTTAAAAAGATGGCTAAGGTTGATGATGAAACCTGTCGCTTCTGTAAGGAAGACGATCAGACCGCTGAAGACGTCCTGTGTGATTGTGAAGCTCTGTGCCGCATAAGGCTAAGACATCTAGAAATAGTTAAGGCATTCCCACTGCCAGAAGATTTTTGCAAAATTGGCCTTCTAAGAACGTCGTAGGCTTTGTAAAAGACCTTAAGTTCGAATGGGCGCCCTAGGGCACTCAGGGTAATGTAACAAAAGATCTAATAGGTTGCAGTGACAAGATGATAGGGAATTCAGCAGCTTAATATCTTTGGGTAGAATTTTTCGTTTAAATCAAGGGATTGAGGAGATTGTAGGCGAAATTGGCATTTTTCTTAACTACCTTGGAGTGGTTGTTGAATCTGAGGATATTGTTAAAAGAGACGACAATATATTTGACGTTCTCTGGAAGCTGCAGCCTTTCACTATTAATTTCGATTTCAATGTTAGCAGCGCGTGTGGCGATGTTGGGTCCTCCTCCGGTGGGAGAGTTCCTAATCCAGATCATTTCAGATTTATTATGGTTGATATTTATTTCCTACTTCTTGTAGTAGTTTTTTAGTTGTAGTCGAGTTTTAGTACATGCTGTTCAACATACCTGGCGGCCATGCTTGGTGATATTGAATGGACATAAATTAGAGAATCATCTGCGTAAAGCAGCGTGCTAGTGTTTGAATTATTCTGCGGTTGGTTGTACAGATTGGAAAGTGTTGGTCCGAGGACCGATCGTTGCGGGACACCAGTGCACAATCCGAGTTATTGAAATCGTTTGTAATCGAGTCCGTTTATCCAAACGGTATCAAATGTTTTTCATTATTGAAGAGTCAGTTTGCTGTAAGTTCCCTTTTATTCAGAGCAGTTGTGGTGTCTGCGTGGAATTTTCGCATGTCAGAAAAGGTGGAGTGTTATGGATTGAAGGCAAATTAAGTATACTGTCTGATGTTTAAGTTGAGGCATGTATTCTCAATATGTTCATTAACTACTCTTTTAAGCCGTTTTCCGTTGTTGGGCAGAAGGGAAATTGTGGTCGGAATTTGTTCAAATTTTTGGAGTCACCCTTTTTGGGTATTGCCACTATACGTGTGGTCTTCCATCCATATCTACAATCTTCAATCAGATCATTGCTATTCATTGCACAACCCACCGAAACCTTATCACAGAATCAAGTCTCATATTGTCTCTTGCTCTTCTTTTTAAAATTTTAAGCCAAAACTTCAAATAATGCAAGCAGTTTACAACGGCGGCCAGAAAAAAGCTGTTAATCCTTTGGCAGTTTATAGGTTTATTATTTATAGACAATTATAATGTCGAAAGGACCCTTTGGAAAAAGAATTTCTATTCAAAATTACACATTAATCGCTTTTCTTCTCATTACAGGGACCTTACAGATGAATTAGATTGTGACTCTAAATGTGGAACGAATGGAAAATATTGCGCACCGGTAGGATGTTACAGTGTGGAACATATGTGTGATGGAATAAATGATTGCTTCGATAATAGTGATGAATCCAATTGCACTGGTATTATACCCAGTGATAATCATCCTCAATCATTGTTACCAATCTGCGGAGAATATGAATTTACCTGTAAAGAAACATTCGAATGCATTCCAAGGCATTTAGTTTGTGACGGTATTGATCACTGTTTCGACAAAACTGATGAAACAAACTGTACAAAAATTGAGAGAAGACCAGTTTTCAATGAAACTGTAGAATGTAATCATCCAGATAGATATTGTGCTGTATCAAACAAATGTATTCCGGTCGATAGACTTTGTGATGGAAAATTAGATTGTGAAGATGGTACTGATGAAGGTTTTCGATGTTTTGAAAAAGTTTGTGATCGTAATACGGACTGCTCACATTTTTGTCACAATGCTCCAGATGGATTTGTATGTTCATGTCCACTTCATATGTATCTTCAACCGAATGGATTACGCTGTAGCATGGAACATTCCTGTGAACATTGGAATACATGTTCACAAATTTGTGAGCCAATTGGTAGAGCGTATAAATGTAAATGTCATGAGGGTTACACCTTACAGTATGATCGATTTTCATGTAAAAGTAATAATCCGGACTCACCGTATGTGATATTCAGTAATCGACAAGAAATCCGTGGAGTTGATTTAAAAACATCAGCAGTGAAAAACTTCTATGCTTCATTGCGAAATACAATTGCCCTGGACTTTTTGTATTTAAACAGTTCCGTTCAAATATTCTGGACTGATGTAATCGATGATAAAATCTATCGTGGAACATTAATTGGTGAATCTTTGAGTAATGTTGAAGCTGTCGTTCAATCAGGACTATCTACAGCTGAAGGTTTAGCTGTTGATTGGATTGGTATGAATCTATATTGGATTGATAGTAATTTAGATCAAATTGAAGTGGCTCTAGTTAATGGTAGTTTTCGAAGAACATTAGTTGCTGGCGATATGGAAAGTCCTCGAGCAATTGCATTAGATCCACGTGAAGGTCTTCTTTTTTGGACTGATTGGGATGAGAATTTTCCTCGTATTGAACGCTGCTCAATGGCTGGAGAATTCCGAAAAACTATAACACAAGTAAATAAAGTTCGTGGTGCTTGGCCGAATGGTTTAACTCTGGATTATATACAGCGTAGAGTTTATTGGGTTGATGCTAGATCAGATTCTATACATACAACTGATTATGATGGTGGAGATCATCATTTGGTAATACGAGATCAAGAGACCTTATCACATCCATTTGCTGTTTCACTTTTTGAAAATTATGTTTATTGGACTGATTGGAGAACAAATTCTGTTATACGAGCGAATAAGTGGAATGGTTCGGATATTCAGGTTATTCAGCGTACCTTAACTCAACCATTTGGTATTCAAGTATTGCATTCAAGTCGTCAACCTCGTGATGTTTTCAATCCTTGTGGAGAAAATAATGGTGGATGCTCACATTTATGCCTTTTAAGTGTTAATAAGACTTCGAAATGTGAATGCCCTCATGTAATGCGTTTGGATTTAACAGATCATAAAACTTGTGTGCCAAATGAACAAGTGTTGCTCTTCATTATGGGAAATGAAATTCGTGGTATTGATTTAATGCAACCAAATCATCATACCATACCAACAATAAGTCATTCACCTCAGGTATTTACCGATATTTTATGCATACAGAGTTTACAATAATTTCAGAAAATGTTTCTTATAGGTTTTAGCACCTCAAAGAATAGATTTTACAGTCGATGATAGTCGATTGTTCTGGACCGATACTCAACTTGATGAAATTAAAACTGCTGGACTATCGAATGGGATTATAGAGACTGTAATGAATACAGATATTCAAAAACCGATGGTAGAGTAGCAATTTTTATCTTACATTGTTGGATTATTTTTTTTTATATAATTAAATTATACTTTTTTTTAGGGATTTGCTGTTGATTGGATATCGAAAAATATGTTTGTGTCGTCGTGTAAAACAAATTGTCAAATTTTAGCTAGTAATTTGCGTGGAGAGTATGTTACTGAAATTTTGAAAGATTTGCATTTAGTTGAAAGCATTGCATTGGATCCAGCAAAGTAAGTGAAAATTAATTATTTTATTTTTATATGATTTTAAGAAAGTTCCCTTTAAACGGAAAAGGAATGGATAACGGGGTAGTTTACTTAGTGGGAAGAAGTATTTGAAACAAGTGATAGGAGTTAATTTAATCCAATTTATTTTTAGATGATACAAGACCTTTGGCTATTAGGGCATTTATGTTTTACGATATTTACGTCTCTTATGACTGAACGAACATTCCTTCAGAGATGAGAGACTAATTTCTTTCGCCTTCCAGAATAAGAATAATATAACCAAAAATACATGTACAAAGTAATGGATATTTAGGTTGGAAATAGATTTATATTTACACGTTTGGGGAATATATCCCAGTTATTAACTAGTACTAAAAATACTTAAGAGAGTGAGGGGTAATTTTTGATGACTGGGAAGATGCCATGCCCCTTACGAAATTTGAATGTGCCAATGAGCAATTGCCTCTTGTAAATTCATCATCGTTCACCTTCCCTGGGAAGACTGAGAATCTGAGAAGTGGTTGCCTTTTAACACTAACGGACTCTTTGTAGCTCTCAGGGTTAAGCTTTTGCAGAAGTCCTATTTCATTAGAGTGGTCTTCAAGATTTAAATTCCAACCTAATGATTTCACAGGTAAGAATCTAGTCGATCAACTTTTGGAATTTGAATTATCTCCCGCCACTTGTACAAAGCTTCAATATTGAAAACTAGATTATTATGAACCCTACGAATGAGCCCCAGGAAAGATTATGTAGCCAAAATACGCCTTGCTCTACCCCATTCCTACAATCTTTGGCGTCGCTATATGTATATTGTGAGAAATCCTAATAAGAAAAATTTTGAATTTTCAGCGGAAAAATGTACTGGTCACATTCCGATAAAATCGAAGACATATATCGAATCGAAGTGAGTGGTTTGGATGGATCTTTTAGACAATTAATTTATAATTGCTCGAAAGCTGCTCTCAGTCTAACACTGGATTTCGATTCAAACCGGCTATATTTTGTGTACCACAACTCTGGCATAATTTCTTACTTTGATTTAGCTACAAAAATCGTAAGTAATGCGAAGCACTCTTTACACATATTCTAATTTTAAATATTTGTTTTCTTCAAACTGTGTCATACTAGGTGCATGAAGTTCTATCCTCAAGTGAAATAATGTTGATTAGTGGAGTGACTGTATACAATGATTCACTTTACTTCCCTGAAAATATTCAAAGCGTTATTATGACCTGTGAAAAAGATCATTGCCATGATAGTATGCAAACTCTAAGGAAAAACACAAGTAAGTAGATTGATTTTGGTGTTGGATATAAAAGATTTCTCTTAAAAACGAAGTTTCTAGATAGCATTCAAGCTCTAAAAATGTACTATCTTGGAGCACAAACTGGAACAAATACGTGTGCAAAAGATCGTGGTGGATGTCAACATCTTTGCTTTGCTGTATCAAATGTCGGGCATTCTTGTAAATGTGCTATTGGATTTGATCAAGATCCTTCATATGAAACTAGATGTGTAGGAAGAGCTGAATTCATTTTATACTCAATAAGTCATGAATTGAAAGGACTTGGTCTATATTCAAAACAGGATCCAACAAAAAATCTGGAAGACGAAAAGGTAATATTTTGTAAAAAAAAAATTGAACTTTTAAATATTTCCTCAAACTACTTCCAGGCACTAGGACCAATATCTCGAGTTTCATTAGCAACAAATATAGATTACCATGCCGAGGAGGAATATCTTTATTGGGCTGATAGTGAAAAGGGATCAATATCACGAATTAAACGTGATGGTACCCAACGAGAAGTTATACTTAAGCAAGTGGATCAATTGGATTCGAATAATGCTGATTGGTTGGGAGGAATCGCTATCGATTGGGTTGCTGGTAACATTTATTGGAGTGATCAGAAACGTAATTTAATTGAAGTATCACGATTGAACGGCTCATCTAGATATGTTGTCATTTCGAATGTTGAAAAACCAAAGTCTCTGGCTATAGATCCAATTGCCGGACTTTTGTTCTATGTTGGAGAAGGAAAAATTGGACGTACCGGATTGGATGGTAGTCAAACTTTTATTCTAGTCAATCAGACAAAGTCTGTTAGTAATTTAGTTTTGGATATTGACAATCAAATTATCTACTGGTGTGAAACTGGAAATGATGTGATTATGCGTGTTGATTATGATGGTAATAGAAAGACAGTTATGCTTAATCATAGCCTAGAGAATCCTGTTGCTTTAGCTTTAATCGATGATTTAATGTATTGGGCGGATAATTCTCACAATAAGGGAAGTATTAAGGTGGCTTCGATTCATAATCTTTCTGATTATACAACAGTTGTAAAATCAGAGAGTAGTGCACTACAAGATTTGAAAATATTTTCGCAACGAATACAAAGAGGTTCCAATTTATGTGCTGAAAATAATGGAGGCTGTGAAGAGCTATGCCTATACAATGGTACACATCCTGTGTGTGCCTGTTCTCATGGAAAAGTTGGTATAGATGGAAAATTGTGTGAAAGTTATGATAAATTCTTAATCTATTGCCGAGGAACAATGATCGAAAGCATACATATGACAGATCATTTGAATATGAATGGACCAATAGAACGCATACAGAATTCTACGAACTTAAAGAATGTTATCGGGCTTAGCTATGACTATGATAGCCAAAGAATATTTTTCTCAGATATTCATCTTGGCTCTGTTGGATGGGTGTATTTTAATGGAACTAATTTCACTACAATTGTTAATGGGCAAGTTACTGTCGAGGGTCTAACATATGATCCTCTCAACAATCAGCTTTATTGGACTTCAAATAGTGAGGCTTCAATTCGTTCTATCGATTTAACTTTGGCAACGAATAGTGTCGACAATAATACACATTTAGTAAAACAAGTCTTAAAATTGAATTCGCATGATAAACCAAGAGGAATAGTAGTCGAACCATGTATGGCAACCATTTACTGGGCAAATTGGAATACCCAGGCAGCATCGATTCAACGTTCCTATGTTTCAGGATTCGGTTTGGAAAATGTTATAAACTCTGAAATTCGAATGCCAAATGCCCTTGCTTTAGACTATGAAGAGCATAAACTTTACTGGGCTGATGCTCGTTTAGATAAAATCGAACGGTGTGATTATGATGGATCTCATCGTGTTGTTCTGGCACATTCGACTCCAAAGCATCCATTTGCAATGGCGATTTATGGTGATTTATTATTCTGGACTGATTGGGTATTGCATGCAGTTGTACGAGCGAATAAATATTCCGGAGCCGATGTTGTATTCCTCAGGAAGGATATCGGACGACCAATGGGTATAGTGGCTGTACAAAATCTAACTAGAAATTGTAATCCGAATAAATGTGATATCCTCAATGGTGGGTGTGAAGATGTTTGTTCGCTGGATCGAAAGGGTCTGGTGAAATGTCAATGTACTCGCGGAATTCTATCATCAGACGGATATCGTTGCATTCAACCTGTGAATAATAAATGTTCGCCTGGCTTTTTCCTTTGTGGCTCTTCTGAATGTATACCATATCAGCTAACGTGTGACAATGTTTCACATTGCATTGATGAGTCTGATGAGAAGAAAAGTTATTGTTTGGTGAGGGAGTGTCCACCTGAGTTTTTCATGTGCGGTAATCATCGATGCATTCCTTCGAATCAAACTTGTGATGGTATACAAAATTGTGGAGATGGTTCAGATGAAAATATCTGTGACTGCGGTGAAGGCAAATTTAGATGCACCGATGGCGAATGTATTTCGAACTCTTTCAGGTAATCTAGATATTCATAAGAATAGAATTTGAGTTTGGTCAAGTTTTTTTTTTTTTAATAAATATTGTAAATCACATTTTTCAGATGCGACAATGTTCCAGACTGTAAAGATGTATCTGATGAAATGCACTGCCCATTCCGGGAGTGTACACATGGTGATGCACTTTTTATCCATTGCGAAAATACAACAGCGTGCTATATGCAATCTTGGCGATGTGATGGTGAAAATGATTGTTGGGATGGAAGTGATGAAACGAATTGCGAAAATGTTACCAAACCGGTTTGTGGTCCTGGGCAATTTAGGTGTGGCAATGGTCATTGTATAAATGAAAAATGGCGATGTGACAGTGAAGATGATTGCAATGATGGAACACCTCAATCTTTAAGCTCAGACGAATTGAATTGCAATATTCAATGTAAACCGAATGAATTCAAATGTGACAATGGATGCATTCCTAGCAGTTGGCAATGTGATGGTACTGTTGATTGTCAGGATGGCACTGATGAAGGTGAACAGTGTACACAAAGAGAATGTTCCTCTCTGATGTTTAAGTGTAATGCTTCTGGACGTTGTATTCCACAGAAATGGGTATGTGACGGTGAAGCTGATTGTTTGGATCGGGAAGATGAACCTGATGATTGTGCTATTGTAACTGTTAATCATTTATACAATTGTCCACCACCGAATTTCCTTTGTTCCAATGGTGAATGTATCGAATCACAGTATGTTTGTGACGGAGATCCAGATTGTGAGCATGGAGACGATGAATATCCGGATTGTGTGCCTTCCATATGGGTACATCCTCCATGTAATTCAGATGAATTTCGATGCCGTAATTTAGAATGCATTCCAATAAATGCTACATGTGATTTGAAAAATGATTGCAGCGATAATTCTGATGAGGATCCAGAAATTTGTAAGAACTCGACGAAAATTTGTGCAGGTCCAGAATATTTTCGGTGCGGTACAGGAGCTTGTGTGCACTCTTCTCAGCTTTGCGATGGCAGAAATGATTGTATGGACTACAGTGATGAGCAGGCATGTGGAGTGAATGAATGTGTAATAAATAATCTCTGTGAGCAAAAATGTGAAGATCGACCTGTAGGATATGAGTGCAGTTGTCATGAGGGCTACAAAGTGCATTACATGAATCGTCATTTGTGTGAAGATGTTAATGAATGTGTTGAAACACGACCATGTTCACAGAATTGTATCAACACAGTGGGCTCGTATCATTGCTCTTGTGTTGATGGATTTGAATTGAAATTCGACAAACACTTATGTAAGGCGACTAGTAATGAAACGGCGAAATTGATTTTCTCTAATCGATATTACATTCGTCAAGTTAACTTAAATGGAAATGGATCTATTGTCGTTCATCAATTATCCAATGCTGTTGCACTTGATTTCGAATGGACTTCACAATGTTTATATTGGTCTGATGTTACATCAACCGTGAGCATGATAAAACGACATTGTCCTGGTGATGAAAAAGCCATAACAATTCATCAAGCAATGCTTAAAAATCCAGACGGCCTAGCAGTGGATTGGGTAGGCGGCAATTTATATTGGTGTGATAAAGGTCTGGACACAATTGAAGTATCGAAATTAGATGGAAAGTACAGAAGGGTATTGTTCAGCAAAAATTTAAGAGAGCCAAGAGCAATAGCATTGGATCCATTCAAAAAATACATTTATTGGTCAGATTGGGGTGATATACCGTACATAGGTAAAGCTGGTATGGATGGTTCTGATCAGACAATTATCATTCAAGACAACTTGGGTTGGCCGAATGCTTTAACAATTAGTTTCGAAACCAACGAACTATTTTGGGGAGATGCTAGAGAGGATTTTATTGCAGTTAGTGATTTAGATGGTAAAAATCATCGAATATTGCTCAGCAGAAACTCAAATCCTTCATTAAATTTACATCATATTTTCGCTATTGCTGTATGGGAAGACAGAATTTATTGGACTGATTGGGAAACAAAATCCGTAGAGCATTGTAACAAATATAATGGACAAAATTGTTCAACTCTTATTACAACAATTCATCGTCCAATGGATTTACGTATATTTCATCCATACAGACAACAAATGCCAACAGATGAAAGTCCTTGTGCAGCTGCAAATTGCTCTACTCTTTGCCTCTTATCACCGAAACCACCATACTATAAGTGTATGTGTCCAAATAATTTCATTCTTGAATCGGATCAGAAATCCTGTCGTGCTAATTGCACTGCTGCACATTTTGAATGTGCTAAAACTTTCAAGTGTATTCCATTCTATTGGAAATGTGATACTCAAGATGATTGCGGAGATGGCAGTGATGAACCTGAAAATTGTCCCGAATTTTTCTGTGAACCAGGCCAATTTCAGTGTGTAAATAAAAAATGTATTCATCCGTCCTTTATTTGTGATGGAAAAAATACTTGCGGTGACAATTCAGATGAACAAATGTGTGATAAATTCACGTGCTTTAATAATCAATTTAAATGCAGTAGTACAGAAAATAAAACGGCATTCTGTATAGATGGAAATAAACAATGCGATGGTGTGGTGGATTGTCCAAATGGTGAAGATGAAAGTGAATGTAAACCGATTATTTGTCAGAAGACACAATTTCAATGTGGTAATGGAAAATGTATACCATCCGTTTGGGTTTGTGATGCAGATGATGATTGTACAGATAAATCAGATGAATTAAATTGTGATAAAAGAATTTGTCCTGCAAAGGAATTTAGGTAAGACATACGTTTCTTTCCGATAAACGACAGGGCTATGTTTTTAATTTTCAATTTAAGATGCCAATCTGGAAGATGTATTCCTATGTCATGGCGTTGTGATGGAGAAGAAGATTGTCCAAATGCAGAAGATGAACCAACCTCGTGTTATTCATCTAAGGAGAACACTTGTGAGCCCACTTATTTTAGGTAAACGAATTAAAAATTCAAATTAACAGTATTCCAAAATTATTAAAGGTCTTGAGCTATTACAGTTTGAAGACTTACCCCTAGATATACTTAACGTTCGTAAATGAGCAGCCAATGAGCATAAGGAGGTAAATTACCATAGAAGATTGTAATTTAGACAAGAAATGTTTTCCTGGTAAATTATTTTCAAGTGGATTGGTGGAAACTTTCTGTTAATTGGTGTAATTGGTTGCTTTTATGTCCTGTGGGGGATTAAACCGATTTGCTCTGCTGTCCATACTAAGTCGAATTGCTTTTTTGAAGTCGGCTAACATTCGGATTATGATAAACGTGTAACCGGTTGAGTGCAGTGGCGTGTTGTGGACTTGGTGCGAGGGGAATCAATTAGATTATAATTTTACAAAAGCGTTAAATAACCATGCATTCAAAAGTTATTGCAACGGTTCTAACAAATTACCTCTACCCCTTTTAGTAGCTACTTCTTAAGCACCCCAGGAGTTATTTTTTTGATGCAGATAGGCAACGCAACAGTGAACTGCGTCGACTGTGCGAAGAGGAGGATGAAACTGCCAAGCATATCATAATATGTGCAACTTTAAGGTTGAAAATCATGGAGAAACATCTCTCCAAACAAAGCTTGCAAGCGAACTCCAAAGGCAATAATCGATCTAGTAAAAAAAATAGATTTAGCTTAACCACTGTAAGGGAGGACACAATAGAGCAACTCTGGTCGAGGTGTCTGCAGGGTTTTAGTGGCCTAGTCTCCCTTACTCTTAACTTTAAGCATAAGCACCCACGATCGACAGCGTGAAAGTAGGCATTAATTGCATTGTTTTCGGCCCCTGCTTTCAAATTAATTACATATGAGTACGGCAGATTAAAATAGCCAAAATAGCAGATTTGCGATTATGGTATGACGGCGACAAAAATTCTAAATAAACTAAATTAAAATATCAATAATTGCACATTTGCTTATTCTCCCCCGACTGTACCATTTTGGTACTACCAGGCGGCGGAAAAGAGTCTGTGACGCGCAGGGCGGCCAAAGTGAAAAGGAATATGAGAATGCATCATCCATGTTTAACGATAAAAATTATGTTGAACTGGAGAAAGAAGAATAGAATGGCAACGAAGAACAACAAATAAGTTAAGTGCTCACAACCGCGAGGACACTGTGAGCACGGTCTTAAATGTGCACAATCCGTATGTCAATTGTAATAGGCCTCAAGCATAGCCTCTTCGGTAGAGGGCGAAGGACGTACAGAGTTGGCTAATTGGAGGAGTTAATGCAATATGCTATAAGATTACTGGCATCATTTCCGTAATCTCAAGTCTTTCCAGACCAGAATCCGGGCGTTTCTAACCTTCTTATGGTCCCCGCTGACACCTTGCGTGCGAATAAGATCTTAAGCCCGAATGAAGTAACCATTCTTGTTTATAAAAGGATATTTACATGTAAAGATACCACTGGGAGTACCCATAACCCAATTGGGTAACCGACATTGCTAACTTGGTACCAGGGGATTGAGGAGCCCTAGATGGTTGTGCTATAATAGATAATTATTATAGTAGAATTATTCACCTCAACACGGAGTAGCCCCTTTTTGGGAGCATCGTGCGGACAGAGAGATGGTGTCAGAGTCTGCATGACTTAGGCGGACATTCTTCTTTGAAAAGAAGCTGAAATTGCATACTGCGTCCGAGGATCTGAAGAATGGTCGCTTATTAATGTATGCTTGGATATTTGACTTTCGGCGTGAAGTCGCGCTAAATCAACTGTGTGCTGGCTTCGACCAGCAAATGGAATGTCAAGCATAAATTGATACTCACAAGGACTTTCTGTACCTTTTTGTCATTAATATCATATTTCAAGACGTCTCTGCTCTAACTAAAGTAATATTCCCCTATCCAACTTGAAATTCCCCTCAAGAATTTACAATTTCCTGTCGCTCGCGCGGCTTGAACATATTTTCCTGCCCACTTGAGCCTAAATTCTTCCTAATCGACTACCAACATGAAACTGATGGAAGCAGTGTGTATCTGTCATAACAAAAAATATTATTCATATGAATGAAATTAACACATGCTACCGGCGTAACAGTGTTTGTAGGTCTCGTAGAAGCATTTTTTTCAATTTCATCCCTTAAGCTTAGACCATTTCTTATTGAGCATAGCTGCACTATTAGTGGCATACGAGAGATATGTGACGTCAGAGCCCAGGCGTGTTCGAATACCATACATTTTGTTGGATGTTATTCGATTGTTGATTGAAGCAAAAAAAAACCACCTCCACCAGACAGTGGTGTCGCTTATGTATCATAGACAGAACCCAGACGTGTTCGAATGCTATACTTGTCGTTGCATGTTGTTCGATTGTTTTGTTTTGTTCAGAGGGAGGTGATTTTATTATTGCTTCTCTTTGATAGTTTACAGCGAAGGATGAATAAAAGCCTTTAGAGAAAATATTTTGAAGAAATCTTTAGGCCTAATTTTTTATTTGCTTTAATTTTTATTTGTTTTAATTAAATTAAATCGGAAAACCTATGGGAAGCAACTTGCTTCCAAAGACGCCACGTCAATAGTTGAGTGGTGTCTATAGCTTTCAGTCTCATGATCGATGCTTTTTTCGCGTGTGTTTTCACTTCCTTCCTCGAAAATGTTAAATTTAAAATGAGAGAAAATTCTTGAGTGTCTTCCATAACGAAATTTTGAAATTGAACGACATTTTTACCTTTCAAGCGATACAGTATAATTCAAAGGGATAAAAAAACTGCCTTCCCCAAGATCTACATATATTAAAAAACATATATAATTTTGAAAATTTTGAAAATATTCGACATTGAAGTTTTATTCCTTTTCTTTCACTTTAAAATCCATGTATTTTTTGAACCTCTTGACATTTGTAGTCTAATTTCGGAAGATTAAGTATATCTTGCGTAAACCTTTCAAAACTGCAAACTTTCATGTGTTCCTTCGCAATATTCTCGGAAAACTAACTGCTGACACCTTTTATGTCGAAAAATCAAAATTTCAGGTGTAACAATACAAAGTGTATTCCTGGTCGATGGCACTGTGATTACGAAAATGATTGTGGTGATGGAAGTGATGAACAGCATTGTCCGTTGAGAGAATGTTCTGAAAGCGAATTTAGGTTGGTATTCGAATCACTGAGGATAGTTTCTTTAGATGTTCTACTAAAAATTGTATTTGCTTTCTATTAGATGTGCAACAGGTAAATGCTTGCGACATGATCAACACTGCGATGGCGAGATCCACTGTGAAGATGGCAGTGATGAGCATAATTGTAACATTACATGTAAAACACATGAATTTAAGTGCGCCACGTTAAATACTTGCATCAATAAGTAAGATTTCAATTAAAACACAGTGTAGCAATTAATTACGTAATAATATTTTATCCTACCTAGACAATATCAATGCGATGGAGATGATGATTGTGCCGATGGTTCAGATGAAGTTAACTGTACATGCCCTTCAGATCATTTTGTCTGCGGTAATGGAAAATGCATTTTAAATAAATGGCGCTGTGATGGTTGGTCTGATTGTGTAGACGGATCTGATGAAAGTATTGAAGTCTGCAAAGATATACCTTGTCATACAAATGCTTTCAAGTAATTCAATTACAATTTTCGCAAGTAAAAAGAAAATTTTAAATGAAATTCATATACATTTTTTTAGATGCCCGAATTTGAAATGTATCCGAAAATCGGCACTTTGTGATGGAGTTAATGATTGCGGTGATAACGCAGATGAAAGTCAAAAAGTATGCGAAGCATTACCCAAATGCAGGCATGATCAATTTCAATGCGAGAATGATATATGTATTTCAAAAAAATTGAGATGTGATGGACAATATAATTGTGTTGATGGATCTGATGAAATGAATTGCCAACCACCAGTATGTGGCTTTGGTACTTGCTCACAGATTTGTATTGAGAAAAAGGCTGGACATTATAATTGTAAATGTTCTGAAGGATATCAGAAGGGAAATAAGAAGAATGATACTTGCTTAGCTACAGGTATAGGTGGACAGGGAGCTGGGCTATTGAATTTCGTTTATTTAAAAGAAAATTACTTTTAAATTTTCAGGACAAGAACAAATTCTTCTTTTGGCATCTGAACAAGAATTCAGATTTATATTACCTCAGAAGTTGGACACCACTACGGTTATGGGATTTGTTCAAACGGGAAGTTTAAAAATAGATGTTTTCGATGTTTTGTTACGTCCGAAAGAAACTCTACTGTTCTGGATTGATTCACATCATAATAAAATTCATACGATGAAAATTGATACGATGTCGGAAGCAAAATTTGAAGTAAGGACAAAAAGAGAATTACAAGAGCCGAAAGAACTGAAAGAATTGACAGCGTTTAATGTAAGTGTAGATTGATGTAAATCATAATTTTTTTGCTTTTGTTGAATGATCTTGTGGAGTCTTCTGGCGGGGCGACAATTATTGGTCTATGTTTTCGAAGAAGGCCTTTCACTAACAACTTCTTAGGCAATTATTATACGCCTTAGCCTTAAGTGCTGTTTTGCATTCTTCTAGCTACCTGAGAGTTTGGACCTATTGAAGATTTACTTTACTTCTGATTTTTTTCTTGTTTATTTCTCTGTTCCACCATAGTAACACGTAAGTTCCAAGCTTTTTGTATTATTGGGAAAGTGTTTTCGAATGACAGGACAACTACTTCTAGTTGCTTAGTGATTGAGTCTCGTTCCTTGGCTGTAGTGATGCTATTGTGAGGGAGTTATCGTTGGTGTTCTCCGTCAATTGGTTTAGGGACTCTATACTCATGGATTATTTTAGTTGAGGTCTCTATATAGAATTTGATGTGGTTGTGATCCGACGTAGAAACCTCATTCGATACATGCTATCTGTATTATGTTTGTGATTATGGATTTGACTTTGTTGGTAATTCTCTAATACGGCCTTGACCAATGGAATTTAAATCTTTTTTCAAGTAAATGTACCTGTTAAGTATCTCTGATGTTAGTTTAGGTATCTGCTTGCTATAAATAAGATACTTTAAGCAATTATCCTTGTCTTGTGACTTATTTTTGGCACAAACAGCATTGTCAGCTAGAATTTCCTCCTAGATGGCATACCAGCTGTCTTGCCTTTTAAGCTAGGCTTTCCTGCCACTAATGTTAAGGATACTCAGTCTGAGCATAATTCAGCTTCATTAATTGATTTCTAATTTTTAATGTAGTTTTTGAACCCTACAAATCTACTCCTTCTATGGTTTAATACAGGAGGTTTAAAGTGGAGTTAAATATGGGCTACAGATGGAATTTCGTCTTCATTTAAGGATAGGATATCTGGTTCGTCCTATGAGTTAACTCTGTATAATGTACGTTAAGTATTCCCAGTCATAGCCTTGAATTTCAGCTCAGAGCTGGGAAACGTTGTTCTTTGGACGATTCTCCGTTTCTGTCTTGTTTCGTTTATCTTAAGAAAATAATATTTAGGGAATCATACTCGTTTAATCACATTTGAGAGATATTCTTTTTAACATCATTTCCAGATACCAAACTTGGACGACCCTAAATCACTTGCTGTAGATTGGGTAACACAAAAGCTGTATATAATCGATTCGCGACACAATAAAATCATAGCAACCGACATCGACGGTAAAAGATATGTGACCATAGTATCAACAGGTATGCATCCAATGGATATAGTCCTAGAACCTGAGGCACGCATAATGATTTGGTCAACCCTTGAAAATGGCATATTGGTGGCGTCCTTAGATGGCGGCAATAAAAAAAGCCTTGTGGAAATCGATGTTGGATGGCCAATTAGTTTATCAATAGATTATCCCACGGGACGACTTTATTGGGTAGACTATCGCAAAGGAACTATTGAGACATGCTTGTTGAATGGACGAGACAGACATGTTGTGAGGCGGTTTGAAAATAACGGTACTTAATTATTAAAAATTAAATTAGTTGTCTCCGCTGAGTCAATTTTGTTTGTTTTTAAATTACAGAAAAACCACAAAAAATTGATGTTTTCGAAGATTATCTCTATATAAAACTCTACGATCAAAGTATAATAAAAATGAATAAATTTGGGAATGATAACGGAACATATCTTCTAAAAGGATATCGATCATCTGATATTGGAATTATTCATTCTCTCAAGCAGAATCAAAATAGTAAATGAATTTTATTTAGCGTTTCTCTAAAAGATTCTGTAAAGATTTTCATTGTTTTTTCTTTTTTTTTTAGTATCAAATCCATGCAATATGAATCCATGTCTGAATCAGAATGCAATTTGCTTATTGTCAGCCGATACAGCTCAAGGATACTCATGTTCATGTCCTAGCAATATGATTATGAAGAAAGTTGGTGATGTACGTGAAATTTGAAATGAAAACAATTTTGTGTTCATGTTAATATAAGAGGTTTTTGTTTTTTGTAGAAATATCAGTGTGCGGAAATTGTGATTGACTACTGTCCACTAAAATGTAATTCTGGAGAATGTAAAATCATCGATCATGTGCCAAAATGTATTTGTCCACCTGAGTTTGAAGGTGAAATGTGTGAACATTATCGTTGTTCAGGGTAAGGAAGGAGAGAGCTTCGGAGAGAGATATTTTTTAGTTGATTAAAAAATCAAAAACTTCTTAAATTCATAATTCCAGATTCTGTCAGAATAGAGGACTTTGTACAATTGTATTAACTCCGGGCGAGAGTTATGAACGGCAGCCACCTCCTATGAAATGCATTTGTCCGCCGAATTGGACTGGAGAGAGATGTGATATTTCATTGCCCGATTGTCAGGTATTTTTTTTTTTTTATTTAGGAGTCGTAAAATTGTGTAATCACATAAATGTTGCTTATTTTATCAGAGTCGTTGTCATAATGGTGGTTCCTGTTTGATTTTGGAGGCTGGAATTCAAAAGTGTACCTGTCCACTTGGTTTCTTAGGTGAAAGATGCGAACATTGTGAGAATTTAACGTGTGAAAATGGTGGAGTTTGTCGTGAGACAGTAACTGGTTCAACACAGTGTGATTGTCCTGATGGGTAGGTGGTTTTTATATGATTTTAATATTGAACACAATAATTTTTGTGTTTTTTTTTAGACTGGAAATCCAGTGTTAAGATTGCTTGAAAATTGTCAAAAAAATTTTAAATTTTTATTTCCAGATATCTTGGGAAACGATGTGAAATTAGTGTTTGCGATGGATTCTGCAATAATCACGGGAAATGTACAATGGGAATAAGAGGTCCACAGTGTGTATGTGAACCTGGCTATTGGGGAAAACAGTGCGAAACGGATTCTTGCAACAATTACTGTTTATATGGTGGAACTTGTAGTAATCGTCATGATGAATTGACATGCACATGTACAGATAGATATAGTGGAAAACGATGTGAAATTGACTTATGCCAAACTGCCCATCCTCCAGAATGTAAGAAAGAAAACTACGGTCTATAGAAAAGAATTTGGATTGAATATTTTTCATATTTTTGTTGTTGTTTTTGTAGTTTGTGAAGAATCAATGGTTCCAATTAGAACTCCTTGTACAGATATAAATTGCCACAATGGCGGAACTTGCCATATTATACGAAACGGGGGAATATGTAATTGTACAGAACAATGGAATGGTGAATTTTGTGAGGTAGGTTTCTTACAGCATTAAAATTGTATGGAAGTAATTAAATTTTTTCTTAATTTTTCTAGCGATTGGTGAGATACGATAATCCTTGTGTAGGTTTCTGTGCTAATGGTGGAATTTGTCAATTGAACGATTTTATGAATCCAATTTGTGTTTGCATTGGAGAATGGGCCGGCATAAATTGTACTAGTCCTCCGCAATGTGAAAATGAATGTGGAAATTGTAAAGTAGGAAGTTCCATTAATGAGTGCTTGTGAGTTTTAATTGTTGTGGGATTTTTATTGAAATTGGAATTAAAATTTATTTTTGTATTTCATTTTAGATGTGATAATGGTGTTATAATTGCGTGTGTCTATGAGAGTCCTATTGTTCTCAGTGAAGATAGAAGAAATACAGCGAGAGTTTTGACAATTTTATCAGCAATTTTGTCGGTTTTAATTTTACTGATGTCATTATTCGGTGGAGCTGTATTTTTCTTAAAGTAAGTAGTTTTTTTTTATATATATTATTTATCTTGTTTTTTTAATTGCTCATTACATACACCTAAACATTTTGGAAAAATTAGAAATCAAACAAAAGTTTAATTAATTTTGAATGGATGATTTCGGTGCGTGCTTTTATGTCATGAATTTCTGCTTATAAAACAATTGAATAAGGTTTTTTGTGTAATTTACAATTTGGTCCATAGTATTTTTTCCTAGATGTATGTATAACGAGTAAACTGCTGAAGAGTTGTGGTCTAATATTTAGCCAGCTTTGCCGGTTTTTGGGAATTTAGTCCCTCTGAATTTGTTCACACATATTTTGATGGCCGATTAGTTTCTTGATTTTTGATAGTAGTCAATTTGGGATTTTACTAGTACACTAATGCAGCTTAATTTTTTTGATGAAAAATATGTGGCCCAACATCAGTTGTAAGATTGGAGTTTGGAGAACTCGTTAATTATGAGGCATAAAAATCTCTGTAGTTTTTGTAATTGTTTGCACGTATTAAGCTGCAATGGCATAGACAAACTAATAACATATGTATACATAGACTGGGCAAGTAGAACAAAAATATGGAATGCCTTGCTCGAATATAAAATCGACGATGTAAACTTGATGTAAATAAGGCCAAAAATTTGTAACCCCTCGCTCGAATATAAAATCGACGATACTTCGACCTAGGGGCCTATTCTTGAATAACGAAGGCACATTCCGTATTCGTTATACTGTGAAAACCATTCGGAATCGACACATGTGGTATTCTTGAAATCCGCATTCGTCATATACCGAACGAAAACCCTTCGTTATTTAACGAGTGGGTTCAACCATTCGTTATGCCAAACGAAGAGTGAATCAGCTGCTACTTTACGGGTGATAATGGGAGCTACAAGATGTGCGAAAATTTCATATGCTCAAAAAACTAAACTAATTGAGTTTTTAGAGAAAAACCCGAAACTGACATTTAGTAAATATGATATCTCTTTTAGTTCAAAAGATGCCACGGAATTTTGGCAAAATAAAATTAGTATTAATTTCCATACCAGAAGCGCAAAAGAACTAGAAAAGTTTTTTTTATATTATATTCGAAACAAAGCTAATAGAAAATTTCCAGATTTGCCAGGATTTAAAATGTGCGGTGAAAGGAAAATCTGCGGCGGCAAAAAAACCATTTGCATGGCACTGGTTGAGGTCCTCCTACATTTTTTTCTATTTAGCGTTGAATTAAGGGTGCAGGAATTTTAACAATTTCAGACGCAAACAATAATGGCAATTCACTCAAGCTAGCCATTTTTTACAACTTATAGTTTAAAATATGAAACAGCTGCCAATATTCAATTTGTAAATTGACAGTTTAATCTTACCACACTCGTTATGTTGAAAAACTTTTTCACCACTTCGACTTTATAACGATGAGGTTCAAGAATACGAACGGGGTATTCGATTCGTTATCAACCATTCGTTATATAACGAATACGTAAAAACCATTCGTAATTCAAGAATAGGCCCCCTGATGTCTAGAGTATATTTTTTCTTAGAAATTTACTGGAAGTTTTTTCTTTAGAATTATTTGCACGGCACACATGAAAGTATTGTATTTGAAAATAACTCCAGTCGGACACCAAAGTGAATAAAAATTCTAAATTCTGCCGAAACATAATTTTATAATAAAAGGATATGCTCATAAAAGGTTTTCGACATCCAATAATGCATACAAATTATAAAAAAAAATTATAGTAAATTTCTAAGACAAAATATAGGGCACCTCTACATCTGGTCGAACCATCGTCGATTTTATATTCGAGCAAGGCGTTATAAATTTTTGTTCTACTTGCCAAGTTTTTGTATATTCTTAGTTTGTCTATGACAATGGCTTTCTGTATTGATTCCATGTTATTTTGGTCAATGATTACCCTGCGACTTTTTCAAACTAAAGGCTTCAACACAGGTGCGACGGCCGAAGACTTTTACTGTAATAAGAAAAATTTTATGGAGCGTGTATTACATAGGAATGTGCTGTTGCTGTCAGCCGTCGTCGGTCTCTCTGGTCGTCGTTATTGAATTAATTCAATAAAGTGGTCGACGGCAACTACAGATTCCTATGTAATACCACACTCCATAAAATGTTCCTGGAGAAAATTGTTCCTATTACTGCAATAGTCGTTGGCATATGTAACTGTGTGACGGCCAGCGGCCGACGAACTAGCCGTCGGGATTGATTAAATTCTAATTTAGTTGTCGGCCGCTGCAGTACTACGAACAAAATCGAACGAATGAAATTGGTTTCGTATTCATTTTTGTCATTTTAAGGTTGTAGGATACTGCACCAATTTAAAAAAAAGACAAAAACATGGATGTTGGGGAATCATTGTGCAAAAGCACAAGCAGTATGTATAGGCAAGTGGATAAAAAAGACTTGATTTTCGATATTGCGAGGCGCTGAAGTACAAATGCTAAAGTTATGACATTTCTAAAAGATATCACCGACAAGATTGCATGCAATCTGAAGCTACAAATTTTTGTTTTTCACATTCGCAAGTCTTTTTCTATTCATTTCATCGGTTGGTGGGTTTGGTCTTATTGAAGAGTTTTCTAGCACTTGACTTTAAGACTTTTAAGCAAATCGTTCCAAAAATGGTTCTCGGTAGTTGCCCTTCTTTCTTTGCTTTGTTTGATGGGACTGCTTTCACGAAAAGCGTACATTGTGAAATAATTTAATACTAAGGAGAGTCGATTTTCAGATTTTGTTAATTGATTTAGTTACTATTTCTATTCTGATTATATTCAGCTCTCAGTTGGTAATCTTATTAGTTTCCTTAGGAACAATGTGTGTTTTCATCTTGAAAGATTACAGTTACGATTCGAAAACAATCAGGATATCGTTGAAATTAACGATGAACCAAAAATTCAATCTGATTATAACTTTATTCATAAAATGTTGGAATATATGATCGCTGTTTTATAACTGATTGTTATACTTTAACACTGCTACGATATGATTGTAAGCTTTGAGGAGAGATGAATTTTGATAAAGATCCTTAAATGCAGAGAGAAATTATTCACGTGATTAAAATTAAATATTATAATGACAGATAACCAATAAATAGATAAAAAAAAAATACATTAGACATAATGCTGAGACTTGTGGAACTCCTATGTCCGTTTCAAGTCTCTACACAGCTTTGATTTTGTTTTTACCTCCTAATTTGAATGTTTTTACCTCCTAATTTGAATGGAATATATGAAAAACGTTTTGTGGTGAGATTAAAGAATAAGTGGGGTGTGATTCCAGTATGTTTTTTGTTTTTTAGAACTTTTTACTATTTCTTTTCTTTATTTGCATGAAAATCCAAAAAATATCACTCATTTTCATTATTTCGTAAAATTTTTTATTAATTTCATACTTGGAAGCTTGCAAATATAAATAAAAACTAAAAAAAAATTACAGGAAACGAAGAATGGGTCAGTCATTTTCTCATGCCAGATTAACAGATAACGTTGAAATTACAAATCCGATGTACTTGGGAGATGCTGATGAAACACCAGCTTTTGTACATGAGGATGATAAAGTATGTCGCAATTACATTATATATTATTACATATTAACACACCTATTGCATAACTTTGGATCACTTTTGTTTTGTACTCATCAATGTCTGCTGGTACCTTATCGCTAGCAGGCATTGGTAGAAGCAAAATAGTCTACAATGATGAAATGCATTAGGTCTATACACATTTAACTAAGTATTTACTTATCTGTGATTTTAGTTACATAAAACATACTACTAAACAGACTTAACTCACCCCTCCCTTCCACCCACTCCGGCACTTATTCTTATTTTCCAGGGAAATTTCGCAAACCCCGTTTACGAATCAATGTATGCTGGTGGTCCAGAAAATCAACAACCATCGTTGGAAAATTGCAGCACTGCACCAGATGAACGAAAAGGTCTTCTACAGCATTCACATGATGAAGTAAATGCTCAAGATAATATTTGATGAACAACCAAAGGTTGAATAATAAAAAAGTAATCGTAACTTGGGCGGCTTTATAAAAGCAGCTCCAAAGCGACGATCTCATCAACAACGTAAACGAATTTAGTTATAAAAAAAACAAAAAACAAAATATTTTGAATATATAGACTCAAAACTCAGCACGTTTTTGTGACGTGATTGTTTTCGAAGAACAACAAGAAAGAGAGAAAGAGACAAAAAATTGTACATAGCTATTTAAAAATAAGATTTAGCGATAGGTATATTTCGCGAAACATACGACTTTTTTGTAAATTATATTATATGAGATTCGGGATGATAATTTTCGGATAAGCTCGACCCTTTCCTGTCTTTCTAATTGCTTCAAATTAGAATTTTAAGAGAGACTTAGCCTAGACTCTTTGGTATAAGTTTTTCATAGTTGTTAAGATAAAAATATGAACAACCGGTGAGATTATAATCGTTAAGAGATGTTAGTTTTACTTTTTTAAGCGTTAGGTAAATGCTCATGCTCACTCATCCTATTTGTTTTATGAGGGATAAATTATAGTCAAATGTGTGTGTGTGTGTGTTAAATTTGGTTGATTTCTCCAGAGAATGCGCACAATGCGATAAGTGAAGATAATTTGTTTGTTTTCTCTTTTTTTATGCAACTTTAAATCTGTTTTTTTTTTATACTCAACGACCGAAAATGTTTTGATTTTTATTTATTATTATTAGTCATAGTAGTAGTAGCAATAATAGTAAGTAGTAGTAGTAGTAGAAGTAGTAATATCTATAGTAGTCGTCGAGTAACCGAAAAAGCAGCTTTAGGATATTTTTATTATCCATCCAATCGAAATATTTAATTTTATGATCATAGTCATATGTCGATTTTTACATTTTCACATTTGTATACAATAAAAGTGCAGCTATATTTAACTTTTGCGTTTTTATAACTGTGTGTGTGTGTGTGTGTGTGAAGGGCGCTATATGCGCCTGGTCTGGGTTCGATCTTGAATCAGGCTAATTATGGCAGATGAGACGCGGTAATCAGCAAAGTTGGCATGACGCTTTGTTCATCGATCTTGGCCAGATTTGAATGTCTCTTTCATCATATATCACCTCCACTTTCTGTTAAGCCTTGAACTACATCAAAGAGCTGTAGCGATGCGTCTGTGTCTGCTGGTACTTTTCTGAAAGCGTGACCAACAGCCGTGTAACGGGCAACTTATTTTTCGAAAATCTCAACTAGTAATACCTTGCTGAGCGTAGAGAGCCGTTAGCTAGGTAGGCGGGAATTTGTATTAATTTATTCCGATGAAATTTGTTTTCCCCTACAGAAGTATTATAACGTTTAAAACTCTTGCTGAGAAAATATCAATAAAGGAATCAAGATTAAAACTTTCAGCAACAAGCGACTTTTCATCAACAAGCGACTTTTCATTTGGCACAATCTTATAGAAGGCGTATGTTCATGCCAGATCTAATAGCGGTCCCATTCCATATCTTTTTAGGTGCTTCCTATTAGGACAGCCCGACTCGAGTTGTATTACGACAACACCGCAGCTAGTTCGTGGACGATAAAGAATATTTGTGAAGGCAGTAACTCATCGCGTCTACATTAGATATTAACAGCTTCAACTAGTTCGACGACTTCTAATTGACTATCCATAAATATCGCATTACTGGGTCAACCAGCCTCAACGGTAGAGCTAGGCAATCTGCCTTGTCCAGGTTGACATATGGTCAGCTGGTCATTTTCGCTACTTACAGGTGTTAAAGGTTCGTCAATAGCGTCTAGAAGTACTCGATAAGGCTAGTAGCGACACTAACTTCCCTGAAGCCATATTGGTCTTCTACAAGAAGTATTCGTGCGCTCTTAGTAGCCTCTGGAATTCAAACTGATCATTGAAACAGCAACTCACGCAGTCCTACCTCAATTCAGGATCTCCTTAGTAGGCTGTTGTTCCTCAGTCATGTTATATTTAATAGGACCTTCTACATCAAGACAGCTATTGGCTTCTATTGCTGAATCCGCCGCGAGAACGAAGTTTGCAAATTTGCCAGTTTGTGATTATCGAAAACATTCTAAGTGAAAGCATTAAGTTTCTCTTGATTATTGAAAACAAGTTAATCGAATCCTGAAACTGAATGTGGCAGTTCTGCCGGCGGATTAAAAAATCGAATCGTGATGAGGAAGTGAATCTTACTTGCGGCGGGAATCATTAATCCCGCGAATTGAACAATAGGAGCCAGTGTGTACTGAGAGCTGAGGATTCAAGATGTCAGTATGACCTGCTTCAGTTTTACAACAAATCACAACGCAAGACATCTGGTGGGCCCTGAGGTCACAATACCTAGGGCACCTCAACTAACTCCATGCTGCCTTGGATACAATCTTAAAAAAAAATGTTATTTGGTATTGTAGCAGCCGCGAAAATTTTAGATAGTATGTAAATATTAAACCAAAATTACTCCTGATATATTCTAGATTTTTGGGTCTTACAAGCCGCATCCATTACCTTTCTGAGGAGTATGGAGTCAAAATCTTGCTATGAAAGATTTTGATTACTTTATCAAACAGGATGGAATTAGTATTGAACTCCTATTGGCGTGGAGTACCTAATCCACGACTCTATGATAATTTTTTACATTTGGGGAGTGGGACAAGTGGTGAAGTTTGCGAGCACTAACTGACTTGGGATTCGGGTTGAATGTGATACTTATTCTCACTACATAGTCGCAGGAAGCTCGGCTGTAAATCATTGAATGGAAAATTTTTTCGAGTTTATCTTATTCCAGCAGAACTGATATACACACGAATTAGGGTAATGGAGCACAAATGTTTGAGTTACTTAGTTGTCGGGCTGCATATAACAGTTGTACTTGATCTCCTAGCCACCGCTGATGCCTATTACTTCGAGATACTCGGATCGGCTGAGAGGCAACTGGTTAAAGGAAGAGTCTTCGTAGGAAAATTTTTATCTTTTTAAGCATAACAAAAGAGAGGTGATTTCTCATTCAGTTCCAATAAGGAATATATTTAATTTTCTTTTCTTTCTTAATTTTGTTTAGGAATCTGATCTTTCTCATTTTGAAGTTGACTTGAGACGATTTATTAATTCTCAGTACTTAATTAAAGGCCCTTCCTAGCTAAGCGTTCAGCAAAGTGTTACTAGCCGTGAATTTCGAAATTAATTTTGCTAGGTCTACATAGTGGTTGGTTAAGAGTTCGAATATGTGCGACCCGGTACAGACGTTTCGCCAGATGCTTTCTATAATGCATTGCATATTGCATCAATGATAAGAGGATTGTCGCCAAGATAGTGTCTTATGGAACACTCCTACATAGACTTGCTTAGTGGAGACTTCATAGAGGCTGGGGATAACGTTTTACATGGAATTAAATTCCAGACTAGCCTCTCAGGTCATGTATGCTAAGATCATCGCATTTTTATTACAAAAGCAGAATTTAGAAGGAAACTTATGGTGAGCAATCGGGAAGACTGATAAATGACCTACGAGACTCCGAGAAACTATAAAAGCCTTATTAGGAAAATCCATTGAATTTGCCGCCCGTCGAATTCATAATTTCTATTTTTTTTACATTCTTTAGACTTCTGTCCACTGCTACTAAGGTGACTTGAGCCTAGTTCACATTATGCTGATTGACCAGCGTTGATCTACCAGTAACTAGAATCAGCGCATCATAAACACAGTGTCAACATTGATGCTTAAAGTATCAGCACTTCACATCTGCTGATTTTACCAGCATTGAGAAAGTCAACTGAGCTTAACGTTTTCGTCAGCACTGATTAATCAGCTTAATGTCAACTATAGGCTTAATATTTAGATGGTGAATCTTTTTGCTTTGGTGGGATTTAATAGGCTCCAATTTCAATTCTTTTTGCTAGACATCTTGTGTGATCATAGGTTTGTTAACACAATTCAATTGTCCGTTGATTTTGTGGAACTATGACTTCTATCTTTGCAGTGGATACTCATCACTTCGTCAAAATGATGATATACACAGGCTGCCGGCAAAGTGAAATAATTTCCTCTAATCACATAATTAAAAATTGATAGAGTCTAAGCATTATACTGTCAATGTTCTTCTGTTTATTACCAGATCTATCATGGATTCTGCGCATTTAAGTATCTTGAGGACTGGTATGTCGTCTGTCGCATAGTACTCTTCACCGGGAGATTAGACTTTGTGTGCATACTGTCTTTCCTGGTCGTAGTTTACAGGTTTTCATGTTAATAATCTTGGAGTCTACCTATAGACACGAAGTTAATGTGCAAGATGTATGGAAGGGGCTAAATGGATATATACCTCCACAATAACACCAATGTTACTTTTGTCAGCATTACAAATGAGGAACTTTTTTCTTTCAAATTAGTTCCATTTATTGTAAACACCATGGACTTATTGTGATTACCCTTGCGCTCATTTAATGAAAATTTGTTCGACGAACAAACATTACACTCGTATTCTTTTAATTGAAAATTGACGTTACTTCCGATAGAGTAAAGAATAGAAATCAATGATTATCATCGATTTTTAAACGTCCACAATACTTTTGTACGTTCAACAATAAATACCTACTCAACATACCTTAACATATCCTGAGATCCCGGAAGTAAACAGCATGCCTAAATCGTTTTTAAATAACAAATAAATACCGGAAACATCCGGTGGTCAGTGCTCAACCTCTGATCTAAACTGTGTGCTGTACACTTGTGACCACAATCCAATTACTATTTCCTCGGACAGTATGGGAATCTTTTAAGTGAGAAAGCCACGATCCTTTCCTTATTTTCCTCTACCTACTTCATCTCACATTTCATAAAAATATATTTTGTATTCGGATATCGAATAACACCCACACAATCGTTTTGCCTTCATTCAATTTATTTTGATGTTTGTCGATTTTTATGGACATTAAGCCAGGAGCACAGGTAGTTTTCTATCGTAAGATTCCCACAGTCTCTTAAGAGTTGGGGTTTTTTTTTTTTTTGTTAGGGAAAATTCGAAAGCCGTGAAAATGTAATTACATGCTTGAAAAGTTGAAATCGATCGCCTTGCTGTAGGTCTACAAGTGACGACTTTTTGTGATTTAAAAGTAAAAATAAATAAAATTGGACGAATATTTTATAGGTAGATACAGCAAAAGGATTAAAATGTAGATTGAATTAGATTAATCTCCTTTGATTTTGCTAAATTTATAGAATGGAAAGATTAGAGCTCCATTGTCCTAGTTACATCGTGTAAGCTCCGCTAAGGAAACTTTAGGCTCTGAGGATTGCAATTAAATTTATTACTGACAAATTTTCGTTTAACTTAAAGAATTGCAGCGGTTACACTCTGGTTATGAGCCATTAAGTATAGAAACCGATTTAGTAAATAACGAGCAAGGGGAATTACATATTCAAAAATTTTAGAATTTCGTTAAATTCTTACAAAGAAATTCCATAGAATTTTCCAAGGAAACAGTTAGAGGAAAAATTCCATCCAAATTCAAACCTTCATAAATTAACTTTTATAGCTCTACAGCGTGAACGTGTCATTATTGCCGAGCCATTTGTTGAAACTTGAGATTTTTTTGTTTCTATGGTCGATAGTAGACCTTGGACAATTCGAAATCTTAAGCGTGAATAATATTTTTACGAACCTGCACTTACCTACAAAATGAAAATATGTTCATGAGTTTTTCTTTTGTCTTTTCACAATTTTAGAGATATCCTTTTCGGGTCAAAAATATAACTACTTGCTTATAGTGCTTGGATGTGGTGTAGTTGGTTTCCTGCAGGTTTTGTGGTTAAAAATGCCCTTTAAAGTAGGAAAAAGAATTTAACTAAATTGTGAAAATTTCAATTTATAGTAACCGCAACAAATTTTGTATTTATTGTAAGTAATTAGTATCCAGCAAGGGTCAGGATTAAAAGAAATATTTTCTTTTTTCCCATATGTGTATATATTCACTCTTAAAAGGAGGTGGAATTTCAATGGAAAATGGATTTTATAACCACAAAAATGACTGGTTGAGGATAATTATATGGAATATTACAAGCTGGAGATAAATTTATAAATTCTTTGAGATGTGAAATTCATTTACCCATCGTATGAAAATAAATCAAATTATCATGAAAGGCTGTCTTAAATTAAGACTTACCTAGGTAACTAAAGCAGGATTTACATTATAATAGTATGCATTTGTTACAGAAAAAAATTATATTGATCTTTGATGATAAAATTTTTGCTGTTTTTTTCTAAACGAAAATATCACAGAAAGCTGTAAAAGATATGCAACAACTAGCAATCAAGCAGAAAACCTAAATTCACAGGACGATATTAAAAATTTCCCACAAGAAAAAATTTCTCACGCGATCGCGAGTCTTTCAGAAGTACATACACAAAGATAAAAATTGCCCTATTTCCAGCAGATCAAATTCCAAAACACGTCCAATGTGAAACCTTTTCGGCTGAGTAGGCTTTTGTCATTGTTTACACTATAACTCTTCTCAGGTAAATTGTTTCAGAATTATTGATCGAATGAAATAATCGTCGAAGAGCAGGTAGGAGGCTTCTTTGATGCACTTGTTCCCAGGAACTGGAACAAGAATAATGGAAGAGATGAGCAGTTAAGAATGGACTTAAAGAAGGATGTGTGTGTTTACCTTAAGGGGGTCCTTCAAAATGTTTACAAATTATGAATGATTCAAGAAATGAATTACATTGTTGAATACAGAGAGAGAGAGAAAAAAAATTGAGGCTAATCATGTCACACACAGATTTGCTGTTTTGTGGGTGAGAATCAATCAATTGGTTTTAGAGAGAAAAGAAGAAAAAAAAAACGGATCAGTGATTGATGAGATACCTATGCGCCATGAGAATATTGAGTACATCTTTGGTGTTTTCTTCTTGTAATTAAAAATAAAATAATTTAATCTTTAATTGTGTTTTGGTAGAGATACATACATATATCTTAGGCATTTTATGCTTATTGAAGGATGGTTTTAGTCTTAAAAAGGATTTACATTGGTTTAGTATATTTTTAAAAATTTAATAATTTTCTGGGATACCTAATTATCTTATAAGAAGAGCTCACACAATATTTTTTCTTTGGGTTGGGTACGAAATCCAGAAAGACAAAATCCAGAGTGACGAAATCCAGAAAAACAAAATCCAGAAGACACAATATCCATAAGGGACAAAATCTGGAAGTAACAAAATCTGGAAGAGACAAAATTCAGAGGAAATCCAAAAAAAAATCCGTATCGGATTTCCTATACATTGGGATTTGGAGATGGTAGATTTTCATCTGATGGTAACTTTTGTTATTCAGGATGAAGTTCTGGTGCAACCCAAGTGTGACTTCCTTAAATGTGTCCGTGACTAACGATTGTTAAATAGTAAACAAATGATTTTTGAGTTACAGCTTTCTTCATATGCATTTAAACTGTGCACAGTTGGGTTGCATCATAACTTCGTCCTGGATGACACAGTTTTGGGTTTCCATCAGATGTAAATCTACCATCACCAAATCCCAATATATCCAGAAATATATTGAAACAAATTTGTCTCACTCTTGTGAATTTTAAATAATTTGTATATTTGTAGAATATAATTATAACAATTTTTTGAAATTTCCGGATTTTGATATTTATGTATTTTGTCGTTTCTGAATTTTGACACTTTTGGATTTTGTCAGTTTTGAATTCTCTAATTTTCGGATTTTTTAAAATTTTTCTGGATTTTATACTGCTGGATTTTGTCATGGTCCCTTTTCTCTTTCCTATACATACATAATAGTTCTGGTGTTCCACAAGGTTCAATTTTTGTACCACAACTATTTTGCTTGTTTATCATTATCAATACTTTAACTATGATAACGGCGGTGTTTTTGAAAACAAAATGTAATATATAACACAATTCTATGCGAACGTCATTACTGGTGATGATTTTAATGTTAATTTGCTAATGCAGGATACCTCAGAAAATCAATTCGCACTTTTACTCCAGTCTGTTCACTTTAATTGTGTTAATTTCTATCCTACCTACTAGAATACAACTAATCCTTCCATTCTTGATCTGATTCTAGTGACAGATCATTGGAAAGATCATTGCACACGATCAAATCAGCCCTCCTAGTACACTCGACCATGGCATTAGTTTTCTTCGATATGACCTTATTATAGGAATGAATCACACTCCTATAAAGTATTCCGGAGTATCCCGGAGGATTATAAAACTATAGATACTGATTCCTTATGGGTGAGTGCATGGTTTTGCCATGGCAGCGGATATATGATTGCATATTAGTCGAAGACCAAGTCCACATCTGTACGACATTGATCTCTTATAGTACTGTAGTACTATAATAAATATGAACACGTTCGGGTGAAATTTACTAATCCGAATTGTTGCCCATGATTTACTACAAGAGTCCACACTGTTATTATGGAGCGTGAGTATCTATATCAACGCTATGGACGGATCAAGACCTACGAAGTCAGATCCTTGTATAAAACTGCTCGAAATAAAACTACCACAGTGATCAGACTAGCTAAATGTCCGTATTATAGGTCTAACATTAATATTAACTTTGATTCAAAAAAGTTTTGGAGGAATCTACGGCAAATTGGAGTAGTACATGGTAAGGAAAAGAGCGACTGCAGTTTCGAGCCTGTGATAAATTGAATATGGTTTTTACTTCGATTAGTAACTCTCCTGTGTTAAAATATCTGCTCCACATCAGGTTAGTTTATTATCCAATCCAGTAAGTAGTATCTCCTCATGATTCCAGTTACCTATTTTATTTCCGGTGTGTTAACATGGATGAACTAATGTTGGGTCTTAATTCAATAAAATCCAACGTGACTGCTTCTAGTCATCTATACATTTATTTTTCATATAGTTAATTCATGCTTGTTATCATCCTCATTTGCCTCCAATTGGAAAATTTCTAATATTCTTCCAATTCTGAAGAAATCTTCTGCAAAATCTTCAGTTGATTTTCGACTAATTAGCTTTCTATTTAAAGTGGTTAAAAAATTAATGTACTGGGAAATTTGTGAACACCTAGACAAAAATAATCTACTGGTCTACTGGCAACCCGGATTTAGGACGAACAACACTTTTGTGAAATTCCTATCTTAAAGATAGCCACTGACATAAGAAGGGCTATGGATCAGAACAAATTCACCACCTTAGTGCTTTTGAATTTTTCAAAAGCCTTTGATACCGCTAATAATAACAGAACTCTTGCAGAAGCTTTATCCCTGTTTTAAATTTAGTAATATAGCAGTATCGAAGATCAGTTTTTTTTATCAGATCGCAGTTAGCAAGTCAAGCTCAATATGATTAAATATCCATTTCGCTACCTCTAATGCGAAAAGTGCCTCAAGGTTCAATCATGGGCCAATTGTTGTTCAGCCTATTTATTAATGACTTTTGATTGACCTCAATAATAATAATAATAATATATTTTTCTGGTAAACGATACTACAAGATTGACAATCTTTTAAATTAGTATCAATTGAACAGACAGGCAAATAAAAATTCAAAGACTAACATTAAGATCAAAACCAAAATGAAAATAAAAATAAAAATAAAATAAAATAAAATAAAATAAAATAAAAAAATTAATTAATTAGAACTAGAATCAAAATTAACATTAAAAATATAATTGAAATTAAAATAAAAACTTAAAATTAAGATCAAAATTAAAAACAAAATTAAAAATTAACAAAACAAATCATGATTTAAATTAAAAGAAAAAATTCAGATCAAAATGAAAATTAAAAAAAAAAATTTTAATTTAAATTAAAAACAGAATCAAAAATTTTAAAACTAAATCAAAATTCAATAAAAAAATGGGAAGAGAAAAATAAAAACAATAACATGACACGTGTGTGTCGCAGACAAAAAACGAGAGTTACTATAAAAAATCAACAAGGAGCCGTCTGAATGTTCCGAATGAATCTGCCCGCTGAATTTGACCAGGCAGCTCGTTCCAAAAACGAACCTCCTGAACAATGTAAGAACCCTCAAAGACTGATGTTAGGAATCGAGGTATTAAAAACTTACGCTCTCTGTCAGAGTAAAGAGGTCGGACCAAGTTGGCCAGATATGCAGGTTTGGTTGTAGTAATAAGGTTGTACATAAAAATTAAAACTCTTCGCCTCAGATACACTTCCAGCGGACATCTAAGTAGAGCAAACCTGAGATGAGACACATGGTCAAACCTTCGTAATCCAAAATTAAACCTGACGCAGTCATTGAACGCGACATTTAATTTTCTAGTGCAGCTTGAGTCCAATTTCGTAAAAACAAGGCAACCATAAATAAAGTGTTGAAGGTCTAAATTGGATTGGTCTTGATTAGATGGCAACGCAATTGGGGCGACAGAAAACTAGCCGATAGCCATAAGCGACGAAGAGTTGCGTAAATTTTGGAAAGGGAGGCCTGAAGATGGTCTCAACATTTCATATTCGAACTAAGTGTAAGGCCCAAATTACGGACCTTGTTCACGTACGGAATCACAACTCCATCCACAGTGACAGCTGGTAGATCCGAAGAGTCCATCGAAGTAGTTGAAAAGGCAATGCACTGAGACTTATTGAAATTTATTTTAAGATTATGTGCAAATGCCCACTTACTAATTTCGAGTAAATCGCTGTTGATTCTATCCACACAGTCTTCCATGAAACCTATGGGGCGACTAAGATAAATTTGAACGTCATCGGCATAAATATGAATATTAACGTCACGAGTTACAAGTGGCAAGTCGTTGATATATAGGATAAAGAGTAGAGGACCAAGAATGGATTCCTGTGGAACTCCACGGGTTAAGGGAAGAAAATACGAAAAATTTTCCTCACTCAGGCACATACGCTGTAATCTATTGGACAGGAAGTTATTAATTAAAAGAGTCGCCCCTATTGAAAATTGAAACTGGTTCTGAAGTTTACTCAGTAATTTATTATGTGAGACGCTGTCAAATGCCTTTGAAAAATTAAGGAGAGTCAAAATAGCAATTTCTCTGTTATCGAGCGATGACCGAATGTCAGTTGTAACCTTCAAGACGGCGCTTTCACAACTAAGCCCAGGACGAAAACCAGACTGCCATTCGCTTATGAGGTTATTCCTTAATATGAACCGTTGAACTTGCCAATACAGCAACTTTTCCAGCACTGTGGAAAGAAAACAAAGTAGGGTGATAGGTCTATAATCCTCATGACGGATACACGCCCGTCTTTTTGGAATGGGAACTACATTAGAAGTCTTCCAGGAGATAGGAAAAACAGACTTTGAGATACAGGTATTAAATACATGCAGCAGAGGGCCAATAATAGTTGGAGCGATTATCTTCAAAAATTTAGGGGACATACCATCAGGACCGATAGCATTTGATTTGATGGCAAAAATAGCATTAAGTAGCTCACTCCTATCCACACCATGAAAACTGAAATCTGTCGGGTTATCATCGGATATGTCCAACATTGGCGTATATTGATCGGAATCTGCCAATTGCTAATTACCAACAAAGTACTTATTCAACACGTTGGGACAGAGAGTGGGTTTTATAGTCTCACTACCGCATACACCAGCGCTTCGCAGATTACGCCAAAGCATTTTCGGGGGCATAGTAGGGTACAATTTACATCTGTAGTAGGCGCGCTTAGCCGCTCGAACCTTTAAATTCACCTTATTTCTTGAAATGTTGTATAATCTGCGACTTTCAGTAGTTTTTTTAAGTCTTCGAAACCTAGAATATAAATATTCCCGCTTCGATCTCCGCAGAAAACCATGGGCAGGATGTAGCACTCAGAATTTTTCTTCTTAAAGGTACGTGTCTATTGTACATGTATTCAATTGAACCTCTAACCTCTTATTGATAATTGCATAGTACGTATTAACTCTGATTTAGACAGAATCCATGTTTGGTTTAAGTATAATAAGTTACAATTAAAGCGCATTAAGTGCAGTGTATACAATTTTATAAAAATTCATTTGATATTAAACGGTTCCCTCCTACCTATGCTTACTAAGGTCACCATATTAATAGGAAAATATATTCTGGATTGCGAAGGGTTTGACTTTCTCCCAATATTTTACCTTGTAGTATTCATTTAATGTTAGTGAAATCGTTAATGGTATAGTTGACCCGTAGCTATGCAAACAGTTAGCAATGCCGCTGTATTTAAAACGCTAGTTCGAACCCACTTAAGCTAACATTTTTTATTCCATTTAACATGTATAATTTGTACAATGAATTTATCTTCGTATTGGAGCTGCACGATTATTATTAACTAGAAGCTTACTAAATTGATTTAGATTATTTCATTTTATATTTTACTTTTTTTTTTCCTTTGTTTCAATTATCTCTAGTTAACCAATAAATAAGTAGTTAAAAAAGATTGAAAATGTTGCATGTACTGTCACTAGGAATAAATTAATTTGAGTTTAAATTTCGTTCGGCATCATATAACAATAATAATATATTTAGATATGTACACAAGATTACAATCTTTTACTAGTATAAAATAAGGTACGAATACAAAAAAGTAAAGGAAAAATACTAATAAAATAAACTAAAAACTAGAAATCAAAACAAATAATGAATTTGTAAGATTGCATTCACCGCGCGACAGAAAATCATCCAAGAAATATTAAATATTTACGTAATAATTAAAATTGTTGTTAAATGTGAGCTTTAATGAGAGTCTTATGCATTGACAGTTTGGGGCCTCTGAACGCTAACAGGTAGACTATTCCAAAGATGGGCAGCCTGAACAGGTAAAAAACGTTCCATTACTAATTTACTGAATCGCGAGAAATTACGATATTATGAGTACGTGGCGAAGAAGAGAGTTGGAAAAAATCTCTGAGTATTTCTGGTTGGTTGTTCTTTAATATTCTGAGGAGGAGATGAATCGTACTCCGCTTAAGATAAATACTCAGTGAACAACTAAGAAACGTGTTAATAAACGAGGAAACATGGTCAAATTTTCTTATGAAATAAACAAATTGCAGACAATCATTGAAAGCCACTTCCATCCTATGCCTACACTCACTATCAAAGCTAGGAAAAATATGACTTCCAAATATGAAATAGTATGCATAATCAGTGTAATTACTAATTTCAACCTCTTATTTGTGCTCAGAATACTCGCCGAGAGCCATAACCTTCTCCACTCCGCATAAACCTTTATGAGAATCATTGTAACGTTGAGGTAGCACATTATGTTACAGTTCAGCATACAATTCCCAAATTAGAAACCCTTCTGCCCACCTAGAAAGTGCTGTTGTAGAAAGCTATTCACTGTAAGTTTGCAGGATTTGTATTCGAATGTGTCAGAATTAAAACGCTCAATGTAATCGTCATGTAGACCAATAGGCCTGCTTAGATAAATCTGGACATCGTCGGCATACTTATGTACCTTCACATCCTCTACCACCAAAGAACGGTAATTAATAAAGAGACAAAATAATATTGGGCCAATCACAGAACCCTGTGGAACACCACAAAGCACAGGTAAAGCATTTGAAAGTTTATCACCAACCTTAAGTTGCTGGGAGCGACCACTGATAAACGCTCTAAACAAGGAAATAGCTGTTGCACAAAATTTGTACTTTGTTGCTAATTTATGAAGTTGAAGGCTATGGTCAACACTATCGAAGGCCTTAGAGAGGTCTAAGAGAACTAAAATGCCAAAATCATTACCATTCATGGAAGCCCTGAGGTCTGTAGTAACTTTTAATACTGCAGTTTTACAACTTCGAAAAGAGCGAAATCCCGATTGCCAAGTAGTCAGAAATCTATTCACATCCACCCAACCAAGGATCTGATTATACATGAGTTTTTCGAGCAGTGGACCATGAATAATACCGATAAATTCCAATAATTAAAATCTTACTGTTCGCAATCTGGGCGATTACAGACAGTTACTCCAAGATATCTTTTTTTTTGTAGATTTGTTATGTGACATGACCTCGTATTGTTCTCTACTGGAATTAGTATAGAATTAATTTAGTACCAAATTGCTTGAAAGACCTAATGCGATGGAGACTACTACTAGGCAATGAATTCCATAACTGAAAAGCATGAATGTGAAAGGAGTGCTGACTAAAGGCAAGTGTGTGAGCATAGGCTTTATCAAAGCAGTCGTTCGTTAGGATATGCAGAAACGTAACCTTTCAAACAAATATTCAGGCTTTTGTGTATAAATCAGTTTGCGCAGAAAATTAAGGTCTTCACTCTATGTCTGCATGTGTGTGACTTTGTGTGTGTATGAGTGTGCGTGCATACATTCATATGTGTGGGAGAGGAGAGTGTAGCTCTCTACGTCGACGTATTCTCATACAGTGCCCAAATATACAGTAAAACACTAAATTTTGGTATACCAACCCTATGAAGGAGTTGCCCGATTGGTCCCATTTTCAAACTCTGCTGAGCTCTCCAACTCGAAGTCTTCTCAGGCAGCTACCAAGTATATAGTGAAAAATAAAAGTTTTGTATGGCATCACTTAGGGTAACCCAATTTATGTAGTCCATTTTTGAAATTTTATTTACCATTGTTATGAAAACACCACGTAGCAATTTTTTGTATGGCAACCCTAAGAAGGAGTTGCCCGATTGGTCTCATTTTTGAAATTAATTTAAATTTTTTTTTAAGAAAGTCCCGCGTACAAAATTTCAGCTCTGTACGTCGGCGCGTGAGGCAGTGTCCAAATATATAGTGAAAACCTAAAGTTTTGTATGGCAACACCAAAAAGTGGTCGCCCGATTGGTCCATTTTTGGCCTTGTATTTGCAATTTTCATGAAAACGCCGTGAACAAAATTTGAGCTCTCCATGTCAACGCGTTCTCGGACAGTTTCCAAATATATAGTGAAAAACCAAAGTTTTGTATGGCAACATCAAGGAGACGTTTCTCGAGATAGCCCATTTTTGTAATTTTATTTACTATTGCTATGAAAACACCAAGCATCAAATTTTAGTTCTCCACGTTGATGCGTTCTCATGCAGTGCCAAAATATATAGTTAAAAACGAAGTTTTTGTATGGCAACCCTATACGAAGGAGTTGCCCGATTTGCTCCATTTTCGAACTTAAATTTAAGTTTTTTAAAAACGCCATGTACAAAATTTTAGCTCTCCACGTCAACGCGTTCTCGGACAGTTTCCAAATATATAGTGAAAAATTTTGTATGGCAACACCAAGAAGAGATTACCCGATTTAGCCCTTTTTTAAAATCTTATTTACTATTGCCACCAAATATCCGCTCTCTACGTGTACTCGTTGTCAGGCAATGTCCAAATATATACTAAAAAACGAAATATTTGTATGGCAAGCCTACGAAGGAGTTGCCCGATTTAGTCCATTTTAGAACTAATATTTGCAATTTTTATGAAAACGCCGTGTACAAAATTTCAGCTTTCTGGGTCGAAGAGTTCTCAGTCAGTTTTTTAGACCTCGATAACAGCGCCATTTTTCGTGTCCTATCGTATCCTATCTTTCAAGCTGAAACCATCCAAACACATTCACAAAATTTCATTGAAATCGGTTGGGCGGTTTGGGAGATTAGCGTGTTTGAACACAGTGACACGGGATTTTTATATATTAACATATGTAGGCAAGGAGCAGCCAACCAATGAATCCGCTAGGTCCATATGTGTTCATATCTTCTTAATCTAAAAATATATCTTATTATGGAGTTGAAGGCTATATTAAGTTTATTAAGCGTAGTAGAATCCAAGACGACAACACACTATAAGATAAGTGGAATTAAAAGAGTCCTTACAAGCCTGAATCGACTATCATTGGGAATGTATGCACATGATTTCCAAAGATTACGGAGTCCTGTATATATTCTTGAATTAACTGTGTCAATATGAGAGTCCCAGGTGGGAGTTTTATTAAAAATTATCCCTTACAGCTTTCAAATAAGGAACCATAACTGTATTTATGGTTATTGGAGCAAAATAATATGTATCAAGCTCAGACTTATATATAACGATACTCTGCAATTTAGCTGGATTTAATCTAAGACCATTAAACGCTGCCCATAGACTAGTTTGAAGCAGATCATAATTAATACGCTCAACTGCATTTTAAATTAAACTAAGACGTTTGGAAAGATACACTTGAACATTATCTGCATAAAGATGAATTTGGTAATTTAAAACTGTTCAGAAGATATCGTGAATAAATATCGAAAATAGAAGGGGACTCAATGTGGAGCCTTGCGGAACGCCAATATGAACGCCAAGAAAACTTGACATTTTACCATCACATGAAAAAAATATTGAGTACGATTACTAATATCGCTTTTAACGAGATTTACAGCTGAGGAAGTAAAAATAAAATAACAGCTCAGTTTCTGTAGTAAAAGCTGATGATTGAGTGTATCAAATGCCTCACTCAAATCAAGTAAAGAATAAAACTCAGTTCGAGAACGAAGGATTTAATGACTGGAAAAATGCAGAACACCGAGTAGCTCAGCGTCGTAAATCCAGCTTCCTTAGTCTGAAAGCTAGAAGTGTGATTGATGGTCGAATCGACAATTTACTGCATTTGCAAATTGATGAAGAAATTGCTTATTGGAGAAACGTTCTGGAAAGGTATGTTGCTGTAGTGAAGAGGCTGTGTTCAAGAGGTTTCTCTTTTAGAGGAAAAAGTGAAAAGTTTGGTGATCCACACAACGGAAATTATTTTATGATTCTGGAACTGTTAGCTGAGTTCGATCCTTTCTTAGCCAGTCATATTGAACGGTTTGGGAATCAAGGATCCGGAAGTACCAGTTACTTATCGAAGACCGTTTGTGATGAGTTTATACTCTTGATGGGCCATAAAGTCTTGAAGCAAATTGGAGACGAGATAAGAAGGGCGAAATACTTTTCTTTAATCATCGATTCGCCACCGGATATAGCACATGTGGACCAGCTCACCTTCGTGATTCGATATGTTTTAGAAACAGGAGAACCCTGTGAAAGATTCCTCAAGTTTTTGCCCTCAGTCGGACATAAAGCTGAAGAAATGCCATTACTTTGGAACTAAAAACCTTGGGCTTGAATATTGAAGACTGCCGTGGACAATCGTATGACAATGCCGCAAATATGTCTGGCATATAAAATGGCTTACAGGCTAAAATTCAAAGTCAACCACCGTTTGCTTTTTTCGTACCTTGCTCTGCCCACTCTTTAAATTTAGTGGTAACTGCGACTGCTGAATCTTGCACAGAAGCTTGTCGATTCTTCATGTTGCTCCAAGAAATATACGTTTTTTTTTCAAGTTCGACACAACGCTGGAAGATATTGATGACTGAAGTCGGAGAAGGCAAAACAGTCAAGAGAGTAAACCTCACACGTTGGTCAGCTAGAGAGGATGCTTGCAGAAGTTTGAGAGATTCGTGGCACGAAGTCCTTAAAGCTTTGGAAACAATCAGGAATGATTGCACCGAAAAGCCTGTCACACGAAACGAAGCAACGGGAATTCTTTCAAAATTAAAAAAAAACTGGAAACGGCGTTAATGGTTGTTGTGTGGAATGTTTTTTTGGAAAGAATAAACAAAGTGAATGTTCAAATCCAGGCTTCTACAGTAGATTTGATCACTGTAGCCGATCTTTATGAAACTTTTCGCAAGTTTTTCGTAGATCAACGAGAAAACTTCAAGTATTTCGAAGAAATGGCAATGGAATTAAGTGCGTCGAAGCAGTACACAAAAGACCTGGGAAAAAGACAACCGAAAGGAAAATATTTTGTTGATGAAACACCTGATGAAGAAATGAGTATGACCGCGAGTGATACTTTCAGGGTTAATACATTTCTCGTCATCATTGATAGACTCGTATCCGAATTAGAAAAAAGGAAGAAGGCTTACAACAATTTCAATGATAATTTTCATTTCTGACCAAAATGAGCGAATTGTCATCATCAACCCTTAGGAAAAAGGCTCTGTCCTTAGAAAAAATGTATCCCAATGATTTAGAGACTGAATTAGTTCAAGAATTCATACATTTTCAAAGCCACATATCTTCGCAAAGCATTTTGGTAAAACCAGATTCTACATCATTAGAGAGTCTATCTTCGTTCCTGCGAAAACAGAGTTTGCAGAACGTTTATCTGAACTTGGACATAGCCCTTCGTATGGCATTATGTACACCAGCGACAAATTGTTCGGGTGAGAGAAGCTTTTCTTGTCTAAAAAGAGTAAAAAATTATATGAGTCAAGAAAAATTAAACGCTTAAGCTCTTTTGTGTATAGAATCAGAATTAACGAACAAGATTACTTACGACGATATCATCGATGATTTTGCCAACAAAAAATCGCCCAAAAAGGTATTGTAACGAACTTTTATAACTTGACTGAGTTCATTATTTTTAACTGTTTGTAAGGTGCAATAAAGATTATTTATTCACGTTTACCGAATGTACAATATTGTGTAAGTAGCATACATTACCCCGCCTTTATTAATCGTACATGATTGAGCTTTGATTAGCTAAAAAATAACCCAAATATTATTTTACGTGCAATTTCAACGAAAGTTTTGGATTGTAAAAATAATCTAGTACATGACAATTGTAGAGGCAAGGGCGGCAAAAACTTTACAACCTATAATTTGAAAAGAACTCGCCCTTTTCGTCTTGAGTAATCTCGATTATAGGCGAAATATTATTGGAATATGAATTTGGAAAAACAAAATCGATTTATGTTATTGGGATCAGCCTCACAGCAGCTACTCTTTGATTCTCCCACTCCAAATGTAGTCAAGATGAATGCACTTCAGTTTCCTCTTTCTAAAAAAAAATTTAACGGATAAAAATCTTCTTTGCATAAATAACATGGAAATTATCATCTTCAAACATAAACATTTGCCTCTGTAATGCATTCACCCCTCCCTAACTACAGTTAGTATTTATCATCTTCCTGCTGTCGTGTCCGTTTTTAAAAGTTACCATCCGTAAATTCCTGTCTTGAATTGACCATTCTAAATTCATTCGTGATTATTATACCTACTTCCGGTGTTGAAGCACCTGTTGTCTCCGGAAAATCTCATGCTTTTTGACTTAAGACAAACAACTACCCCTTATCAAATAAGTTTGTTCCCTTCCACGATTTACGGTCGAAAAGATTTGTAACGTCTTCAATTGTTTTGTGCTTGTAAACGATATAACGCAAAAAAAAACAAAAATATATTCATGAACCGTACTTCCTTTGAGATTGATAAGGCACACTTATCAAAAAGGAAGATACAATCGTATTCAATGTAAAGTAAAAAGTAAAAAAAGAAATCAATTGCAGGACATTGGTCCCCTTTTCCTTAACAGGTTCAGAAATTAAACAGGAAAAGTTATGTGGAAAATCAAAAAGGCGAGTTTTGTACGTTTGTGAATTTTTATAAACTAATTGAAGTCACGGTAGCTCGGTTTATAGAATTGATTTTATTTTATTTTTTAACTCTGTAAGGAAAAGTATTGATGAAATGCTTTTGTAGTTTTTCACATATCTTTTGAAAACGGTTCATCAGACGGTTGAAAATGAATGATTATAAGCAATTGGAAAGTATTTCATATTTTAGAGAAGTTACATTAAAAATTTCTTCAACTCCCAGTTTTTCCGTACACGTGAAAAACGAAGTTTCTCTTTGTGAGATCTAGTCTTGGACGTGGAAGGGTGGGCCGATTTTTAAAGGACAACTCAGTCGTTAAAATTTCAAATATAAAATTTTATTCAAACTAGAATTCATTTGCTTAAAACTAAATATCACAGTAAAAATTCACAATATAAAATTCAATAAAAAAACTTTAAAAAAAAATAAATAAAATGAAAAAAACAAAAACAAATTAAAAATTGCAATTTTGACTTCAGTAATGTTCGAGTCTGATTGCTTCCTTTAGTTTTGGAAAAAGAAGAAGAAGACCAGAATTGATTATCTGTCAACAGAATAAAGGTAGAAATGTTAATGCTGCTATTGCGTGTGAGCAGCAGGGTAGCAAAATGCTCTTGCTAGTGCGTGAGAGCAGAACGATAGTAGAATGCTTTTTGCTACTGCGTGAGAGCGCAATGGTAGCAAAATGATGTAGAGGATAAAAGTGTTGCAGATTAATCTCTGAGCAGAATTATTCTTCTGCTTAGGTGTGGGCAGGAGTCTTGCAGATTAATCTCTGCGTAGAATTATTCTTCAACTTAGGTGTGGGCAGGAGTATTGCAGATTGATCTCTGGGTAGAATTATTCTTCTGCTTAGATGTGGGCAGGAGTATTACAGATTAATCTCCGCGCAGAATTATTCTTCTGTTTAGGTGTGGGCAGGAGTATTGCAGAGTAATCTCTGCGCAGAATTATTCTTCTGCTTAGGTGTGGGTAGGAGTATTGCAGATTATCTCTGCGCAGAATCTGCGTAGGTGTGGGCAGGAGTATTGCACATTAATCTCTGCGCAGAATTATTCTTCTGCTTAGGTGTGGACAGGAGTATTGCAGATTAATCTCTGCGCAGAATTATTCCTCTGCTTAGGTGTGGGCAGGAGTATTGCAGATTAATCTCTGCGCAGAATTATTCTTCTGCTTAGGTGTGATTATTCTTCTGCTTAGGTGTGGACAGGAGTATTGCAGATTAATCTCTGCGCAGAATTATTCTTCTGCTTAGGTGTGGACAGGAGTATTGCAGATTAATCTCTGCGCAGAATTATTCCTCTGCTTAGGTGTGGGCAGGAGTATTGCAGATTAATCTCTGCGCAGAATTATTCTTCTGCTTAGATGTGGGCAGGAGTATTACAGATTAATCTCCGCGCAGAATTATTCTTCTGTTTAGGTGTGGGCAGGAGTATTGCAGAGTAATCTCTGCGCAGAATTATTCTTCTGCTTAGGTGTGGGCAGGAGTATTGCACATTAATCTCTGCGCAGAATTATTCTTCTGCTTAGGTGTGGACAGGAGTATTGCAGATTAATCTCTGCGCAGAATTATTCCTCTGCTTAGGTGTGGGCAGGAGTATTGCAGATTAATCTCTGCGCAGAATTATTCTTCTGCTTAGATGTGGGCAGGAGTATTACAGATTAATCTCTGCGCAGAATTATTCTTCTGTTTAGGTGTGGGCAGGAGTATTGCAGAGTAATCTCTGCGCAGAATTATTCTTCTGCTTAGGTGTGGGCAGGAGTATTGCAGATTATCTCTGCGCAGAATCTGCGTAGGTGTGGGCAGGAGTATTGCAGAGTAATCTCTGCGTAGAATTATTCTTCTGCTTAGGTGTGGGCAGGAGTATTGCAGATTATCTCTGCGCAGAATCTGCGTAGGTGTGGGCAGGAGTATTGCACATTAATCTCTGGCAGAATTATTCTTCTGCTTAGGTGTGGGCAGGAGTATTGCAGAGTAATCTCTGCGCAGAATTACTCTTCTGCTTAGGTGTGGGCAGGAGTATTGCAGATTATCTCTGCGCAGAATCTGCCTAGGTGTGGGCAGGAGTATTGCACATTAATCTCTGCGCAGAATTATTCTTCTGCTTAGGTGTGGGCAGGAGTATTGCAGATTAATCTCTGCGGAGAATTATTCTTCAACTTAGGTGTGGGCAGGTAATGCAGATTAATCTCTGCGCAGAATTATTCCTCTGCTTAGGTGTGGGCAGGAGTATTACAGATTAATCTCTGCGCAGAATTATACTTCTGTTTAGGGTTGGGCAGGAGTATTGCAGATTAATCTCTGCGCAGAATTATTCTTCTGCTTGGTGTAGGAAATGATAGGACTTTTCAGATTAATCTCTGAAATATAGAATTAGTCTTCTATAATGGAGGTTGGGAATATTATTCTTGTATTTAGATTAGTCTCTAAACCAGATGAGCTCTGGACCAAGAATGGTTTTCTGCTGCGGCTCGTCGGCTTTTTATAGCCGCTGTATCAAGCTATGAGCTATCACCTTTTAGTGTTGCACTAGCAACTTAAATTTTTGCCTAAGACGAAATTGGCTGACTGTGTCATGACATTTTGACATGTCAAATGTAAATACACTGGAGATACGTGACTTCTGAGGTAAGTTGATCATATTTTTATAAAATTTCGTTATAAATAATTAATTTTGTATTTTTTATGTGTTAGATCTATTTGGTGGAGTGTATGGACATCGCTGGACCAAAGGAAGGTGTGCCTTTTGACTTTTTTTAGGAGGAAATATTTCGTTGCTGGAACGTAAATACGTCGGTGGACCGAACACTCTTCGTTCTTTTTCTGTTTTATACGAAGAAGTTGTCAGATTTTTAGTCCAGTTGAATTAGACCAATTTTTGACAAATAAAAACATTAATCGGTAAAGATCTTCATTTTGGTATACATGGTTATTACGGCAGCCAATATTGAACATACCAAAAGTCCCCGTCAAATTCTGTTGCGCTCAAGCCGCCATCTTGGAAAGTAGGTACACTTTTTCAGTTTTTTTTTTGCCTATATCTCGGCAACTATAACTGATACGAAAAAATAGTTCTGATAAAAAATATGGTTTATTAAATTGCCTATAAAACAGCATATTAACATTTTTTGTACCTCCAATACTTTAGCTGTAATCCGACGTTGAATATAAAAATTATTGATATTTTTGCCCTCGACTTGCCTTTTTTGTTCTGTACACTGTAAAATCGGTAAAATATATGTTTCGAAATTTATTCCCTGAAACTACAAAGAGAGAGAGAGAGAGAGAGAGAGAGAGAGAGAGAGAGAGAGAGACAGAGAGAGAGAAAGTTTCTTGAATTTACTAATTTTTCGAATTTTTATACAGTGACTGTGGTAAGATCTTATGTGGAGAATTGAATTGGCATATTGGAAAAATACCCCGGGGTTGAGACAAGCGAAGAAATTCATTACATATTCACAAACAGAGGACAAAAGTATTAAGGCTTATAACGAGCCTACTGCGTGCATTGTCCACTTAGATATCATTTTAAGTAGTTAGGTAAGGTTGAAAGCGAGACCTGTCGCTTCTCTATGGAAGACGACGAGATTGTTGATCGCGTCCTCTGCGACTGTGAAGCAGTTTGCCGCAAAGGCTCAAACATTTGGAAAAGGAATTTCCACTGCCAGAGGATGTTCCAAGAACGTCATAGGGTTTGTAAAAGACCACAAATTGGAATGGGCATCCTAGAGCAGTTAATGCCACAAAAGATCTTAAAGGTTGCAGTGACGCAATGAGAGGTGGAATCTCTGTATGCATCCTACATTTTAATAATAATAATAATTCATGTGACCGTCGACAGGCGAGGACGCAATAAATGCCCTAGTCGCCATCACTTTCTTTTTTCTTACGGAAAACATGAGATATTTCGCTTAGCTTTAAAAACAATAGCATACGATGAAAATATTATTAAGAATTTTTAGTTATGAAACCACATTAGCTGTATACAGAGTGCCCAAAAAGGCTATGGATAGGTCATGTTTAGGCAAGTAAAAAATTGTATGGGTGGGTGGAGGGAAATCCTAACGGTTTTCGAGATAACGAGACTTAAAGATTTTGGGTATGTTTTTATATGTAGATCACCTGTAACTTCTGAAAGTTACACCTTAAATGCCAGAAAGTAGGCAATTATGTGTTGGGAATGAACCATTTTCGCTGGATATGCTTAATAAAAAGTACAAAAAACGCATAAAGGGTTACATTTTGGGTACAGAGTGTGATAGGTTATTTTAAAGCGAAACTTTTGGGCTTCCTAAATCCAATATGAAAAATTAGTGTTGATGGCGTGTTTTTTTTTATAAGAATAGTAGTTAAATAAAAAAAAATCGAGTTAAAATTCCGAAGTTTTAACTTTGATGACCTATAACTTTAAAAAGGGAGAAGAGCAGGGGAAAAATTTAGAGACCTTTTGCAAGGTCCAACGATTGTGACAGGGTGATCTATAAAAACGTATCCAAATATTTCAAATCCCGTTATCTCGAAACCCTTAGACTTTCTTTCCTCCCACCCATACAATTTTTTTTGCTTGTCTAATCATGACCTATACATAGCCTTCGGGTGTAGCACCACATACGGGACATCCTGTCTTATAGTATAACAGTTAAGGGGATAGTCAAAGTAGTAAGCTCTGCTGTCCAATATTAGTTAAGTGTAGGCCATCCACGAACTAAGTATTGGTGATAAATATTGGCATAAGCAAACGAATTGAATTTCATCTAATTTTATATAACAGTTCTCATGTCAAACTGTTATAATTAGTCGAAGGTGAATGTGATTTCGAGCTAATTGATCTTACATTGTGTGTGGGTTAAGATGGTTATTGCAGCTTACATTCTTGCATTGTATGAGCTTACTGAATCTGAGATTTTGCACTGCTCCCTCCTTTGTTTGCTACCACACCACAATACTTAAGTCGATTATTATAAAGCTCTGTGAATAAAAATTTAGACGTCCTGCAATTCTGATCGTGGCCCTATCAAATGCGATTGCCTATTGTCAACAGAAATATTATAACAACTCTCAATCTGCAATATATGCCATTATTTCCTGATAAAAGGCTGAATGCTCCCTTATAATTAAAATGTGAATCATTAATACAAAAAACCAATTATAACAGTTTGGCTTGTTAGGTTAGGTTAGCATAGAACACCCTTGTATGTCGCTGGGATGAGTGGTAAGCCTTTACCACTTACACTACTGCCGGGTTGTTTGTGCCACAGATTCATTAAAGTCAATGCCAGATCCACCCTGCTTCCCTAAGGAATCTTAGGATACATCTAAGCTTTAAACTTTGCAGCTCTCCAGCTCAGAAAAGAAGTGGCTACCAAGTATCCCTCCTCCTTTGATTTCCAGAGTAGGACACATGTCGAGTTGATTCGATTTTTTCAGGAACTTTACAGCTACGACTGTTACACTTTAGACACAGTCTTCTAGCATGGCTACATATAGCCCAGTTGTTAGCTTAGTTGTTAACTGTTAACTGTTATAATAATAGCTCAGCTTGTTATGCGGTGTCGCTAGTTGTTATATGTAGTTAGACAAAGACCAAAATTAGAATTTGAATACGTTTTTGTTTCTCTAAGTAAAATAAAAATTTAGTTGGTTTGCCTTTTTCTTGTGTCCTTACCCGCTGATGAGTTCGCCTATGGTAATTCTTGTTAATGATTTAGATTTCCTTTAATACATTAACGGTATAATCGCTTTCTTCGTTGACATGTGTTTTGACTAACTAGAATTTGTGTAATCTTTTAAGCATAATCGTCTCATGGTTTAGTTGAACACCTCATTCGGTAGTCCTGCAATGTCATAGTTCTTCATGACAGTTCCCTGAATTTTATTTACATTTCCGCCATTTTTACAGTTAAAATTGCTTATGTAATGGCGTCGGTAGGGTTTTCATTGCATACCCACTTTCTGTTGATTACTCTTGTTGGCTCAAATTTGTATAATGGAATGACGCTTATTTTTTTATGTCAAATTCCCAGACTTTCTATGCAGTGCATCCAAATGCAAGTAAGAACTGAGGAAAGAAATTTAACACCCAAGTTCCAGCGGTTGGTGTGTGTACACTGATGGACCAAAATGACTGCAAAAGATGAGAAACGTAATTTCAAACTTCACACCACAATACTGTTTCTCACCCAATTATCTTACCATTCCATAATAATCCTTGATTACGTACATAAAATTTCCATGTACATAAATGGCTAGAGCCAAACAGCCAGCTGTGAATCCTCCTAAAAAAGGTCTCTTTGATATCAATAAAGGCAATAAATTTGAAATATGCTGGCGCTAGAGTTTCTTAAAGTATTTCTCCCCTTCAATTTTTTTTCTTCTATAAGTTAAGATGAACCACGAAATAACACACACCTGGAAGTTATTTGTTGTAAGGTCGGTCGATCGGTCTGTTTACGTGAAATTCAACTGAGGGGGATTTATTTTGCGTTGTAAGTATATCTTATAGATGAAGAAATACATATATGTCACGGTATGTCCAGATTTCTCAAGTCAATTTACCCCTCATTGTGTCTTGAAGAAGTCAGTCATTTATAGCAGTATAAGAAAGCAAAAAAAAACATTTTTTTTATCCTTCTACAGAGTATAGGTAATGTGGTAATAAGAAGAGGATTTTCTTCTGTGTCACCTGGATACCTTGTCGCGTGCCATTGATTGCAAAGACTTGAAACTATTTTTCGGGGTTGGGAGAAAGATAATTTGTTATGAATTGTGGGAAAATCTTACAATTGAGTATATAAAAAAATTTGATATTTTTGTGTAAATATTTCACACGGATTTGTATTTAGAAATGATCGCAAAGTAGCTCTATATATAACAGATTAGAATCCTGAAATGGGGATCCATTTACATCAAGTCGAAGAAATATAATAATTCAACTCGCGCAATTCTAAATCATCCATCCTGCATATAATCCGTGTTTAAGAAAAGTAAAAACTCCACAAGAATATTATTTATTTACAATAAAAAAATATAAATAAATATCTGTTAAATACTGAGCCTTGTGGTATACCGTAAATTAGAATAAAACGTCACTGGATAGAGATTTTTGCTTGTATTATTACTCTTGGAAGATTGAAATTTAGTATTTGATAATGATAATGAACATAAAATCATCCGGTACAATGGGTTGAAGCTAAAATATAATAATAAGAAGGTTTAAAAATACAATTTTTGCTTTTCGAATGCAGCTCAGGGATGTTCATAAAATTGAGTCAGAAAGTACATACACACTACTAAAAAGCTTTAAAAAAGTGGTGGCTCGAATAAATTCAAATTTTAAGATTTAACGGCTAAGGTCTTTGGTTCCATTTATAACAACTTTGACCCAAAGCTTAAGATGCAAGTTTATAGGTCTTGGGCCCAAGGTCTACGGTATAGGACTTAACTCTTTAAACCTTTAAATTTATGTATTAAGATCTAATATCTTACATTTATGCTCTAAGGTTTAATTTTTCAGATTGAATTCTTAATGACTAAGGACGATTTAAAACCTAAAATCGATGGTCTAATCGTTAAGGTCTGCAGCATAAGAGCTAAGGCCATGAGGCCGAACTTTATTAACTAGTTCTTACTGTAGTGCTGTACTGCACTCTCTAAGAGATTCGTGATCTAGTGATGTCGCGATGTGTTGATGTGGACAATATTTAGAAATATTTTGAGGAATTTAATCACAGCAGCATTAGTTTATAGTACATGTGATAATTTAAAGCTTAATGGTTATCAAGCATTAAGATATTTCGTAATATAGCATGTTTAAGGTAGACAAAGTGATTTCGTGGTCTGGTGATTCTGTTATCTGGTGATTTCGTGATTTACCTAGTTTATATATGTCGTCAAATACGTTAGGTTTTAATACGTGGTATTTAAGTTAGTGATACATTTATGATCATCAAATCACTTGATTTTTTTCTGGCGATATACATTTCAGGAAAATGTAGAGAAATTACTTATTGACATTTAAAGTGATACTGATATTCAGATATCATGCCGAATTGTATTTTCATGTGATTTTTCCAAAGCAACACTTCGTATTCATATTGTTTGGTCAGAATAATTCTAAACTTTAAAAAATGAGGTTACAGTGAAGATTGCATTGTAACATAGATTGCATAATACATATTTTTTGTTTCGCAAGATACCTTTCACGGTAAATAACCAGGAGAGCTTCTATCAATAAAAGATTCATTTGTTTATAGTTTGGATCTGTTCTTTGATTCTGGTTCTGTTGAGACTTTTATTCATAGAGATCCTACTACTATGTGACCTTATCAGACTCCACATCGAATTAAGACTTACTCACCAAAGACAACAATTTATTTTCACATAAGGGAAGATTTCTAATGAAAGGACAATGGGCAATTTGGGCCCTCTACATGAACATTCGTGAACATACAAAGATGTTTTAAACGATGCATTGTGATACTGTGAACATATTTCATTAACAAAATTTGTTTTTATTAAGCGGGCGATAACTTTCAGAGAAGGGGGGGGGGGGTTAAAGTTTCTTCTAGTACTTTTTGGAAAATTTAGTACAGAATCGAAATATTTAGATTCTTAGAAGAAGTTTGAGTACCCACACCTCTATATTCTATATTCAATAGCGATCCCCATATTCACTTATTTAGTATTTACCTTTTTTCTATTCGAACTGAGGTACTAGATTTTTAGCACCTTAAATCGGCTCTAACTCGGTAGGGTTATATCCGATCGGAAAACGGGTTTGACTGTTCGCCTCAGCTAACTCCAACCTACAATTCGTGGAAGAAAAGTTTTTGTCTGGGTACTTTTAGGGTTTGGGCTAGGAACCTCCGTTGATGAAGGGGGGGGGGAGGAAGGGTAGTGCCAATACGGCATGTTGCATATCAAATTAAAGGTCTTGCCGAGTTCTATCGGATGGTATACATTTTCCCGATTCAGAAAACTTTCTCGAGACATTTTTGCAGCCAGAAAATCCATGTTCATGCACTTCGGTCTCATACACCCTAGTTACTTTAATTTCGTATAAATATTTGCAGACTATCATAATGTATCGTTTAAGACATCTATCATGTCTGTTCACGAATGTTCATGTAGGACTTAAACTTGTATGAAAAGCGGGCATTTCATGGATAAACTTCTAAGAAAGGGCAAATGACATTTGTTACAGCATCACAGTTTAATTGAAACACAGTCATTAGCTTTTATGACCGTTATGGTGACCATAATTATGAAAACTGTCTGTTTTTTTTTAAATTAAATTCAGTATTTAGGTAGTGTTTGTAAATTAGGGGAAGTTTTCATATTCACTGTAATAAATAGTCGGTTTATGACTTATTGGTGGAGGAGCTGTAAAGAGGACGATAACTACAGGTGAGCAGCACCTACAGGGAATTACTAATTTAAAGGTCATTTAGCCCAAGTGGTTTTTATATGGCGAAATGGCACACTTATTTCAGTGTCAAATTTATATAACTAAAATAACGAATTTTATAGAGAAAAAGAGGTCTTCTGTATAAATTTTAAATGTAAGCGTTTTAAATGAACGTACACCAGGTACAGCAGAAAATTTTGCTCAATTTTTAATTTATTTAACTCCATGGTTGTTTATTGGGAGTTGTAGTAATAATATTATTATTCTAAATGGAGTTCCAAGGGCTCTATATTGGGGCCGTTATTATTTCTTATATTTTTTAAAGATTTCTCGTAATATTTGTCTAAAATTTATTTTCAAATGTATGCATACAGATAATATTTATTGTCTTATTTCTAGATCTTAGAGGTACTTGTACAGAGGGCGCTGTATTTTTATTTATTTTTTATGATTCATTAGAAGTTTTGCGGAGATTTACAATCTTTGTTTTTCGATTTTAATCTCTAATTTATTCAAAATTCTCTCATAATCTTCAAAGCATATCATGCATCTCAATATAAAAGTTATCTAAATATTTATTAATTGAAATCCATTAAAATCTAGAATAAAATAATTACGAAGAAACCTTTAAACAGACCTTCAAAAATAACATTCGTGTTTGTATTACATCTCAAGGTAAAAGTAAATAAGCGAAAACATCAGAAGACTTTTGCTTTTATCTACATATAATTACTTTATTGAGCCTTTACTCTCCCAGGCTAGGCAAATTATTAGATTTTCATTGCTAGCAATTTCGTTTTATATATTTATATGACCTAAGTACGGTCAGACGTCATGCCGTGTCCTTCAATTCCGAGTAACTGATCTATACGGTTCCCATATAATTGCTAGTCAATGATGAATTATATAGTCCCTTTCTTGTCGGCTTCTTTAATCCTTATGAGGAGAGTCAGAATTTGGAAATGTCATCATAACGATAATTAACGACAATATCAGATATTTACAGTGTCCTTGGGAAAATGAAAGCAAATACTAACTAAAATCCTTGTATTTGTGATTTTTAATTTTCGGGACTTATGGTGGTAATTATGACCTGTAATAAAGTGCTTCTTGCAAGTACCTACTCTGTAGAAATTATAGCAGGGCAAGACAAAGTGTGTCGGGAATGTTGTCTTTTTTTAAGGGATTTGTTTTGAAATTTCACAATTATGCTAATAGCTTTTTTGTGAATTTTCTACTTTTAAAGAAGTAATTGCATTTAAAGTTTAAAAATTTCTGATGACATTGGGTCAATTTGACCCCCGAGTGTTTTTTAATGAAAGATTGTTTTGGGAACTTAATTTTTTTTATTTTATCATATAATTTTTTGTTATATGATTATGTATAAAGATTGAAGTATCTGCAATAGGTCAATCGGGGAAACCACGTTAAAAAACGCCCTCAATTGTGGTGTAGAAAAGGGTGGATACCAAAGAGCATTTATGTGGCGACGGATTCGCAGTCTTTCAGTAACCCACGTGCAGTTCCATTTTCGAAGCGCTCTAAAATTTTTCCTATCGATATTTAAGAAAAAAAAAGTCTATGATTTTTTATAGGTTCTTTTATAGTCTAACAATTTTTATAAACAGTTGTTCGCTAGGAGTAGGTAGTTACACTCAAACGAGGAAAATGTAAAAACCATTTTGTTCCCCAACATGTTTTGCTTTTTTACTCACTAACTCAAAAAATATTGACTTTTCGAAAAAAGTTAATACCAGATAAATTTCAAGAGCTATCAAATCTTGTTATACCCTAGATGAAATCTATAGGGGTATACTAAGTTGGTCATTTCGTTTGTAACACCTCGAAATAATGATGGTAGAGCAAAATGGATTGGACACTCATTCATAATATTAAAAGTTATTTTGATTTTTGCATGTCCGTCCGTCCGTCCGTCCGTGCGCACGATAACTCGAGAGCGCGTACACTTAGAGAGCTGATTAGAGAGCTGAAATTTTGTACACGGACTTTAAAAAAAAACAAGTAAAATTAAGTTCGAAAATTAGACAAATCGGGCAACTCCTTCGTGGGGTTGCCATATAAAAATTTCGTTTTCCGCTATATATTTGGACACTGCTTGAGAACGCGTCGACGTAGAGAGCTGAAATTTCGTACATGATGTTTTTACTACATTAGCAAATAAAATGTTAAAAATGGACTAAATCGGGTAACTCCTTCTTGGTGTTGCCATATAAAAATTTAGGTTTTTTACGCATACTTTGAAAACGATCAGTCCAAGACATTTTTATTGTACTAAAAACTTCTGCAGAATACGAAATCCTATAAAATTGGTAATAATTATTTTTTCTGTGCAACAAACCGTTCTAGAAATATATGCGAAAAACAACTTCAAATTCAAACTTGAATAGATCGTTGACCATACGAAATTTAATACGGGCATTCATCTAAGGTATCATAAGAATTGGTCTTAGACCAATTCTAGCTTTTTACTTGTTTTTTTTTTAGATTTTATTCTAGATCAGTTTGAAAGTGAGATATTTAAAAACAAAATTTCACCCATTTTGTTTAAGATGGTTGACAATGGCGAGGTCGCCTTACACCACAAGTTTAAATTTAGATTTATACCAACATCCCTTACGGACCACAACCCCTCAAAAAATCGCAAACTGCGGATCTCTTACAAGGTTCTAGCATAAAAAATTCCCTACAGACTGGAGTATCAGGTCAATGTAACCAAACATGGCGGAACTATCCGGGTGTATGATCAAGAAAGAGTTAACATTTTTTTTGGTTTGATTAAAATAATTAAAAGCAGAGATTTAATTTTGGAAATGTATGTCTGTCATTGGTTGTCAAAAGCAATCCAAGAAGGTAAGTAGCCTGCGGCGTGAGATCCTAGAAGACTGTTATGTTTTTTTATTTAGTTGGCGGGTTCATTACTAGAGTCAACCAAGTCCACTTTTATAACTGGTCCATTGTATTTGTAAAAAAATTCACAAATCTTTTGTTATTCCCGTTCTTCTCGGTTCTTAGTTTTTATTTTTCAATTTTAACTCATTTTTTGCAATTAATGGTCTTGATTCATTTTTTGAACCTTGAACCCACCATTTGTTAGTTGAATATCAACGTTGAGGTCTCCCGGTAAAATAATATTTTTGTAGTTATGAGACAAAATTTAAAATGCCATCAATTTTTAAGACTCATCAAATTTTCGGAAAATTGGGAGAATATAACAAAATAATTTAGAATAATTTTAATAGGTCAATTATTACATTTGTCATATAGATACACAAGATCAGAAGCGGTAACCCAACCACCGAGGTCTAGTTATGGAACCCAAAATTTCGTATAAAATAATTTGTTCTCATATAGACTTGATATACCACTACATTTTGTTTTTTTTAATAGTATTTTGAGGATGAATTGTGCGGCAGCGTATAGGGTGAGGGACGGAGACCAGTAACTAGAACCAAATTAAATGTAGGGCATCAGAAATTTGAAGTAGGCCGCAAATTTTCGGTGCATTTGGGATACATCGGCGGTTCACGTGAAGGGACATCTTTTTGAAAAAGTAAGCTACTAGAAACCTCACTTTATTAAATTTTTTTATACATGAACTAAAACAGGTATTTACAATAAAAAGAAATAAATGGACCAAACAAGAAACACAACATAGTAAAAATATTCAATATAATTGCAGTCTTCAATTTACCATATTGTGGAATAGAACTTCGTCAATATCTATTTTGTCTGCACTTTTCTCTCTCAAATGCAAGAAACACCTAACCTGCCATCATCTCGTGAGCCATTGACATTCTTTCAGGCTTATTTATAGTAATTAGTGTCGAAAAGGTAGATCCACACGTAGCAGTATTATATCCGGCTGTTGCGACTATGATGCAAATAGTTCATACGTATCTATGAAGAATTCCCTTTGTCGGTATAAAACTTCTAATATTTTTTCGCTCTGATCTCCTCGACCATTTAACTCATTCGAGTACCTTTTCACCTCTTCTTTGGAAGAAATTTTAATACCTGAAAAATAATTGCAGTTATAGATTTGATTTTTCTCATTAATTTCCTCACAGCAATTATTTATTTAAATGTTGAACAGAGTTAAAACTTCGTCCAACTCATCAACCCACAAAATTGAATCTAGTAGATCATCATTGTCTTCAAATCTGCTTTTCATCTCAGCTGTTATTATGTCTACAGTTTCATAATATTCCGATTTAAATGGCGGAATTTAAACTATGCCTGCATTGTTTTGACGAGAATGTGATGGACCATACAGCACTAATCCGCCAGATGTCTTGCTTTACTTGTCTCTTCTCTTCTGGAAGCTATTTTGATATTCTTTTCTACACTATGGTATTCTCAGTTTCTTCCAAAATTGCCTCATGCATCTCTTCTGACCTCAATTTCTTCCTGGATACATTTTATTATCGATATGGCATCCTTCAATCCCGTGCTTCGACCCTGTAAAGCCGCATTAGCCGGTTGCAGAACACATTAATTTTTTTTGCTACTATACGAATTTCGATGTTTAACATAACGCCTTTGATGTCAAGACTTTTTGCAATATCATCACCATTGAAATATTCAATTTTTCATTTTATCTGGAATCTTTAAAATCAAAGAATATTTTTCATATACGACTCTTGTAACCGCCAAAGTTCAAGTAAGCTACCAATCGTCTTACCATCATTCAAGGCAGTAAGAAGTGGGAGGTAAGCAGCGCAAACTCGCCGTGACGACTTTTATGTCGTAACGTCGCCGCATAATACGGATTGGTAATTTTTAAGGTAAAGAACTACCCCCCCCCCCCTCCCCTAAGCGATCCGTTAGATACGGCCCTGCACGGACCGTTTTGATAGCTTGGCTGCCCTAGGCCTATGGAAGATTACCGCCCCCCTATTCCCCGTAAAACACGACAAATTTAATGATCTATATTTATAATTTATAAGAATTAAATTAAAGTATAAAACAACGAAAGTCTGTAAATGATAAAATTTGAGTAACAATGAGTTGTTAATCACAGTCCAAAGACCGCAGCAACTGTCATTCGATCAGTGGCGTAACTAAGAATGCCCCCCCCCACAAATTGACATACTTTTGTGTCAATTGTAAGGAAATATTTTCTGAACTTCGGATGGGTATAATGTTTCCCATAATTTTGTACGGGGACACGAAATTATTTCCTTCTCCCTTTTTAATTTTTTTCAGGCCAGAAATTCCTACGATCTCCCAAGCCTCCACTCACTCCAAGCCAGAGTTGAGCAAAAAATAAAAAGGTTTTGTGGATACTACGAGCAGAGTGTTGCCAAGATCTGGATTGCCAAAGTTATTTATTGAGATTTACTTTGTGCTCTACATTCATCATTAAACCTGTTAAAAAACCACTGGCAGCCCCAGCATATGCTCAGGAAAGTACATTAAAAATAAAACCGATGAGTATAAAAGAAAAACGCTTCTCAGCGAGAAACGGAAGCATTTCGGATGCATTCCGAAAACTTTCTGCGAAAGGCATGGAAGCAATACGCTCTGATACCCAGTCCATTTCTTTTAATGCATTGATGTCCTACGACGGGAAGGTATATAAGGTGGCTATTATATACCTTACTTCTGCATGACGTGTAAGGTGCAATGGAGCCTTCCTTATTAATTCTTTGGAAGGTGAAAGGAAGCCTTCCTTATTAATTCTTTGGAAAGTGAATGGAAGCCTTCCTTATTAATTATTTCGAAGGTGAAAGGAAGCATTCGTCATTACTTCTTTGGAAGGTGAAAGGAAGCATTCCTTATTACTTATTTGGAAGTTGAAAGGAAGCATTCGTTATTACTTATTTGAAAGGTGAAATGAAGCATTTGTTGTTACTCGTTGTTGTTACATAAATAGCCGGAACCATCCGATTACTTAAAATAAGAGCCCAAGTCCACTGATCACCGCACTTTACAACAGCTTTGGGATCTTAAGGGAATTTCAAAACTTTTCAACGTGAAAAATTTGATCTTTTACATTTTCTAATTTTCGTTCATTGCTTACTTATCTAATATTCTCAAGTTAAAGTAATACTGTTCTCTCATCGACGAATTATGATGTATGCTAGCAGCGTATACGCCTAGCCTAAGGAAGTCTGCCAAATATTTCCCAGAAATTTATTTTCAGTGTTTCAGTTTCAGGTGCACCTTTTTTCTCCGTTTAAACACAAAGAATAAATAGAAAAATTATCGACTTTTTTATTGTTTATATCATAACTACTGTCTAGCCAGCATATTTGCAGTAGTTTCTCAAAGCCTATGATGGTATGAACACTTTTAGATGGAACTGAAATAATGAAATCATTACAGACTTAATATAATTTTAATTCAGAAATCGAATTTTAATTGAGTGAATCTAACAGCGTTGTTATTTTATGTGGTTTAAAGTTTCATCACTTCATATGAAAATATTAATATTGTAGGCTTTTGTGCAGGGGCCGTTAGTTATGCCAGTGGATTCGATGCAAAGGATTGTCAGAGCGTTCAACCTGTCCTCGTTAATTTTCGAGCGTAGATAATTTTACACTCGCCTCAAACACGAGAATCTCACCAAACTTTGCCGGCCTAGGACGGAGCCTACTTGGCCTATAGCGAAATCCGCCCATGTATAGGTTAAGTGCTCCAGTACGCGTCTACTACCCTGCGTCCTGTTAATTTAATAACATCCCATAAAACAACGTATGTACCTTAAAATGGAATTATTTCTACATCCTTATGTTCGCGTATGTTTCTGCTACCCCTATATTGAGGTCATCAGAGGGATATTTCATGAGAAAGATTTTTGAGTAGTTATATTTCAAATAAATATAATATTGTTTGAAATTTAAGTTAATTTTCGGAATAACTACATCAATTTTAGTAGCAGCGAAATAGATCAATTATTACACTATCATAAGCCAGTTTGCGTGTGCTGGTGGGGGCAAATTAGATCTGCATTTTTTTACCTTGCTCCAAATTGCGGCATATATAAGCAGCAATTTATTAATTCGTCTGATTTAATGTATTGCACCTATAAGACAATATGGAAGGGCATACTCCAACAACACTAAATGAAGCATTTTCGGACATTTGACAATGACAATTTTCTATTAGAGCAGCTAGAATCAAATAAAATATTTCAAAAACATCATTGCAGGATAAATTGTCTGGAAAACATCCTGAAGGCGTAGGAAAATCTGGGGACCATAAAGTATTTTAACGGAAACCAAAGAAAAGACTAGTTAAGTGGTGGGAGTCGTTAGCCAAATGTGTGTTTCCATTAAGTCCTGATAGATAGCATTTTAAGCACAGTTCAAAAAACTGATCAAGACCATTGCATAACTGCATCCTTTAGAGTTTATCAACCAGGGTGAATATGGTATAAGCTTTTCTTGAAGTGCAAGCCAGAGCTTGCCTATCGAATTCCCGAAGGCCTAACCGAAGCCATGAGATACGGTTTTTGAAGAGGTTATTCGAAAATGGTTTGATTAAGTGTAAAATTATATAGAGGAGATGAATACAGGAGACACATTTGAAGAAACGTTGCTTTCTCCTACGCACAACCGCCTAGGGTTATAGTCAATAGCCATGCCAGAAGACCGGATTTTAATTCATTCAGGCTACATAAGAATCTATCGGTATTTACTGAAATGTCGAGAAAAAATGTAGCGATTTTGCGAATTGTAAAAATTTGTTGAACTTGACTCACAACTTGATGCACAATTTTACGACATTATAATTATAGGTCCTTACGGACCTCAACATATCTAAGGCCGCAGGTCCTGATGGTTTCTCGCCCCTGTTAATTAAAAACTGCGCCACATCTTTGGCTAAACCTCTGCGCAAACTATTCTACTTCTCTTATTCGACAGCAGTTAAATCTCCAACTGCTTGGAAACTAGCCCATATTCATCCTATTCCCAAGAAAGGAGAGGGTAGCGATCCCTCAAATTATCGACCAATTCCAATGACTTTGATTCTTTAATAGATTTTTGAATCTATCACTAAGTCCAAATTAATGAAGTATCTAGAAACCAATCAACTTATCAACGACTGCCAATATGGTTTCCGGACTGGAGGCTCATCTGCAGACTTACTAATATTTCTTGCAGAACGTTGAATGCGTAGCCTTCCCAATTTTGGTGAGTCTAAAATCGTTACTCTGGATATTTCAGGGGCCTTTGATAGAGTCAAATTTAACTTGGTCTTTCGCCTCCTCTCCTATTATGGATTGAAAGTTTCTTATCCATTCACCTAATACGGGTCGTCTTAGATGGCGTTAGATCTGAACCTCATAAATGCCGATGTGCTCCAGGGTTCCGTTATCTGTCCGACTCTCTTTTTAATTTTCATTAATAATGATTTGCTTGCTTTCTCTTACTTTCAACCCCATCCATAGTTTCGCTGACGACAGTAGCCTTGATTTCGCTTACTCCTTTGACACTCTTGCGGACTCCAGATGAAATTTTTCATCTGTCAAACGAGATTGCTTAAATAGATCATTGAATAACGATCTGGCCAATTTCTTTGTTGGGGCAAAGCGAATCGCGTCGAATTCAATGCATCTAAAACAAATCTGCCTCATCTTTTAGAAACAAGATCATAATTTCTTCACTCCCATTTTATTTGATGAAACATTAATTTCCGATACACCGTCACTAAGCATGTTTTGGCATTAAAATTGCCGGTAAATTAAGCTGGACCGATCACATCTTCTCTGTTGCTAGAGAAGCATCGAAATGTCTTGGATTTCTGAAAATGTTGTAAGAAATACTTCAGCCCATGGAATCTAGCGAACCTCTATAAGTCATACATCCGACCTAGATTGGAATATAATTCCCGTATCTGGCTGGGCTGGGGCTGATCGCACAGCCTTAGCTTCATTGGATATTGTCCAAAAGAGAGCCTTCAAGCTAATTGCCGATTTGGCAATAAATTTGTCATATCGACTCGCATCACCGCAATGTTGGAAGCCTTTCCGTCCTTTATCGCTACAAATTGAAATATCTAGTCTGATCCCTTGTAGAATGATTCCCGCTCGCAATACTTGCCCTTCAACAAACCGCGCATATCCTTTTACCCTTAAATTTACTTTCGGCCTTACAGTAAAATTTTGTGATCCTTTTTTGTCCCGAACTATGCGAATGTAGAACAGTTAACCATCTTCTGTCTTTCCTCCAGCATACAATCTGCGAAGGCTTAAGAGTATCTTACATCGACACCTCTGCCACTTTCCTCATGCTCCCTAATTCCTTTCCCTTTTCCTTTCCTGACAAGTTGCATCATAGGGTGTCCCCTGAGCTTGACTAAATAATAAAAATAAAAAATAAATTACTCTATAGCATTGTGAATGAAGAAGTTAAAGTCAACACAGGACTTTTTTTCATTCTACTTGCCATTCGAAGGACATAAAAAAAATAAAATTCCCAGAGAACATATTTCTGAACAATCACATTAATTTAATTTCAATACGAATAAATTGCAACACACTGATCGATATCAAATGCCCCCATAGTTTCTTAGTTCTAAAGCTGTAGGAAGGAGTATGATAATTATTAGCTTGTGTCTTAATTGTGCTAAGCCAGCCACACATGCTCAGTTGAAATTATTCAGATTTTCTGTGATTTTAAAGGAAACGGGAGCAGGAGTAGTTTTCAGGCTTAAAAAAAGCTTAAACAAGGTTTAAACAAGCTTTAAAATTATTCTAATACATACGTAAAGTTAGCGCATCAACTTCGCCTGATATAGTTCAGAACTATCTCATAATATGTCGTTAATTTGTCGTTAATTTGTCGTGAAAACCATAAATTTATCGTGTCCTTTTTTCTGAAGGAAACTGGATGTGGTGCCAAGTTGACGTCAAGTTACCACCGCAACTCGCTGGAACTCGGCCAAAACTTATCGGATTGTTAAATTAGACATCTTGGAATTTGTCGTTAATTTGTCATGAAGCCCATAAATTTGACGTGTCTTTTTTTCTAAAAGAAACTGGATGTGGTACCAAGTTGACGTTAAGTTAGCACCACATACAGTTTTCTTTAGAAAAAAGAACACGACAAATTTATGGTTTTCACGACAAATTAACGACATATTCCAAGATGTGAAATTTTCCAATCCGATAAGGTTTAGCCGAGTTCCAGCGAGTTGCGGTGTTAACTTGACGTCAACTTAGCACCGCATCTAGTTTCCTTTAGAAAAAACGACACGTTAAATTTGTGGTTTTCACGACAAATTAACGACAAATTCCAAAAAGTGAAATTTTCCAATCCGATAAGTTTTGGCCGAGTTCCAGTGAGTTGCGGTGCTAACTTGACGTCAACTTGGCACCACATCCAGTTTCCTTTAGAGAAAAGGACACGACAAATTTATGGATTTCATGACAAATTAACGACAAACTAACGACAAATTATGAGATAGTTCCGAACTAAATCAGGCGAAGTTGTGGTGCTAACTTTACGTGCGTTATTCTAATTTAGTTTAAAATAAAAAAAAAAATGAATAAAAAAAACAAGATCACTTTTAACTAATCATGCGTGTCTCTTACTCTGTTCTCATTCCCTATCAGAATTAATTCATTCCATCTTTGTATCCCCTTTACCGCAATTAATTTTTTTTTAAAGAACAATTTTTATTCCAATAATTCACACCATAAAAAAAAAGAATCTAATCCGGAACCAGATTTTTTTTCGTGATCTTAGTAACCTCAGCTACTTCACATATGTAAAAACAAATTGCGACGCACATTTTTCCCTCTTTTATTATTAGTAGCTCGTCTGAAAAAAAAAAACAACGCACATCGAGCGACATCTTCAATTTATAGATAGGAAGGTACCATTACGGTTTAATAAAAGCTACTTCCGTTTCTGACACAACCGCTAAATGCCGGGTTCCCATATTCTCGTGGATTATCGCTCAGCCTCGACATTCACTTCATACATAATAGGGGTGATACGCGATCGCTAGGCGCGCAACACCTGTGAAATGATTAAAAAAAATAAATAAAATAAAACAACATTTACATGGGAACTTTTTATCAACATTCCCATGGTCCCCGCACCGCAAGGTATACTCTGTGTGTGTGGACATGATGATGATCGTCATCATCGGCTTCAATTGATATATTCGGGCTGGTTTTCCCGCGGTGGTTCCCCTTCGTTTGGCAAGGCAAGATCATTTTGCATGCGATCATCATCGGTCCGATCTGACAAGGGAATTTGTTGTTTGTTCCCTCTGTGTTCCCTGTGTGTGTTGGTTACTGTGGGAATTTTCACTTACTTAAATAGCCGCCCGTTAGTAGTGGGGGCAGAGATATAAATTGCTCCAAATGTTCTTTTATAGGCACTTTTTTTTTTTTTTTTTTTTTAAATAATGCGAGTAGCGAGTCGGCATGGCTGCTAAGTTGAGCTGTGGTATGCATTGGATTGGTCGACTCTATAGGCCAGGATGACTGGGGTGTATTGAATGTGTATAAGAAGTGCACACGCGACGGTCGTGCGAAGTCGCACTTTTCTGAGTCTGGCTTCATGACTAATGTTCTCTTGGTTTGGAGCAGCAGGGGACTATAATGGATGGAAATCGGATGTGGGGTGTATGTGCGCACGATGTGAGTTGTGAGACCCTTAAATAAAATATCGGAAATACACTTTTTTTTATACAAATCGGATATGGGAGTCGTGGGAAAATTGTGTTGTCTTTGATTTTGTGTATATAAAAGGAAACAACAACAACAATAAATGTACATTTTCATAGTTGATAAGAAAAATATAGTCAAGGTTTTTTTTTAGTGTTGTTTTCAGATATATCACACGATAAGAGATCACTTTTTTCTGGCCTATTTATTGATTTTACATACCACGTACATTTCTTAGGATCTTAACCTTTTTTCATAAAATAAAGGGTATCTCAGAATACTTTTCATTTTTATACCCTATAGATGAAATCATATTGTTTACTAAATGTGTCATTCCGTTTTGTATCACCTAGAATTAATGCTAGTAGAGCATGCATAAAAATAAAAGTTATTTTGATTTTTGCATGTTCGTCCGTCTGTCCTCACGATAACTCAAAAACGCGTGTACATAGAGAGCTGAAATTTTGCACACGACCTTTCAAAAAAAAAAGTAAAATTAAGTTCGAAAATGGGCCAACTCCTTCGTGGGATTGCCATAGAAAAATCTCGTTTTTCATTATACACTGTAAAAAAAGTGCACAATTGTTGCCATAAAGCTTACGTATTTTTCCTTCAAATGTAGGGAATATTCCCTAAAATGTAGTGAATATTCCCTACATTTTTGGGAATATTCCCTAAATTTTTGGGAATATTCCCTACATTTTAAAGAATGTTCTCTCTTATCATTTACTTTGCAATTTACTTTTTTTCTCTTATTATTCATTTCAATATTGCACATTTATGTCTTTAAAATTCTCCTTATCATTGAATAAAATTGTAATCAATCGATGAGAGGCACTCAAAATTTATTTCTACAAAAAAAAATTGAAAAATATTTTGCGTCTGCTGGGGTTCTGTAGGGTCTTGCATTTCAATGATTGTGGCTGGTAAGATCTCTCCACTGGAAAATGTAAGAGCGCTCCTTAAAATTTTTACTGTGCGCTCTCATATGGCATCAATATATTATACCTAAATGCTAGAAGTCTTAGGAATAAAGTTGGTCTATTGCAGGAAATTCTTATGAATAACAAAATTCACGCCCTGTTGATCTGCGAGACCTTGGTTCAATAAAAATGTAACATTCCAAGCAATTTCTCTAAATAACTATAAAATCTTTCGTAATGATAGAGACGATCGCACAGGGGGGGAGGGGGTTGCTATTTACGTATACGATTCTCTTAAAGCGACCGTGATAAATTCCTCTGCCCCAGGTGATAAACTAGAATTTCTCAGTGTTGAGGTTGACTCTGGAATTGACAGATGTATTCTGATAAGCGCTTTTTGCCCACCGAGTACGGCCTTACAATTTAAGGAATCAGTGCTGCCACAAGTATCTAAAAATCATAACGTAGTCATGTGCGGTGATATGAATGTCAATAACCTCAGTTCCGGTTTCAATGTGGAAACATTGTATTATTTATACAAAACCTTGAGCTTTGATATGGTTTATAACTTACCGACTTATTTTAATAGCAATAATCCGCTAAGGTGTTATTTCAAAATCAGATTACTCCATGAAATGACTTTGACCACGACTTTTTGTTTCTGTCTTATGACCTTAACCTAGAATCGTTTCCCAACGAAGTTATTTACACGTACCGAGACTGAGTGTCGACAGATATCTTGGAGTGATGTCTATTCATCTAACTCTTTGGATGATAAGGTTGATGTTTTTACAGGTGTGCTGGCTGATCTGTATGACAGCAATGTACCACTCCTGACGCGACGCACAAGGGCCAAGGGGTGTCCGTGGCTAACACGAGAAATACATACCATAATGACTGAACGCAATTACTTATATAGGCGATATAGAGTCTCACAATCAGCTGAGATATACAGACGATATAAACTCGTTCGTAATAGGACCAATTGCATGATCAGGTCTTCTAAGCGTGCCTACTTTGGCGATAAGCTGGACGTAAATTTACCTCCGATGAAGTTGAGGCGAAACATACGGAATATGGGTATATATGGAAGTGATCCTCCAAAGGTAAGTGCAGATCCCAATATTTTTAATTATTTTTTTGTCACGATTCCATGTCAGCGTCTCTGGCATCTGATTGCAGCGCTGCTACGGAAAACTTTCCAGTTGATGGCTTTGCCTTGCGGAATGTTGACGAAATGGAAGTATTGCTGGCTATGTGTGCAATTAAATCTGATGCAACAGGGCCAGATGAGTTGCCTCCTCGTTTCATTAAAGCGATTGCACGCGGGAAATAATCAAAGTTTTAACCCACATATATAACCACTGTTTAACGACATCTAAATTTCCCACCAAGTGGAAGCAAGCGCTTACAATACCTATCCCCAAAAAGTCTACTGCTTCTGCTCCAAATTATCGCCCAATTAGTCTTCTTTGCTTCTTTTCTAAGGTATTGGAGAAGATTATGTATATGTAGACCATTGACTACATAAATAAAAACGGCTACTTGACTAAATGGCAGTCTAGATTTCGTCCAAATCATAGCTGTGAAACTGCTATGCTTAAAATTTCGTCTTTTATCTATCTTCTATCTAATCTCTATACAATATTTCTCTCTCGTCTTTTTCATATTGTATTAGTTTAGTGTAATTTAGTGTATTTTATTTTGTTCTTGCTTGTTCCTTAGTTTTCTTTTTGTTTTATATAATTAACTTTTTGCTTTTGCTTTTTATCTTATTTTTCATTTTATATATTTTTTTCCTAATTCACTTTGTACGATAGGATTTTGTAATCTTTGTACGGAAATAAATGATTATTGTTATTGTTCCCTACATTTGACGGAAAAATACCTAAACTGTGTGCCAAAAATTGTGCACATTTATTACAGTGTATATATTTGGACACTGCCTGAGAACGTGTCAACGTAGAGAACTGAAATTGTACAAAATTTTCATAAAAAATGGACTAACCCACTTGGTGTTGCTATATAATAATTTTGGTTTTGCACGTTTACTATGAAAACGATCAGTGCTAGACGTTTTTATTGTACTGAAAACTTCTTCATAATATGAAATCCTATGAAATTGGTTATAACCATTTTTACTGTCCGACGAACTGTTTTAGAAATATTTATATGCGAAAAACCGCTTCAAAAATCATACTTGCACAGAGAGGTGAGCATACAAAATTACATACAGACATTCATCTAGGGCAGGGATTCCCAAAGTGGTCGATATCGGTTTCCAAGGGGTCAAAATAAACGAAAACTGTCGACGAGGTCTAAAACTCGACCCCTATTAATTAACACAAGTTCTTATTTGAAACTTTCAAGATACGTGTGTTACGTGTACCAACTTGTTATAAGAATGGCTAATATTTTAGTGGAAAGTATCATTGTTGTACTTTTAAGAAACACAACAAGTCGATAAGCGTGCACAAGTTCGTACTAAATGAAAGACTAGGCAAGTCAATAAGCGTAGACAAGTTCGTGCAAGATAATGTGTTCGAGCGTACAAGTCTTTCAGGCACGTTTTGACTTACTCTGTATTTGACGTATATACGCGACTTAACACGAACGAAATTATGATCAAGTTGAAGTCCAAATATGCTCCTGATATTTTACTAAATAACAAGCTTGCACTTAGGTTGAAAGTTCATTTGCGTTTTGAAATTCGTTGGAGCTTGAATGGTAATACACTCATCTACTACTGCGTGATTCACAGACAGAATTTAGTAGCAAAAATCTGAGTCCTAGATTACATCAGTCCTTACAATATGTTATAAATGCTGTCAACAAGATTCGAAGCAATTCTTTGAATTCTCGGTTATTTGCTCAGCTTTGTCAGGAAAACGACGAAGTCTTTACTCAGTTACTTTTGCACACTGAAGTTCGCTGGATATCAAGAGGCTCTTGCCTAGCAAGATTTTCAGCTATTTTTGAATCTGTGTTGGAGTTTTTACAAGAAAACGATCCGAATTTGAAAGAAAATCTGAACAATTGTAAAACTGATATCGTTGGTATGTTGAACAAAGTTAATTTACAGCTGCAGGGTGATGATCTCAACTTGATTAAAACAAAATCAATAATATCGGCCTTTGTGGGTAAACTCATTCTTTATAAACAAAATTTAAGCAGAAAAGATTATTCACAGTTTCCGCATTTGTAAAAATTATCAGAAATGCTTCAAGACGATGTTATTTTATCATATGACACTCACTTGGACGCATTATACAAGGATTTTACTAAGAGGTTTGAGGATCTCTTAAATTTACAAATTAAATCCGTACAATATCACAGTCATGGAAGAAGCGAATGTGATAACGCAAGAAGAGTTGATTACAATCAGCGCAGATGAGAAGCTTAAGCAGAAGTTCAACCAAGGCTATCAGAAGTTCTGGTTGCAACGCAACATTAAAGCACAGTATCCTGCATTGTGGAACATGACTGAAAAATACCCTACCGCTTTTCAATCATCATACCTAGTCGAAAAAGGCTTCAGTGTGGTTACAAACATTTTGGCAAAACAAAGAAGCTGTTTGAAAATCAACGAGCGCGGAGATTTAAGGCTGCAACTCACCAATTTTGAACCGGATTTAGCTAGATTGGCAGAAAGTCACCAGGTTCATCCATCACACTGAATTTTTAATTTTTTTTATATTTACTTGGCGATTTTAATGTTTTTTTTTCAAAAAATAATTACCAACTTAAGTATTTTTACGTAATTTATATTAATAATTATTAATTAGACTTGATATTTACTGAATTTTATGTTTATTTATTTTGTTAAATTTTGATGAGAAAATGGTGTCAAGTTTACTCTCTTAACCAACCGCAAACTTTTTAATTTGGTAAGTATTTTGTATCAAAAGGAAAAAACAACTAGAGATAGGAATTTTAAAGTAATTTGGCTATGGGGGTCTGAGGTATCAGATCATTTTGGAAAAGGGGTCTATTGCCCATAATAATTTGGGAATCCATGATATAGGGTATCGTAAGAATTTGTCTTAGACCAATTATAGCTTTTGTACTTGTTGGTACTTAAAAAGAAAACGCCAGAATTAGTTTAAACTCGGTTAAATAAGTGTATGATCAAAGAGCAGTTTTTGAATTTTTATTTATGAAAAAGCCGCATTTGTAAATGCGCACCATCTGCTTCTTCACACTCATCACTCGCTGGAGTATCACTCTTCGAATAGCGTTGATTTCGTCTCTGATTCTTTACTTTAAAACATTCAAGTTGGGTGGTAATGGGTTGAAAAGTTTACTTTTTAAGTAGCTTCTACAAAAAAATCATTGGCAGGTGTCAAATCTAGACTCCTCGGTGGCTAATTGATGTATCCTCGGCGACTCATCTAGGTCGGCCACATGCGCTTTTTTTAGTTTTGATCACTACCGCCACAAATGTTCGAGCGTGGAAAAACTTCTCTCAGTAACAGCGAACCTTTCCGGGAAATTACAGATTTGGATCGTAAACGCAAACGCAAAGAATGTGTTGTGCACTCAGTGGTTTGAAATTCCAAAAAATGTTTTTTTTAGCGGCAGCAAAGAAGAAAATGCACAATAATTGTTGTGGTGTCACGTGATGTGGCAATTTAGCTTGTTGTGAAAGTTGGCGACTTTGTGTAGTCAGGGTTGGCCAATGTTATTGTGTGCTTGAAAGAGAAATGGATTTGAAGTGCGTCAATATAACGACTTTTGGTAAAAAACAGAAAAATGCAACAAATTTGCATTTTTATTTCATTCATATAATTTTTCCAAGCCATTTTCAAACATTTTGCATCGGTTGGCCAACCTAGACAGCACTGACTGACCTTGACAGCATTTCACTTTTTTTTTTTGTAAATGCCTATATTTTTATATTTTTCACCGAATCAATCTGCAATGTTCAGCAAAAGTGTTCCTTTTTCCCAGAATTTTCCAAAGATGTGCTAAGATTTACAAAATTCTACCTTAAACGGAAGTAATGGACAAAAATAAAAAAGGTGGCCAACCCTGACGACATTCCCATACTTATTCAGGGAATAAATCGTGAAGTGCAGCTAGCGAATCTCTTGTGACGTGGCTCCATCTCAGTAGCAGATGCAGGGGGTCCTGGGATCAGGACCCATGACCCCCCCCCCTGATCATGGCCCATGATCTAGATCATATGGCAATATCGATTAGAATTAATAGTCTAAGAGCGACCACTGTTATCCTAAAAAAAGTATGGGTCGATAATTCCTTAAATTGATATAGCAGCCCAAACGACAACCTTGCGAGTGTAGTGGTTTTTATGAAGTTCCAGTGGATTATCTGAAGTCCATAATCTACAATTTTATTTATTCAAGTGGTCATTGATGTTAATATTGGATTCATCAGAGAGCCATTATGTTATTGAAATTCCTAAAGCGATTTTTCATTATCCTGCAGAATTCGACTGGTTTAGCAGGATCATCAGGTTTGATCTTCTGCACAATAACAATTTTGTAGGGGTGAAAATGTAAATCTTTGTGATTAATGCGATGAACATTGGATTTGTTCAAATTTAGAGAAGTTGCACGTAACCCGTAATGACTGTAATGGATCGTCCAAAACAGACTGACATGACGAGCGCGATCGGCATCAATGCTTATATTCTTGATGTCCTTTAGTGTCCAGTTGATTTATCCGGCGTTGTGTTTCCAGTCTTTTTAATTAATGCTTGATTAAATTCGCATTTGGCACATTTCTCATTGTCGTAAAATTAAAATGTATTCGGTAAAGATGTCAAGTACCAGTGTAAGAAACGCAGTTTTTATAAAACGCTCGTATACAAAATGCGCGCTGCGGTCCTGTGAAACGAATCATAAATAATAACTAAACAAAGCCAGCCAAACGTTTAACATCAATCACTTCGCCCTGCTATCTGTGTTTGGCATGGTACAGTCTTCAGTTTCATATTTTTATTTATTTTATTTATATTTTTAATGCTACATCCAATTCACGTACACTTATAGTCGGGGTTCCTCAGGAGTCGATACTGGGACCTCTTTTTTTTTCTTGTCGCATTTCAAAAACTAGCCTAAATCCATACAAATATTTGAGTCCAGTTTAAGATAAATATATCTTCCAAGTAGAAGTATGGTAAAAGGAAAACCTTAAAAAGTTTTACATGAGTACTTATTTATATGATATCATCTGCTCTGATAACTACATCGTCCGCAGGCCGCAATAAGTTTTCTTCAATTGTTTGAGGATATAACCGCTTACACTTCAAATCGGAGTTGATCACTACTTTAAGGGCTACTGGCTCTATCTACAGATGGGTCGGTAGGTATACAACATCGATGTAAACTGGTGAAAGCTGAGTTAAAATTAAAAAGTTAGCGTTATGTATTAGAATTGTTAAGCATCTCACTTATATTATTGATTAAGGACATCTCTTTAATGCGGTCCAAGCAGTTATCCATAAGGTTCATAGAGACCCATTGCGCTAAATCTGCAAGTCATCCGCATATAAATAAACTTTAGCAAATATGATTTTTTGCAGCGGATTTTTTATTATGTAGAGAAAAGAATAGAGGTCCTTGAATCGAACCATGTTGGACATCTCTATTTATTGATAGCATCTTAGAACTCTCGTCACCGTTTATCTATTACCTTCCATTTGATAGCAAATTCAGCTTATTTGATGAAGCTAAACTAGAAATAATTAAAATTAATATTTAATTTAGATTATACATATAAATTTAAAATGTTTCCACACTATCTAAAAACTCTTCAAACTAATCAGTAATACACATAAGATTCTTGTGGAAGCGGTATTTAGAGATATTTGTATAGAGGAAATTTAATTTTGGACCGATGATTATTGGAATGACATAGTGGTCATTTTCAATGAGAAACTTTAAGGTACATATTGCATAGACTCAAGATTATAGTTCCGCTGCTAGGAAAAATACTTTCAAAAAATTAAGATTTTCTGCGACTCGGTGTAACCATCGCCATCGAATCTGTCATTTTCCGCCCGGCTCTTTTCTTCCTACCACACCAGTGGGGAAGAAAACAGCACAAGAGTGGCAGATTCGCTGATGGTGTTAACACCGAGTCGCAGAAAATAATTCACTATGAGTTTATAGAAAAAGAAATAACCGTCGTAAATTCCTCATAATCAATGCATGTGAATGAAGAACATACGAGTTTGGTGTTTACGGTGGGATAAAGTTTAATAATAATTGTATCGTAAATTCAGTTGTGATCCTCTACAAATGATTGGAATCTTGCAGGAACTAGGGTGAAAGTAAACAACTCATCGGAATTAAATCTGCAGCAAGATTATTGCAGTGCAATTATTGCCCATACTTTTTCAGTTTACTTCACAGGATCCTTGGTCTCATCTAGCCTCCAATGATAGTGTTCACGCTTCGCGTTGCGTATAGAAGACATTACCCTGTTTAGTGCCTTTCGATACATAGTCGATATAAATGGGCTTCGGGAATTTTTTTTACAAAAAGTATAGAAATTCATATTCTTTCTATTGTTTTTATCAAGAAATAAGAACCATGAATTACTTGGTTACCATGTGAATGAAGAATCGATCTTTGGGTAGGGACCACCAAATGGGTATACATTAACATAATTCTCACCAAAAAAAGTCAAATCTATTCTAATTTGCTGGTCAGTGGATTGTAGAACCGTCAAAGGGGTTTGTAGAAGGGGAGGGGCATACATAGCTCTAGTACGGGCAAAAGTGGTCTAATCTTCCATTCTAATTCTACAACGAGAAAATTAAAATGATCACCGCGCACTTGAGGTTTCCATTATCTATTCAATTATCTTACGCACGTGTAATCAAATTTCACAAAAACGTCAACTAGATCCATTGCAATTCAACCATCTTTTTTTTCTAGTGCGCAGTAAAAGTCTTTATATCTTCTATCACCTATGAACCTCTTGTTTTTATTGTATTTTTTTTTAATGCTATTTATGATTAATTCAAAAATATAAGAAAGTTATATGTACACTCTGATTCGAGACAGATGTATGATCGTTTCGGTTATTGCTTGCAAAGGGGGAAGTTTCCCCTTTGCAAGAAAGTCTCAAGTCAAATTACTTTCAATCCAAGTAGGAAACTACCACCTGGACACAAGCAATGTCGTACTATTCAGGACAGGAGGGGTCTTGCGAATCAAAGTAGTAAGTATGATCCCAGAATAAGATTCCTGTTCAAATATGCAAGCAAGCATTACAAAACGCAGGACAGGAGCAAGGAGAAATGACGTTTTTTTTAATGTTGAATGTTTTTTTTTTATTTGTGTGATTCTTAAAGGATTTTATTGTGTACTTTAAGTTTTTAAGAAATAATATGGACGTGATGCATTTTATGGATGCAGAGCTTATGCATATAAGATGAACAGAGTTTTGTAGTTATAAATTGTATGTGAATCTAATATACACTCAGTATTCGATTGTTACTCTTGTTTTTTTAAATACAAGGCATCTAATTCAAGAAGAAGATCTACGAGTAGAAAAGCATTTGTTTGCTGAAACATGAATGTTTATTTTTGGTCGTGTGTTTTTAGAACAATTTAATCTCTAAACAGATTTTAGAAAATCATGCTTATAAAAAATGTGGGATGTTCCACAAAGTTCTATATTTGGGCCTTTAGTTCTTATTGTATATAAATGGGGATATGATAGATATATTGGGATATATGGTCACAGCGTCGAATTCCCAACACGAAGAACTAAGCTTCCAAAGGTAAAAAATGGCGATGTTAGGTTTGGTAGCTACTGAGAGAAATTCCGCCAAGAACTAAAGTTTACGAAGTGCACCATAGTGTACCTTACCAAGGATGCTGTTTTTATTATGGCTACAGGTCATGCGAGAGTTTACTCCAAGATTTCTTCAATTTGAGGCGGGAGATTATGATTTAGGAGAACTAGGGAAAAATTTAATGGATCCAAACTTCTTCTATTGAGTAATATATATATAATTTGATTTTTTAACATTCCAGGCAAGATCATTTACCAGCTGATAGCCGCTGGATGGTACTAATTGTACCCTATGGCTTGAGGTTGTCGAAGTAATTGAAAGATGGAAGCAGAAACTCCAACGATTGCTATGAGAAGTAATATTATCGTCAACTGATTAGTTTTCAGCTGAATGTGGTATCTGCAGTAACTAGGTCGGGATAGACCGCAGAGCTCTCGATATTGTTAGTGTTAAGGTATACGTCGTGTAGACGGTGAGGATGCTAACTGGTCGTATCAACACTAAGCCGGCTAGAGCTGAAAAAGAATAAAATGAACAGTCGGTCAACGATGATGGCACATGACTGGTTTTCACAGGAACTGCTACCACCTGTTGTATTCCCTGCCTTCGAGAGAAGTACTAGAAGATAAAGCTGATCCTATGTCGAACTTGGCAATGGTTCAATACTAACTATGACTACTACTATCCACAACAAGGTGTCCCTGGTTACATGGGGAGCATGGGAAATGAAAGGGCTTATCTTTTAGCTAGGGTTGGCTCTGATTCTCCGTTCCTTGAACCGAAACCCGCATAGTAAGCATTGCCAACCCGAGTATCGGGTCTCTCATCAAAGCGGATGTTCATAAGAAGTATCAGCAGAGGTGGGATAACCTGAGTCCTTGTAGGTGAACAAATTTTTTTCTTGATAGGCCCAATAGGAATATCTTCGATTTTCTTATGGGGCTCGCAAGGAAACAATGTGGTTGGCATCATCACCGAACATAGCTCACTTCACGCCTATCTAACAAGGATGGGAGTTGTCGACAGCCCTGAGTGTCTGTCCTGCCTAGAAAGAGAGCTTGAGACAACCGAACACTTTTTGTGTGCGTGTCCGGCCTTTGCCCGGACCAGGCTGGATACTCTAGGGTCTGCCCTTCTATCTATATAGATGGGCTGAAAAACCTTCTACACCAAGACCTGATGTGCTTCATTAAGAGGACAAGAAGGTTTTGGTGAGAGGGATTCTAACAGGATAGCATAATGGGCCACTTTGGCCTCCGTGCTTGGGATGGGATCTCTTGCCACACTGCCTTAAAAAAAAAAAACTGTGACTTAAATCGAGGCAAGATCAAGCATATATGTGTTAGTTCAAGTGGAACTGATGTCGACTTACTAGAACTGGACGAACATTAGTAGCTCTGTAGAGTGGAAGCACCTGAGGAACTACTCGACTCTTCTAGTTAACCAATGCGTGCATGTTACCTGTAGCAATTCTGTTAAACAACACGAGTCAACTGTATTCCGTTGACATTAGAAATTGATTACAATTTATTTTTATTATTTCGATTATAAACGTTTCAAACTCCTATCTAGCTAAAGTTCCCTTTAGGTCGTCAGAAAGTCATCCCTATCTATTTTAACTGAAATTTAATTACAGAGAATCAGCAATCTATCGAATGTGCAATCCGGAACGAAAGTGTCGCCATAGAATCACCTCCATAAGTGGTCCAATCAGGAAGTTTTGAGGTGTTTTGTGAAAAACTATAACTCTCAAAACAGTTGAGATTGCTCCTCTCCTGCTCCGTGCCATACAATTTTTTGATACCAACACTTCAACTGTTTAATTTCGACTACCAATTACCAATTACAAATCATCCTGTATAAAGGACCGGCTCAATGGGTAGAAGCATCCATAAAGGTATTAACATCAGTTACCTCTTACCGATATTCATGAAACCATAGCCAAGTCCTAATTAAATTTACCCTACAAAGTTTATTTAATAAATAAAGTATGTCTAAAAATGTAAATAACTTTGACCTCTGTTCCACTTCCGGTTAATTTCCACGCAGCATATTTTCATAATCATCATCATTATCACCAGCACCACCACAATCGTCATCATCATCATCATCATCGTCATCTCCCACAGATGGTCATTTTGTATAGAAACAAAGGGTAAAACGTAAAAGATACAAAGATTAAACAGAGCAGAGAAAAAAAGAACTGTACACAAACGAAATAGACCTGACCCTTCCTCATTCATACACGTACTCTACTCCATTCCACGTCCACGCTCATCGGTATAGCAACTTCCTTGCCTTTACGATTCCGAATTGAAAGTCTGAAGCTGCTAAACAAACCCTCAGAAAAAATTCTCACGATGTTCTTCCGTTTTCACTGGGGAATAAAAGACAGTCAGTCGCACAAACTTGCATATATACAACACTTGGGAAACGAGCAGCACATATGCATCACCCTATACTGTGGTGTACTGTACGTACACACTCTATCCACCAAACTAAAAGGCGTCGTTTACACACGGTTACCTTCTTGTGGTCGGTCGGCCAGACTCCACAGAACTTTTGAAAAATTCCCATGGATCCTCGAAACTGAACGCTCGTATACAGCAGCAGCAGCAGCAGCAGTTGCGTTCACATGGGTGATTGTGTGTGCCCTGGGTATACATGCGTCTGAATAGGCCATAGATATATAGGCATGCCATGGGATCGGATCGGACCCTTGCGATATTAGGTTTAAAAAGTATGGGAATTTTTCGACGACTATATATTTTGTGGCGGCTCTGAAGAAGCTAAACTTCAAAAATCCTTAAACACAGGAGAGAGGGTTACGGTCATACTCTACTCATATATGTATACATATGAGATGGGGTAGGTAGTACATGGATTTTGGACAGCGTGAGAGTTGGAATTTATGAATTTTACGTTTTTTTTATTTTATTATAAGCTTGTGGTGTTACCATAAACTAATCAAGAGGAGAATATGATGAAATTATTCAAATCTGCAGATCGATTTCATCACTTTGTGTAAATTTTATGATTTTACTTATAACAAGTAAAAAATCTAGAATTGGTCTAAGACCAATCCTTACGATATCCAAGATGAATGCCCGTATGTGATTTCGTATTAGTCACCAATCTATGCAAGTTCAATTTTTGATATGGTTTTTGGCAAATATTTCTAGAACGGTTCGTCGGATAGTAAAAATGATTATAACCAATTTCATAGGATTTCATATTCTGAAGAACTTTTTAGTACAATAAAAATGTCTAGAACTGATTGTTTTCATAGTAAACGTGAAAAACCAAAATTGTTATATGGTAAACACGGCAACACTAAGAAGACGTTGCCCCGAATTTTGTCCATTTTTTGAAATTTTATTTGCTATTGCTATGAAACACTATGTACAAAAATTCAGCTCTCTATGTTTTCAGGAAATTTTTGTATGGCAACCCTATCAAAGAGTTACCCGATTGATCCCATTTTCGAACTTAATTTTACTTTTTTTGTTTTAAAGCCAGGTTGCAAAATTTCAACTCTCTAACGACATGTGCTTTCGAGTTATCGTATCAGACGGACATGTAAAAATCAAAATATATTTTAATTTTATGCATGGGTCATGGACAGGGGCGGATTTGATCACTTGGCCGCCCTAGGCCTATGGAAGATTGCCGCCCCCCTACTCCCTGTAAAACACGAAAAATTGAATGATCTATATCCAGTGAAGGGACCCCAGGCTAGAATTAGCGGAGTAGGCTGCCTCATAAATCGGAGTAGATTTGAAAAAAATGGAGTAGAATTAAAAATAACACTTTCCAACGAATTATTTTATTTAAAAAAACGAAAAAGTATAAAAATGTAATGAAATACCCACAACTACAAGAAAAAATCACCAAGTTTTGCCGCCCCCTAAATCTGCCGTCCTAGGCCCGGGCCTACTCGGCCTATAGGGAAATCCGCCCCTGGTCATGGATGCCCACCTCATTTTGCTCTACCAGCATTATTTCGATCCTTTACAAACGGACTGAGCAACTTAAGGACTGTCCTAGTAGAAAGTAACGCACGGTTTTCAAAACCTTACTAGATCAACACGAATGTGTATAAACAAAATTTGTGTTTTTGAGGCCAGCCCGTCCCTTTAACTCGTACCCGAATTTGTCTGTCTGTATATTTCTTTTTTACTATTTTCGACACTCTCGTAGACGCACTTTGCGTCATCACAGCGAGCTGAAATTTGGCACACAAGTTCATGTCGCGTGACATTTGAATCTATCAAAATTTGAACTGCAAATTTCCATGGAAAACCCGGAAAATCGGGAAAAATCATTTGAACATTTGGTACAAATTTGATTAGTGATAAATCCGTTTCAGGAAAAATGCAGAGTTTTCCGCTTTTTCCGAAAAAACTCCGAATTTTCCGACTTTTCCGGAAATCTTTCCGGTAAATTTTTTTCTAAATTATGCAGGATCAAGTTCCCTATCAACTGGAATCATTACTTTCTATCCGACAATGGTGAAAAAAATCGAAGAAAATTCATGTAAAACGCTTTTCCGGAGTTTTTCAGACCAAGGAAGCGTTTGAGCGTTTTGCAACCTAAGACAAAGTTGTAGAGCGAAATGAGTTGCATAAAGTTGCTTGTGTCGAAAATTCCATGGAAAATCCGGAAAAGCGGAAAAATCATCGGAAAATTTTCATCGATATGATTAGTGATAAATCTGGAAAAGTGCAGAATTTCCCAATTTTTCTGGAATTTCCGATATTTTCCGACTTTTCCGGAAAATTTTCCGACAAAAAAGTTTTCTAAGCAATGCGGAATCATTTTTTTCCGTCCTAATGGCATCAATACTTTCTCTTCAACAATCATAAAAACTTGTATGAAAAATCGAGGAAAATTCATGTAAATTTTTAAAAAAAATTCATAGTAATAGGCAAAGTCTGGAAAATCTGGAAAATTCAGTAAACCAGTGTCCTTTCAGCCGTCATTAAATTGTTTTAAAATATCTCCATGCATCACGTAATAACAATTTAGTTAACGTGCAAAAGGCAGAAAATAAAATAAGTAAAAAACGAGTTTTCAAACAAAACTGAGGCCAAGCCGCATGAAAAAGTAGAAAATAAGCTTTTCTTCACACACAGAGTTGGACTCAGATTTTATTCGCTGACAATCACCGATATATTTCAGTATGATCAATCAGAGATAATAAGTGATTTGATTCATGAAGTGAAAGAATATTCAAGAGAAATGTCCCAATCAAAAAATCTGAGTCCACCTCTGTGTGTGAAGAAAAGTTTATTTTCTACTTTTTCATGCGGCTTGGCCTCAGTTTTGTTTGAAAACTCGTTTTTTACTTATTTTATTGTTTTGTTTATTCATTAGTAATATTGTATAAAAAAAAATTCCAAAAGAAATATGTTTTTTCCCGGAGACAATCGAACTGTTTTCTTAATTGGAGCCATCAGCTTTTGCACTGTAGAATCATTCACTTTCCTACAAGCTAGTTTCCATAAACTAGAAAATTTTTCCAGTGTTGTAGCCCTTTTACCTTGTTTTCTCAAGATATTTTTGACTCGGTAGCGCTCAATAGGTCGAAGTTGGGGGACGATGGTGGGATTTATTGCCTTTTCTACAAAATTCAATTTTTATTCTCTCGGTACCAGTTCAAAGTTTTTCCAGAAAAGTGACAAGCTGCTAAGTCTGACCAAAATAGTGTAGACTTCTTATGCAATCTGAGAAACGGCAATAATCCTTTTTTCATGCACTGGTTTATGTATATACGTCAGGTCAGTGTTAATACACCCCTCAAAGGAAAGGGGCCGACTGCGTTGACCACACTGACAAATGGCCTGCCAAACAAGAATTTTGCGGCCGAATTTTTCTATAAAAATTGATTTGTCAGTATCAGAGACATTGTCTTTATCTCTTGCATTATAAAATTGAGGTCCAGCAAGAGTGCTAAAATCATACTAAAATCCATTACAATAAAGCCTTCGCTCAACACACACAATTTATCATACAACTTTCTGGAACGTGTAATGGCAGTGTTTTTCTGTTTTTTTGTTCTTTTTGCACATTTCTGTTTTTGTAACTTTTAATGTTATTTTTTTTTAATTTGCTTTTTTTTTATTTTGAAGTGTTAATTTTTTTTGCAATATCACGAACTGTCACTGTTATGTTTTTCTCAATAAACTTCACTATCTTTTTTTCTAAAATCTTGTCACTTGCACCTTTCGGCCTACCACTTTTTGTTTTTTCTGCTAATATCTAACTTTCACGAAAGCGATCTAATGTCCTTTTTACAACTCATTTGTTACTTTTAGCCTTTTTAGCGATCCATGAATACGATTGTTGCTTATTTTCTAACCAAATGCGCAAAATTTTACGGTGCACTTCTTCTCGCTTGGAAGACATTTCGAACAAAATGACAGAAAACCGGGTTACTGCATTTATTTTAGAAAGTAAATAAGTCATTTAACGGTTCATATTAATTTTATTATAGTGGGGTCCATAAAATCATTTCCTACAGTAGGCTAAAAAAAAAACGAGCGTAACTTTCTAGGACAATCCTTAGTATAGACAGTATAGACTGCATTTAGGGTATAACAATAAAAACCGGTTAAGACCGAGTTGGATTCGCGCAGTTGGGATTCCGTACCAGAACTTTATCAACGAACAATCGATCGACCGAAGTTAAGTATAATTAAATATAGTATAATAATTTATACAGGGTGTATGCATCTTGATGGTCCATAGAGCAGGAGGTGATAGTCACCTATAAAAAAAAAGAAATTGTATGACAGGCGGGGGGTGAGGGGCATATAAACTGTTTCGGAGTTACAGGGTGATTAAGAAAATATTTTAGTTTTTCATACAACACCGTCAAAAAGTACAGGGTGTACGGTCATTGCCAAGAAGTTATTGTATGCTGAATTTAATGGCCTGCGACGATAAAATGGAACGACTGCTCGACCAGCTCCATGATTCTCTCCTCTCGGGAGTAGTTTAAACTGAAAATTTTGGATCTTATTACCTTTTTTTATTTCTTCAATTTTTGTTTTTTAGAAAAAGGTGGTTAAAAACTGTAAACTGGAATGTCCTCTATAATTTGACCTATTATACCCTATGTGCTATCCTATTCAGGTCATGCTGAAGTTAGACGATATTTTTTTTAAAATTACGTCTTCAGTCACTGAGGGAACAAATTATCTTTGAGAATAGGTCTGAGAATAGCTTTGAGAATAGGTTAAGAGCTAATAACCTCTGAGCAATTGATGGAAAGGTCATGAAGTATAATGAGCTTTTGACAGTGACCGTACACCTTGTACTTTTTAAGATACAGGGTGTTTTGTTAAAAACCAGCATATTTTCTTAATTATCCTGTAACTCCTAAAGAGTTGATATTTCCCCCACTCTGCTGGACATTTTTTTGTTTGCCTCTATGAACCATCTAGGTGGACACACCCTGTAATATAATATGAGCAACGATGTGGACTTTTTGGTGATCTCCGACAGTGAGAAAATTTGTGTTTGTGGTTTTTTTCAATTTTCACCGACGCGACGTTTCGAATTTGAGCTTTTGAGTCCATATTGAGGGGCATTGTATATTTGTGTGAACAAACAACTTGAGTATAGAACAATGAAAAACACTACATTTATGTAATAAATAGGGGACAAGAATAAATAAGTTAATATAAAAAACAAAGACGTTATAAAATTAAAACTAAAACCCTTGTAGACTAGAAAGGTACTCACTAGTCTACAACACTTGTAGTTTTAATTATAAAACGTTTTTGTTTGATTGTTTTAAGGAATGTATTCCATAATCTTGTATTAAATGTAACTGTACTTGTCCTCCTTGGTAGGTATGATGTTGAACTTAAATGCTTGCGTAAATCTAGGAATAAATCGTGGAAAAGCTTTCATATCTCTCAATCCAATGAATATTTTTCTCAGTAGGTATTTACTTCTGGGAGATACATTTCACGAAGCTCTTTTTCACCCTTACAATGTATTACTTAGTAAAGATGAGAAATACAATCAGAGTGGACCTGGGACCCACCGGACTTAGTTTATAATAACGTTTCTAGTCAAGACCCATCTGTGATATAAATTTTTTTATCTAATGACGTTCAATATAGGATTCTTTTTTGAATTACTTAATGATGCTCCCTGTCGAAGCCTCTATGTCTAGTCTTGAGTCTGGTTATTTAGTGGGTCTTAATGAGGTATCCCGTATTGTTTTGAAACAGAGCTGTGGTAACATTTCTGTTCCTTTGACATTTATGTTTAATTTTTCACTTCACGGTGGGAGATTTCCTGATTTGTGGAGATCATTTATTGTTTCTATTTTTTAAGTCTTATAAAATTGTTAAGCTGTCGTGTATCCCCAAACTCTCTGAGTCCATAGTCCGTGAGTTTTACGCCTTTATGAAGGGAAACTAACTACGTTTACACTGACTTCAAAGCTTTTGACAATGTTTCTGATTTATAAGCAGCATGCTATTGGCTTTCCTAACTGGTTGCTTAGATGGTTATCCTCCTACCTAAGGAATCGCAAGATATTGGTGACATTCATATCAGACGGAATAACAAAATCTGGTATACCGCAGAGAAGTCTCTTGGGACCCCTCCTGTTTACTTTGGTTCATAAATGCTATGTTTAACGTAGTTCTGAACTCTGAGGTATTGACCTATGCAGATGACGCTGTATAAGACTTTAAAGTTTGAATTACTTTTTTCGCGCATTTTGGCATATATCTTTATGATCAAGTCACCAAAAATTTTGAACTTTTGTTTTTGGAATCCTTGAAGTAGTCCTTTAAACGATACAAAAAAAAATTTTTTAAGGGGCCCAATCCACCTACATTAAATTATAAAAAAAAACTCATAATCTTTAACTATCGAAATATCTACAGGTCACAAAGACTTAACATTCTGCCAAATTTCAAATTCCTACCTCACAACGTTTTCAACAAAAACGTCTGTGATAGACAGACAGACGGTCGCACGAACGATCTTATACGGGTTCCGTTTTTCCTTTTGTTGTACGGAACCCTAATAAATTTTATTCAATAGTTTTTTGTAGATAAATATGGTTTCGGATGAATGTAAACTAATGTCAAGATTGGACACTTATTGCCTCTCGTAATCAAAGTACACCTTTTGAGGAAAACCAGACTCAAGAGAATGCACTAAATGCTCAATATCTAATCCAAATCTTCATCTTATAATATTGTACTAGTGCCATATCTACCAAAGTGTTGCACAAGTTTAATAGTAAATTTCATTGAATTTTTTTTTCCTAATAACTTATTATAAGTCAAATATACTTACAAACGTAAGTAAACTAGGCTCAAAAATGATAACTCAGAGCTTATCCTAATCCAAAAACTTGTCTTGTAATAACAGTTAATGATGTCATATCTAGTTAAGTACAACACCAGTATAACAGTTATTTTTTATTTTTTTATTTTTTCCAACAATCAACTGTCATAACTGCAAACGTAAGTATAAACCAGATTTAAAATTGCCTCTCTTAGCCTATCCTAATCCAAGTCTTCGGCCAGAGAAAACTATTCGAATGTAGTAAAGCAGACTCAAAAATCACACTCAAAGCAGCTGTTATTTTGTGTAACTTGTTCTAGAACTCTCATATACTCGAGAGAACAAATTTTTTTGTCGATTGAAGCGAACTATTTCTACTAATCGTTTCATTTATAAATCTTCTATGTTCTGCTGCCTTGTTCTGCGAACACAAAAGAACACATCTAGCGTGTCTTAATCCAAGTCTTCGTCTAGAGGACATATCTAGCTAAGCTAAGCAATTAGGGTCTGGCCGAATCCAAGTCTTCGTCTTGTTATTAAAACTGATGTGACGAAACATCGAGACAAGCTCGCTAACTTGATTACCGAGTCAAAAGTCGAGTCGAGTTGATTGATTTAAATAAACCAAATTTTTTCAGGTTATGTTTATTCGCTGTCTTTCGAGAACAAGCTAAGCAAATGAATTCAGAAATGTTAGCTTCGTCTTGAGCTTGAAAATGGCGAACGGTGAAAACATGATGCATAAATATTGCGTAGACTATTTACTGTTTTAATTCATTGAAAAACAATATTATTAAGCTCATATTCATAAAGCAGTCATAATTTGTGGTTAATAAAGTTAACCTTTATTCTTTGCATTATATCTAGCTTAACGTAGTATAAGTAAAATATAATTCATGTCACGAAAAATTTATAATTTTTTGGTGAATTTGACTGCATTTTGATGGTCAAGAAATATACATGACTGCCTTGCAAATGCAATCTTAACTAATTTTGCATTTCAAAGACCAGAGAGCTTGTTCTCAAGTTGATTAATACACGGCGTGCGGTACATCCGAAAATATACCGGCTAATAAAACAGCTTATTACCTGCTTCTACACGATAAAAATGAAGTAATTCAGCACAAGCTTTTAACAAAACGTCAAAAATCAAGCTAAGCACACGTATTCGTCTAGGTTAGCTTCGTCATCGTCTAACTATAATAATATCTGAGCTTGTTGTGTTATGCTACCAACTGTAATAACAAGACGAAGACGAAGACCTAGATTCGGACAGGCCTTTAGTATAAAAATTAATTATTTTTAATGTTTTTTCTTCTTATACTTCAAACATAGGAAACCAAGATCAACAATGACACTCAGGGCCTGTCCGAATCCAAAGCTTCGTCATCGTCTTGTTATAACAGCTAATGACGCAACACCGAGTGAAACGCTATCCGATTCGATGTCTATGCCACCGAGCTTTGCTACTTTGTATAAAAGTTTAGACATCTGGTTAGCTTGATTACCGAGTCCAGGTAGGTATACAATTATTATAACAGTTAGATGTAGTGAAAGAATTTTATAACAATTTATAACAGTTTAGACATCTGGTTAGCTTGATCGCCGAGTCCAGGTAGGCATACAATTATTATAACAGTTAGATGTAGTGAAAGAATTTTATAACAATTTATAACAGTTTAGACATCTGGTTAGCTTGATCGCCGAGTCCAGGTAGGTATAAAATTATTAGTTAGTTAGTTAGATGTAGTGAACAAATTTTTATCCCGATCAACTAACCAACGTACAACAGTTCTGCATTTATCAAATGAAAATAATAAAGTGGTATGACATAACTCTGATATTAGTGTTGGACTAATTAAGATTCGATGTTATTCGAATTATTGGCCTATCATAAGAATTTGACTCTTATAATCGTACAGACTTTAGTTAGTCGTACGTAATGATTTAAAATAGATTTTCAGGCTCTTCACCTATTAATATTACAAACTGGATTAGTATAACAGTTAGCTCTATCGTTGTAGTATAGTTTTCTAGTCCATATAAAATTTTCAAATTAGAGTTATCTCATTAACTGTTATAATAACAAGATAAATATTTAAATTTGTACATTCATAAAACACGAATGTCTATATAAAATCACATCAGAATATTTTTTATATACAGGACACTATACGATTGATGCTATTCTGGTAACCCCAAAGTCCAAGCAAAAGATCGCAGAAATTTTCTCACCGCATTCAACTCCACAATCAGCCACTTTCCTCGATCGATGCCCTCCATTCCATACCCACGGTACTGTAGGTAACTAGTAAAGCATCGATGCGATAAAGACCTAATCAGGATGAGGTGAGCGGAGGGCTCAACTTGGCTCTTATGTTCTGACCAGGCCAGACCAGCCAGACCCACCAGACGCTCAATTCAACAAAACTGAAGAGAAGCCAGAATTCAAAAACAGCCAAACAGCGGCAAGGTCAAACAAATCGGCTAAAGTAGATCACATCAGCAGCGACTGTATACTACATATACTACATATAAGGGTGCTATGCTAGTGTTAATGTTAATTTAATACAATGTGATCATGCCGATTATTCCAGCATGGACAAGGGATGATGTTGATGATACACTCGGGCCCTATATTTACGTGTGTTGGTGGGGGATGATGGTAGGTAGGGCAGGGCCATTTGAAAAGGAATTCCCTTCGTTGCGAAGTCGTCATATCACACGTTCACGTACATTCCGTTAGTAACCTTTACGATGCGAAACAGTGAAGTTGAGTGATATTCCCGCTGTGCGATTCAAGTGAAGTGCATCTTTGTTAATTTTGTCATGTTGTTTAGTGCGCGGGTGCGCGATCCTTTATCAGTGAAATGATAAAAAGTGCAATTATGACAGTTTAAGTTTGAAACATTTTCGTTATATTTTTTTTATTTTGTGAGAAGAATAATTTTGGTGTGTTTTGCTACTGTGTTTTTCTTTCTTGTTGGATATTTGGATTATTTGAATATTTATATTAAATGGATTACAATAATATGATGTCCAGTAATGATGATGATGATTTCGATGGAGTACTTGACATGAATAATAAAAATACCTCAAATTTGAATTATTGTTCAAAGGATTCAGTCAACAATAATAATTCTAGCAGTAGTCAAATGTCGGAATCACAAAATTCATCTGGATTGTCAAAAGCGGAGTTGAGAAAGGTAATAATTGTTAAAATAATTTTCAATTTTTAGTAACTATAATTGTTTCGAAAATTATGATTCTAATAATCGTTTTTTTTCTTTTTGTAAGTATAACAGTTTGAATTTTTGTTTTTCGAAATAAGTAATATGAAGCATTTACCGTTACAAAAGTAATAAGAACATTTTTATTACCTATTAGTGCAATTATAGGCGTATAACAGTTTTTGAAATTGTATGAAAAATTCAAGCAATACATATAATAGTTTAAATTATATATGTTGAAATATTTTGAAAGTAGGTATTTGTCTTATTCTACACAGAAGTTTTCTCGTTATTTTCTTCTTATAATATTTGGTAATATTACAACTAACAATTATACAAATTTATTTAGAACAAATATCGCCATAGTCCTAATTCATGCGTTTTGTTCAAATAATTTTTTTTTGTTATGTGAAGGTATTGCACGTAGATTGTGTGATCTATCCACCTGGAAAAGAATCATCTGCAACTGTGGAAGTATTTTTTGAACTAGATTTAATAACTTTTTCTAGTTAGAGGGTTTTTTTCTTCATTAAATAATTATTACAAATAGTGCAGACAAAAAATTAGATGCAGATTTGATAGCAGTAGTGACTAGTTAGAGATATGTATACCAGTAAATAATATTAGGATAAAAACAAATACAGCAGTTCGCTAAACTTTACTTTTTACATTTATACTTAGGTATGTCGTTAGTTCAGTTAATGGCATCGTTGAAATTAATGGTATCTATACAAATTACTAATCCCAAACTATTATACTGCGTAGTAATATCTTTTATAAGCATTGTTGTTTTAGTTATACAATCTTGATTGTCAATAATTTCATTTCGATCTTATTCAATCCAAACTAGTTTCCCTTCGCGCCTTTTAATTTGTATAACAGTTAGTGATATTATAATGAGGTATATAATATTTTAATTAATCAGTTATATTGAAAATGAATTCTTAATAATTGATTTTAAGATCAATTTGATTAGTTGTGGTCTCTGGATTAAAATGATTCAAGTGCAAGAAAATAATATGGAACTATAGCGAAAACAACGCAAAATTTATTGCAAACGATTGCGTTTGATCATATACTGACTTAACTGTTTCATATGAGAAACATAAAATAGATTTTTTTTTTCAAATTCATATCAGGAAATTTTCAAAATTGTCATTTTACGTAAATTCGACCGTATTTATATCAAATTCACAATATGAATTCCCAATGATTTCACTATGTAAATTCGTTTCTGTAGTTGTACGGCTAGATTTTTCAACTAAGCTAATATTTTGAGACAAATAAGTCTTATTAATTTTTTGAAGTGTTATAAATAATCATTCAACTAGCTTTCAGTCTTTTGTGTGATGTCACATTATTGTTATAACAGTTTAAAAATCAAGGCGCACTTTTGATGATTGGGCAAATAATTAATGTCTAAACCTAAGTTCATCCCGAATATAGATCTTGGACCGTATTTCCGTCCCTATTTAAAAGTCAATTCCTATCTAAGGCTGTTGGAACGTGGATACTATGTATAACAGTTAGGCATTTGTTTAATTCAAGGTTCAAATAGACTTTTTAATTTTGGGTTAGAGGAGCATATATATACTGAAAGAAAAATTTGAGAGACGCTCTTCTTTGAAATGTGGAATTTAATTAAGTCTTAGTCAAAAGGCAAAAGGTAGTCGTAAAAAAAATATTTAGCTGGAATCAAGTGCGAGATTCGTAAGCTCACACGATAACAAATTACGGAATTCTTGTTTGTTTTACAATGTAAGACAGCTTGCATTTTCTAAAACTAAGTTTACAGAAAGAAATGTTCAATGAAAAGTACTTTTTTTTATTAAAACTGTTATATCAATGGCCCTCTGATAGCACATTAATCATCACTGGTTTTAATTCGAGTGTAAAGAACTACAAACTTAGTTGATAATCTTCACTCAGGTACCTCTGTCGAAAAATGTGCAAAATTCATGGAGTGTTTTCAAGGCAGAGTTTTGATTATAGGTACTTAACTGTTATACTCTAGGGCTAAGTTTTTCGGCAGAGATATGAGATAAGAAGACAAATACTTAGATAGAAATTTACCCTTAGAATCTCTAATTATGATCAGTTTTCACTCAGTGAATACGTGCTGTCGGTTAGTTTGGTTGATAATCAAAAGAAAAACTGTTATAATAAGTTTCATAGCTGCTTCCAGCAGCTGTAATAAAGTAGTCATAATTTCGGGTTTAAATTCCTAAACATATACGCACAGAAATTAAAATTTAATTGATAGTCTAGGATAAGATATGTCGCCGGCACAGACATTATTTTCAATTTATCTTTGAATTTTTCATATCTTAAGTTGTGAAATGAAATTGAAAGTCGTCGATAACTTGAAACTACCGCCACCTAGTGTGACACGTAAATATTCATATTTTCCTCAAAGGTCTACTTCTACATACAGGTTTAAAATTTTTCAAAGATAAATTTAAAGTTCTGATGATTTGGATAGGTCTGAATTTAATTTGGACATTGGAAATTTTTTATTAGGATAGGACACATCGACCACATTATTTTGTAAAAAGCTTATACAAAACAAAATATTTTTCTTGATTTTTAAGTTTGACTAAATTCAAATAAAAGTTTTTCTGAAATTTTCTTTTTTTTGTCTATTTCAGAGTAATAAGCCAATTATGGAAAAAAGGCGCCGTGCTAGAATTAATCATTGTCTAAACGAGCTGAAAACTTTGATATTGGAAGCAATGAAAAAAGATGTGAGTGGTTTTTGTATAAAATAGAAAAAAAAACTTAAATTTTTAAAATACCTTTCAAAATATAAAACGGAAGCGCAAGTATGTAATAATGGTTAGGACCTAGGGTCCGTATTGAAAACAAGTCGATTGTTGTTGATGAGCTAAAGCGCTCCTTGAAAATAATATTGTAAGCTATAGTTCTTCACTCACACATTCGACAAATCTTTTCTAGTATAGTTAGATATCTCCGGCACACGTGCCATCATGCATCAAGAACAGATTTCTTTTATATGTATATAGGCTAAAGAGGAAAGATCCTAATACTGAACCTTGCGGTACTCCGTAAAATAGACGAAAACATATATTTCGAAGTTGAAGAAATGTAATAGTAGTTTTATAAAGAGTTGCTTACATTATTCATGACTTTCCTTTCAAGGGTTCTTCCTAAGTTAGTAGATACATCCTCGCAGACTTTAAGATTCTTTGATTGATTGTGAAATTTTTTTTTATAGAAATTTAGTGATTCGAAATTCCAATTGGCCGGGGTTGATTTGGCAAGCTGAACAAAGATTTTTTACCCTTTTTTTTTAAACATCAGAAAACAAGAGAATGCCAGCAAATAGTTACGATACGTAGTTGATTCGAAGAAATAGCAGCCAAATAATAAACCTGGAAAAAATTTCATCGGGAACTACACCCTATTGTCTAAATGTAAAGCTAAAACTTAACCCCCCCCCCCTTTCTCTGCATTTATATCTCTTATACAGTTGAATTTCTGATTCTCTTCTCTTTTTTTTTTTTTTAATAAAAATTGAAATCATTGAAAAGGAATCAATTCCACAACATATTTTGTATTGTTCGACTCACACTATAAAATTGTTGGTAATGAAAAGTTCTCGGTACCTAGTATAGATGGCAGGTAATAATTCGACATAACCGAAACAGTTATGATACGCTTATTGTGAAAAAATAGAAAATATCGAAATTTATTCTATGTTAAAAAAAAAGTTTTCAACGTGAGCAAATCAATATTAAAATTTTCTTGGACAAAATAATGGGGCGTCCAGTAAGTATAACGCTTTCCAAATATGTTTGTGACATGGTGGAAAATGATTCTCAATCGGAATAAATTCAGAAAATATCGAAAATCTTCACTACTTTTAGCTTGATCAGCTAAAAGTGCACGCGTCTTTCCATTTATTGATTCGTCCCGCATCCTAATCAATGAATTAAGATGAGTTGAAGGTCTCAGTGAACACCTGAATAAAATCATGTTTGATCTGTAATTTCCAGACCGACTGTACGAATTTTGAGCTTTGCTTCTAATTGGTTTTGCATCCACCCCTTTCTTGCGCCCAATCCTTTCACCTCTCGCCAAACTTTTAAAAAATCTTATAGACGGAAAACCAGATTTACTTTGAATAATTAGTGAATTGCAGTGCAGTAAACATTTTAGTGAAATATTTTTGAACTATAAAAATAGAGAGAGATATTAGCAGCGACAAGGTGATAAAAAAAAACGAAAAATCAAGATTTCTTCGAGAATTCTTCGTTTCAGTGAATTACAACTTTCGTCGACTGTTGGTATCTTTTATTTTGTTTTTAATTTCTAATCAGCTTCTGAGAAGCAATTAAAAATAAATTTTTCGTTGCAATTTTGTTCGATTTTTATTGTCGTAAAAATATCATTTTTGCGATGAAAAATCGAATACATCCAGAGCGTGTTAGATATTGAAGTAAACTCATTTTGGAACCAAAATCAGTATCGAATCGTTATTACAATTCCATTTACCTACCTAAAATGATTATTTTAATCATAGCCGAAAGTAGATCGAGTCGAAAACGCCTTCAAGTATGACATCATATTTCCTTCGTTTAAATGAATTTCTTTCGAGTTAAGCTCGAATCATACAAAGTTTGCTTGGATTTATTAGAATAAAATTTCATGTAATATGCTTCAAAATAAAGTTTTCAGTACCAGAAGGTACTGAATAACCTGCCACAAAAAGTCTTAAAAGGTAGACCCGAATTATAATTACGACTGATCAGTCGACTGGGATTTTTCCCAAATGGTGTAAATGCATGTGGCAAGATACAATTGCTATTTCCACTTCGACTATGACTGAAGCGGAACTTTGCTAAAAGTGCAAAGTTGTTGGTGTCAGTTGGGATTTAGTTCAGAAATCCCCATCTGAAGGAAATAGTGTGAAAGAAAATCGGCAAAGTCACAGTCAACTGATCAGTCATAATTGTAATTCGGGCTTCACCCGAGGGTAGATTTCGACTGAAAATTCAGTCGCAGCTGACTGATCAGTCATAGTTATAATTCGGGGTTTAAGTAGGAGTCAGTACTCAGCAAAAGTTGTAATTCAGATACCAGCGAAATCTGTAGGCAATAGAATTTACTATACGTAGGTTTGTGTCATCTCTCTACTGATAGTGAGAAAATTCATATAAATTTAGCCTTGACCTAAACCACATTAGAGACATCTAGCGTAAAAAACAGAAACCCCACACGCAACAAAATCATACAATCTGAAGCCTAGTACTAAGGTCCAAAATCGGGCCGTTCTTTAGCAGCTAAAATATGACAGCGGAGACTCAGAGAAATGATATATTAAAAACAAGAAGAAGAAGAACTTTGCAATTTTTTTTACGGAAATACAACGCCCGGTAATAATATTTCTAAAAACAGATAGTTAAAATTATTTATAAATATTAAAAATATAAAAATAATATGCATAATGTAGGTATATACAATAAGAAAAAAAATTAACAATGATATTGAAAATACGGCCACGAGAAGAAATCCAATTCATCCGTATTTACAACAAAGACGTACCAAGCTACGTTAAAACTACAAAAATCCGATCAATAAATTCATCAAATCTCAGAACTTTGACAATAAATATTTTTAGCGCGCTAAAGAACGGCCCGGGCGGATAAATTCAAGCTAAATTTTTTGTAGACTTACTGGTGGTGTCATCTCTAATCAAGACCCAAAGGCAAATTTGGCGCGTTGACCTTAGTACCGCTCTAGCTAAAATTCAGGGTAAATTTTCGCCAATATCAGTTAGCTTGCTAAATTTTCATACAAAATTTAGCTTAGCGCAGACTTTAGTACTAGGCTTAAGAAGAAAAATGAATATTTGCAAGTTCAAATAAATTGAAAAATTTTTAACGAGAATTAATCTCTACTAAATTTTTTATTTACCACTTTCAATGAAATATTACAATTTCTCATCGGTGAAATATCGGGAGAACAAACAAAAAAGCGCCACTAAAAATGAAAAACACTTGACGTTATTTGCTAGATCTAGGGTTTATCTTTTTAAAATGGTCACGTTATCTTTGATGTAAAGTAAAAATCATTCTTCTGCTACAAATACCTATAGTATGCCAGAATTTGGTATTGAAAAATGTACGAAACTTACAAATTTTGGTACGATATCGAAAGATGGTATCGATATTAAGTATCGTTATGGTATCAAAAAGCTGGTATCGATAGCTGCAAGTATCGGTTTGGACATTATCGATATATTAAAAGTATCGATGCTAAAATATCGAAATCATAGGCTGATAGGAGGCATATAGCATAGCAGTACCAATGGGCTAGTATATACAGTATACGTAAGGGAGGTTCGCAAAGTAAACCGCGCACCTTCTTTATACTTTACATATATTCTTAAGATGTGAAATTCAATTAGATATTCTCTACTTTTGGGTTTCTTGCAAGTCAAAGAAAACAATTTTTAAACTAAATACGGAACAGAAACGTTTCTGAATAGTTGCACAAGCTATGCTACGATATATATTTAGATACATAAGAAACTTATAAAATGAATTTATCACATATTATTCATAGTTCGCAATATAAATTCAGGTTAGCTGCTAAATGAATGCAGTGGTATATGTATGTATGACCTTTGTTCTTAAAATATTTTGGCAAAAATCTTCACAAAGTCTTATTCTTAAATCTCAATATTCTTAGCTATTACACTTTGTTGAAAGTTTCTTGGACTCTGTGTATAAGTTCGTCTCTTGATGATATTTCCGACGCGTACACAATCTCCTTCATAGTTCCCCAGAGGTAAAAGTCTAAGGGTGTTAAATCAGGAGACCGTGGTGGCCAAGGAAAAGGACCGTGCCATCCAATCCACTTATTTGGGTAATTGATGTTCATCCACTGCAGGATATTTCGTCCGGTATGTTCAGGTGCTTCATCGTGCTGGTAAATGATATCTCATCTTACTGATAAAGGTAGAAATATCATCAAGAGACGAACCTATTTGGATTTCGCAAGAACTCATCTTAAAAGATCTATTAAGCGTAGAGCTTTACTTTGTATTCAAAATGACGGGGGGCTATTTGATAATATTTTACATAGTTAATGTTATTAATTGTTCCTCTCTCGATCATAATAAATAAATATAAATGTTTATGGTTTTATTACTATTCCATATTTTCTTTTAAGGGAGACTTTTCATGCATTGGAAGAACTTTTATGTCATTTAAACTCATAAATGGTGAAAGATACAAAATGAAAAAAAAGTGCGTTTTAAAGAAAACAATCTTAGCTTCTAACCGGAATAAGACAAAAAAAAAATTATAAGGTTTTGTTTAGTTTTTTTGGCTTCGAACACAAAAAATTGATTTGCAAAAGTTGCATGCAAAGTGCATACTGTAGAGGAAGCATTGATACATTGAATCAAAGGGCAGGGGGGTTCTCTATAAATTAGCACCTCGACCATCTTTCTAATGTTTGCAGTTTAGGAGATATAACTGTTTTAGTACAAACCTACGTTTCACGTACTCTTAGTCCTTTAACCCCGATTATCCCGGAAAGGGTTGAGAATACACCCCCCCCCTTCCCTGCTATAACATTTTTTCATTTCTCGGCATGACCTATCACCTCCTTCATTATAATCCATCACTTCTGAAACACCCTGTACATATATATAAAATAACAATTGCAGAGTGCATTGCTAGAGAATTACTTGCTTCTTTAATGAAAAAAAATTGCTGACCACTTTATAATGAAAGATAAAACTTAATAAACTTGCAATGCAAACTCTAATGAATAAAAGAAAGCTCACTGTAGTTTGCCTACGCTGTGCTTGCTTTGCCTTTCTTTGGCTTACTAATAGAGCAGTCATTCTAATTGGTTGGCTGTAGTCACTTCTCATGAACCACGTACGTGAACTTAACGGAAGGAACGAAGTTAGTTGGGTTTGCGTATAATCTAAAATCTCAAAATCGGTTATCGGCTAAGGTAAATTTTTTTCCTATTTAAATTTCGGCTCAATTTGCAAAGGCAAAACTACGGCGATACTTGATCTTTTGTACCGATACTAGTACAATATCGGGAAGGTACTATCTATGCTAAGTATCGATAGTATCGTTAACAAAATATCGATACTTCAAATATATCGATACTATATTCGTGTCCCTATTGGTACCTATACTGACTCCTCTTAAGTTACTAAAACTGCTAAAATTTGGAATTTCTAAAAAAATCCCTTAGTAGGTACCCAAACACTGTTAAAACTGATTTTTTTTTTAGCGAAATGAGTATCAATGAAATGATAAATCATTCTCTGCCCCAATCAATCCAGTCAAGTCATCTTGGTCATATATAAAAATTCATTAAAAACCAAAATCAAAAAAAAACTTAAAACAAAAATTCTCTCACAACAATCGGAGAAATTCCCACGCTTCTACTTAAAATCGCCTCACTATCAAGCAGTGAGCCAGCCGCGCATGCACTCTGTACTAACTACTACATGCACCGATACCAATCAGATCATAAAACGCAAACGCAATGCGAAGAACAAACGGAAAGGGATAGGAGGGAAAAGGGAGAATTAAAGCAAATCGTTTAAAAGATTTTTCTCACAATCAGTTCAGTAACGTGGTAGCGCATGACCCTTTCTTTATCTTCTCTTCTTGTTTCGGTAATAATTTTTTTTCTTTTCTTAATATTCTTTTTCTGCTCGCTTTTTACAATTTGGACGAAAATTCCTCCGATCCATTTCTGAGTTTGACCTGTCGATCAGTTTTTCCCACACCCATTCATCGTTTTTTTTTCTCTTCTCTCGAATTTCTCATGTGAGATAGTCGTCGGTCGGTAGTCGGCAGGTCTGCAGTTAAATAAAAGTAAAGTAAAAATCCGCGCATGTACTGTAATAGTGTGGTTGTTGTTGTTGCAGGTATAGTTAGCCAAAAGTTAGCAATAAGCTAGCATCCAATGACCTCAGTTAATTACATTTAGAAGACCACAAAATCTTGGTTGGTTGTGGCGAAAGTATATTCGGACGTTTGTACCTAACTCGCAGTTCATGATCATGGTGTTTGTCCGGCGGGATCGGATCAAATTGCCACTCATCATCAAACTTAACTAACCAAGTTGAAGATCACTCTTTCTTCTGGGCCTTTTCTCTGTACAGCGCAACGAAATAAAATGATTTCTTTGTGGATATCAAATGACTTAACTTATTATGATCGGTCAATGTTGAGTGTGCGCACTATGCGTATAGCTTAGCTTATATACTAACTATAGTAACACTTTTAGCCTTGTGGTGCAGTGGTGTACAAATTTCATGCAGTTTTAGTTCACACATCAGACAAAAAAGAAAGACAACGGCATAAAGTACAAATAAAAATCAGTGAAAGATCGGAATCCGATCTTCACATATACTTATCGTCTGTTTAACACACTAACTATAGTTAGAGTCTCTTATTATGTCGATGAATCTCCTGAAATCTCAGACGAAAGTAATTCAAAAGAGGACAGAGAGGAGGAGATGGACGATACGTTTGTTGTTTTTTTTTTGTTCTTCTTCTCAAGGTGTATACCTATAAAGAATTTCTCAACAATGCGTGGGAATATTACTTGAACCTGTTGCACAGCAGCCGCAGAGTTTGGTTTTGAGTTCCACCGTGAAGGATTATATCTTTACTTGTGATACACTTGACTCTCTCTGTGTTTTGTGTGTGAAGCAGCCCGCGCCCTCCCGCCCTGCCTGGTCATTTTCGGTCTATGTGGTGTGTCGGTGCGGAAAGTCTTGAAAGGATCAAAGAAGAAGAATAAATGAGAAGAGACAACACAGAGCCTTCTTGTGTTCATCATTGTGCGTAATTTATTTGTTCCAAATTTTTTGAGTGTTATTGTTGCTATTGCATTTTATATATTTGTTTTTATATAAGAAAATTAATTGCTGTCTATTTTACAGTTATTTGAGTTAATTTTAAGAAATTTCGGTAACCATATCCGTAAAGATAAAGATATTTAAGAAATTCAATTGCTACGGTTTATTGGATTTATATGAGATCACTGTGGTATTAGCTTCAGTTAATGGGATCTGATGATCTTGCGGGTATTTTTCTTTACTGATTTAAAAATGACTAGGATAGCTATTGTGACCTGGTTTAGTTGAAATAATGTTATTGACAGCTCCTTGAAAAACTTTTCTAATCTATACGTACATAGTTTCAACTGGCTCAAACACGTGTGCCGCAAGGTTCTCGTTTGGAACCTTTGTTGTTTTCTACTTTATTTTGTATCAGACATGAAATGTTGCAAATTATTCTGTATGGACTTCAGCTCTTCCTATGTGACTCTATTTAGTTTGCACAAAACTTCCATCACCATCCTAATTTTTTAAGGGGGGGGGGAGTAGTAAGTGAATTTCCAGTGATTTGCAACTTTTATCCTGCAAGTGTTGGACATATATAACATTCTTCTAAGTTTCATTTTCCTCTTCGCACAGTCGACACATTTCACTGTCGGATTTGCCTATATTCTTCAAAAAATTACCGAAGTGATCATGTCATGTGTGTTGCGTTAATAAACAGACTAAATGATTGTGTCTGTTAAGACCCATTAGTTGGCGCGTCTGGATAGGATAGCGGTGAAGAATTCTTTTACCTGCCTCATACCGGGCGCTCAGGAACTCAAAATAACTTTGCTTTGTTGTCCCTAAATAGTACAGTAGCTGGATTTTCGAGAAGTATCTCGAAACTAGTTTCGACTCAATGTCTTCAGAGACAGAGCCAGGAGTGCAGCTTGGGTGTCTACGAACAGTTGTAGATGTTTGAGTCCTTGCAGACCCTGTTTAGACTTTTCTGAGAGCTCAAACGTCTATAGCATAGACTTCTGTTTGGAAAATGGATGATGAGGCCCCAAGCGAAATAGAGAGGTCCACTTCTGCATCGACCACCCATGCGCTTGTTTTGTAATCCTTCCTTGATCCGCCAATATACCAGACATGGATCCATTACGAAAATTTGAGCTTAGCTTACCTGTTGCTAAATGGAAATTGCAATCCTGATTTTATGACTGTTCAGTTAGATATTTAGTTTGATACCAATTCAAATTTATCCAGTTGTAAAAACGCTACTAGTCTCCAGCTTCTTACAGAATTGTGTCATCGTATTTAATTACTCTATATCCTCTAACATCCTCTGATAAGTGAAAGCAGAAAAGCGATCCTTCGTAATTAATAATTAATTAGTTCATGGCCAGTTCTGATAGCGGAGAATTCATCCACGATTGCAAACTATTTCGTTGAAGTTCTCTTTGTTTTGGTGGTGATCGCTTTGGATTCCTATTCCCTTACAACTTTACTCATTTTAACTTTATTTATGGTTTGATTCAGTTTAATATCTACATGTTCAGTTTCGTGATCTCAGGCTGCTTCCCATCAGGCTTGTGACCATTATACTCCTTCCACATCCATAAATCGCCTTATACACGTACTTAATTCTATCAGCTAGAATACACTCGTTAACAGCTCCGTTTGTTTGGTTCTTTTCAGTGTTGTTAAGGTAACGACTATTGATCTTAGCTTGATTTTTATTTTTGGTGCAGGTATTCTACTGAGTCCATCCTTTATTTGGTTGATTGTTCCTTGACTACAAGTAAGAAGTTCAGCTCCCGATTAAGATTTAAGGATCTTTCCAAATTGTACAGTATAATTCATATATAGATATGATCTGATATGATGAAGATGTTATGACACTATAAAGAATAAAACGCTTAAGCTTAGAACTAACTACTTAAAGTAAGAAATTCAATTATGCTACGACTTATAGAGGATAGTGTGCCGTCCTGAATAGAGCTTCTGATTTGAGAGGGTAACTGATTTCATCACATTTATCAGTTGAACAGTTACAGGTCATGGGCTCAATAAAGGCTTACATCTGTGTCAGCTATATTCATTCCTCCGTCTAGTCCTATTGACGTATATAAAAGCCATATTGATGCATTAAATGAAATGTGCTCAAATTGTCATGAATCGGATATAATTTGCGCTTTAGCAGACTTTAATTTGAGCCAGATTGCGTGGAATTGGATGGAGGAGGAGAAATGTTTACTACCTACGAATGTAACTTCGTATTTAGAGGCTTACTTTATGGATTCAGTCCTATCGCTTAATTTAGTTCAAAATTTAATTCAAAATACGTAGAGGCAACTGAACTTTCTCTTCGAGATGATCCAAAAGCTTTCTGGGCCTTTAATAAACAATTCAGAAATTCGAATACTCTTCCCAAAGAGATGATCTTTAAAGAAATTGCCTCTTCATCTCCCAGACAAATTTGCGATTTTTTTTCTGAATACTTTTTGTCGGTATACTCTGGCGAAGAATCTAATCGTGATTTTACAGCCTTTCAGAGCGACAACAATTTCGCTAATATTAATTTGAGTTTCACCTCTCCAGATGACATAATGAAAACAAAAATCCAGGACCAGATGGCATACCTAACCTTTTTTACTATAAATATTCTACTAGCCTTGCGAAACCGTTAAGTACTTTATTTAATTTATCAATAATCAAAAAGGTTTTTCCACCAACATTAAAACGCGTTTTCGTCACCCCAGTTCTTAAAGGACGCGATCCTAGATTTGTAACTAACTATCGTCCAATATCCATTTCCAATGCGCTAGCTTTAATTTTCGAAAGAGTTATGTCATAGACAAACTAATGACATACAAAGACTGGACACGTAGAACAAAAATATGCAACGCTTTTCTAGAATATAAAACTAACGATGCCTCGACGATGCCTCGACTTGGCACTTGATGACGCGCCCAAATGGTAAGCCACCAATGCCTCGCTCCATACAAAATCTCCGTTGCCTCGATCCGATGAAGGGAACGCCATAATTTTTCTTAAAATTTTTTTTGGAAATTTCTTCCTTCGAATTTCTATGCATTGGCCGAGGCCGAGAAAATTTTATTACGGTTCAGAAGATAAGAAAGCAAGCTCAAGATTATCACAACACCTTTTTTTTGTATGAATAGCAGTTTAGAGAGGGGGAATTTTTCAAATCAAACTTTTGTCAGTTTTACATAAGAACACGGCAAATATTTTAGAATGTAAGGACTACGTTGGGCCTCGCATGTGGTAGGGAGGGAGTCTGTTTCATGTCTTGTGAAGTTTTCTCGAGGGTTTTGGGGAAACACAATGCTACGGTCATCAGAGTTCAACAGATCAAATTGCACTTTATTCCTATATCTGATAATAGAATAGAATGAAATCTGGCCATCCCATTCTGTTTACAACTTTAGATGTTGCTTCGACATTTGGAAACAAAAATCTGTAGGAGGAATTAGAGAACTAAAATCCGATTTAGAAGAATAATTTTTGTAAAATAAAAATAATTCTGAGTGACTAGTCATAGACATATTTTCTTCCGATTTTTGTAATTTTTGTAATTCCTTTTAAAAAGGTCGTCAGTAAAGGCGGCAGAGGCGTAATTAGATATCATGGGATAGAGACATCATAAAAGGAAGGGACATGCAGATGTAATAAATGAAACCCCTAGCATTGTACTCAAGTGGACCATAATGCATTTTTCCAATATATTTTAATTCATCGAAATAATTTACATAAATTGGTTTGTCTACCTTATAATAATTCCCGTATCATGCTTTTAACATTCACGTACTCACGTGGGGTTAATTTTACCTGAAAGATTTTGTGTTTTTTATTAGTATGTATGTTTATTGTAAATATGTATATTATAATTACATCACAGAATGAAAGTACATACTGTACCTGAAAATAAGTCTAGTCGGCCACAAAAATGAATAAAAATTCTACCGAAATATTTTGTGTTTACGCGTCTATGCTCATAAGAATTGTTGTCGCCCTCCAAAAGGAAAAAATTTCCAGTAAATTTCTAAGAAAAAATTGCGGCCTTCCCTACATCAGGTCGAGGCATCGTTGTTAGATTTTATATTCGAGCGAGTCACTGCTCTCGGCCTCGGCCAATGCATAGAAAATCGAAGGAAGAAATTTCCAAAAAAATTTCTAAGAAAAATTGTGGCGTTGGTGGCTTCCCTTTGGGCGCGTCATCAAGTGCCAAGTCGAGGCATCGTCGAGGCATCGTTAGTTTTATATTCTAAAAAAACGTTGCATATTTTTGTTCTACGTGTCCAGTCTTTGTATGCCATTAGTTTGTCTATGCCGATAGTCTATAACGGTTCCATTTATCATATGCAAGATCTCGTTCAGCAATTAGTTTTCGAATATGAAAAGAAAACCAATGCAAATAACTTAAAGTAAAGTAGAGAAAATCTAATTGATCCTCTACATTTGGCAAATGAAATATGCCATCTCCAATGCACAGTTCTAGATCCCTAAGCAACGATTTCTGGTTAATACAATTATAATCAAAATAGGAATAAGAACCGATAACACAGGGGTTATTAGGCTGAATATCATTTGTTAACATGATCATGTCGTGATCGGATATTCCTGGGAGAAAAATTTGTTGAGAAAACAAAACTTTCGTCAAATTCGAAGTAAGGAACACGTCTAGCAGAGAGGGGTTCTACAGAATGTATGTTTTGTAATTATTGACTCTCTGTAAATAAAGTGAAGATTTCCGTGAAACACAGAGCAGGCGGAGGGGGATCTTTTAAATAATAATGTATGAAAAGTAGGGCCGTCAGTATAATGCATTCCATACAACCAAACTTTCTAGGATATAATTAGGAGCTTATAAATGACTGGTCTAACCTCTAGCAGCATTTTATTCTTCGGCTTACACTGAAATTGGGTATAGTCTACTCGTGACTGTCGTCTTAATTACGAAAAAGGTATCTATCTGCTTCAATTATGTACACAAGCCCCCTCGCAACAGTGACAGTAGAGAAGCACATAGTAAATTTTATAGCTTAGTTGGAAAGACTAAAATTAAATCTTATTGTTTTTATAAGTAAAAAGTCATTTCACTTAGTGTTTGCGAAGTAAATCAGGCTTTTAACTGCTCTAGTGATCATGGAAATGATAACTTTGGATTGGTACAGACCTTTACTATCAGAATTTTACCTGTTGATTGCTTTAAAAAAACAAAAAACCAAAATATTAAAAAAAAAATTTCCCAAATCGATTTTTAATAAAATCGATATATCATTTATCGATATTTCAACTATCGATCTTAAATCAAACTTTTAAAAAATCTTAATTTAATTTTCTTTCTTTTTTTCTTTACTTACAGCCAGCACGACATACGAAATTGGAAAAAGCCGATATACTTGAAATGACCGTGAAACATTTACAATCGATACAACGTCATCAATTATCATTAGCTATACAAACTGATCCAAATGTTATACATAGATTTAAAACTGGTTTTACCGAATGTGCTGAAGAAGTTAATCGATATATATCGAAATTGGATGGAATCGAACCTGGTGTTAGACAGCGTCTATCAAATCATTTAAACAATTGTTCGACTGGCTTAGAACAAATCGGAACATTTAGCAATTTCTCATCAACTTATCGATCAAATGTCGCAATGTCATCACTTAGTACTGCTGCCGCCAATCAATTTAATCCAATCAATCCAATATTTCCACAGTTACCGCAAGATTTAAATAATAACAACAATAACAACAATAATAATGGTCCGCTACAAATGGGTGGTGTTCAATTGATTCCATCTCGTCTACCATCCGGAGATTTAGCTTTAATCATGCCAAATTCTAGTACAATGCCATTTTTCATTCCAAATCTTCAGCCACAAAATTTAGATTTTAGTCGAATTAGTGATTTTCAAAGGATGAGTGCTTTTACGAGACCAACATCATCTGGTGGTGGTGGTGGTGGTGGTACAAATCGACCGACAGCAACACAAACTACTGCCACAACTACAACAACAAGTAGTCCACCATTAAGTCCAGTTTCATCAATTTCTAGTTTAGGTGATGATTCAATGCATACAAGTTCGGATTTTATTAATTCAAAAACACCACCACTTCAGGGAAATCAAAGTTTTTCGAATGCTTTTCCAACACCTCCAAGTACTGAGTCTACAGTGAAATTCATCTCACATATTGGACATCATCTACAACAGCCGCATGTTTCATCCACCAGTGAAACTCAGCTAGGAAAGGTAGCAGATAATAATAATCGAAATTTTGTACTTATGACAAAAAAACGACTTAATCCTGATGATGCTGATGGTGGTGATGGTGATGAAGAACCTTCGAGGAAAATGATTAAATTAGAACATAACGAAGATAAAAATGGAAATGTAACCTCTGCTGCTACTGCTGCTGCTGTTGAACAAAATTCTACTACCGGAGGTTCTAATGATATGTGGAGACCTTGGTAATGTAAAACGGAAGAATGTAATATATATGACCAAAAATTTTTATGCATTTAGTTTATAAAAACAAAAATTATAACACTCACACGAATTTTGATTATTGGCCATTGTCTGTGGTAATAGCAGTAATATAAAGTTTTAATAGAGTTATTGAAAAAAATAAAAAAAAAACAAGAAGAAAAATAAAATACTGAAAGGATTTCGGAAAAGACAAAAATTTAAAACTTTCATCGAAAAATTATCGAAAAAGGTTTATCTTTGGCGGGCCATTTACGACCGATTATCGAATATTTTATATAAATTTTACTTTTTTCATGATTTTTTTGTTTACTTAAATTAATTTTGTTTTTTATTTTTTTTATTAATTCGCAATAATTATAATTTAAGTGCTGAAAATGTTTATTTTTTATTTTTTCGTAGACATTGTGTGTGTAGGCCAGCCAGCAGCCATTTATTTTTATTTTCATACTTTTTTTTTGAAATTTTTATGCACAAAATTTAACATTTCAAATCGAAAAGATGCTTCTTTCAGTATGTTTTTTCTTTATTGTTTTTTTATTTTTTTTATTTATTATTATTATTTCACTTGTGTTTTGCACTTGTTTTGATTTTTAGCTAAGTGACTTTTAGTACCTTTAATTTTAAGCTATAGATAAGTTTTTCTTTATTCTTTAGATTTGTTGTGTTAATACTTTCTCTCATAAATAATAACTATCTGTGATTTGTAAATTTTTTTTTTTTAATATCTATAATAAAAAACGCAATTTCAATTAGAATTGGTTTTATGTCCCATTCACCATTGTGGCGATTTTTTTTTAAAGCTCATTGAGTAGAGTTATTGTTTCGACGAACTTCAGTATTTTCTTCAATGAGTTGCGCATTAGTTCTGTGATATTGTAAAGAAGTGTGTATTGATTAAGAAGTCTGATCCTTCTGTGTGCTAACACTTCACTTCAGTTGAAAAAAAGGTGCTCTGAAGTTATATGTGAATACTTCACACGATGTCTTTAGAGAGTTAGTTTGTTGGTGTGAACAGTTTCATTTTTACCGATGAAGACGCGTGTTTGGGCCCGCGATCCATGGGCCCCCCCTAGTCTCACCATAATAGACCATATAATGAACTAGAGGTTGGCCAAAATCTTCCAACAAGGGAACAAAAGCGGAAAAACCCAATAAAGCCGCTACAGCCGAGAATGCCTACAAAGCCGATAGAAATTCAACCCGAAGAGGCGGAAGTAAATACATCTACACCGCTTAAACAAACACCGCAAGAAATAAGTGAAAGTGTAAAAAAACAGAAATAATTACGAGCCCCCAGGAGATATTAACGATCTTAAAGGACTATCACGATATCTCCTTTCGGCGATCACCAAGGTATAATAAAAACTTATAAGCGGATCAGACGCGAGCATTGGTGGAAACAGATGCTTAGCGACATTAAGAAACATGTTTAGAAGTGCCCAAAATGCCAAACAATGAAGGCATCCCCTCAATTCCGAATGCCAATGGTGATAACAGACATAGCAGAGCAACCATTTGACAAGGTTTACCTGGATATTGTGGGTCCTTTGGAGGAGACCGCCACAGGTAACAAATATCTCTTGACCTTTCAAGATAATTTGATCAAATTCGTCGACTGGTATACCATCCAAACGGTGGAGCAATTACGGTAGCGCAAATTTTCTTCGACCAAATCGTCATGCGCTACCGTATCCCTAAAAGAATTGTCACTGATCAGGGATCTAATTTCCTGAGCGACCTGTTCAAAAAGGTATGTGAACTTTTAAGGGTAAGAAAGCTGCAAACTTCAGCTTATCATCCCCAATCTAATGGAGCACTGGAGCGTGCCCATAGACCCCTTATAGGGTATCTGCGAACCATCGTAGATGAAAATCAATATCTACGAACCGCTGCATTCGTGTACAATAACAGTGCACACGAGGGTACTAAACTGACCCCAATGGACTGCCTCTACAGCTTCACAGTGGATGTTCCTCTAAATTTAAAACGGGACCCTGAATCTGTATACAACCACGAAAGTCATTACCATATACTAGGGTATAAGCTACAAAAACAGCTCGGAAAAATCTGCTCGCTAGCAAGAAACGCTCTAACGGGTATTACGATAACACAATACGGCCCCTAGCATTCCACGTAGAAGAAAAAGTCCTCTTCAAAAGTGAGGGCCGGAAGCACAAACTCTCACAAATCTGGGTAGAACCATATCTGGTAACCTCAGTGCTAAGCCCTGTAAACACAACCATCCAAATAGGTAACCGTAGTGGGTTAAAGCCGTATTATGATTAATAACAACTGGTTCACAAACACACTTACAAAAAAAAACCGAAAAATTCTCTAAAATAGTGGTAAAAACAGAATATATTATATATACATATATATAACAGTATATAAATATTTTCTTTCCCTTCCCATATAAAGGGTTTTCCAATGAGAGGTGTTATTTTGATATTCAAAGAAAAATGCCATTTTTTGAGATAAATCATCGGATCTTTATTTCATTATAAAGAGGAAGGTATGCCGTTAATAATGGAAAATAACATCAGCCGAATGACAACCACGACCACGCCTACAGGACCATATATTTTTCATGAAATTTTCCATAACCAAATCGCAAAGTGGCTGCCCTATGTCCTCGATAGCCTCACGAAATAAATCTTTGAGGTCTTGAATCGACGCTGGGCTGTTGGCGTAGACCTTCTCTTTCACGTGGCCCCAAAGGAAGAAGTCGCAAGGTGTTAAGTCACAAGATCTCGGTGGCCAATTGTGATCACCTCTTTGAGAGATAACACGGTCCGGAAACTTTTCCCGTAAAAGATCAATGGTTTTGTTGCTTGTATGGCACGTAGCGCCGTCTTAGTAAACGTTGTCCAGATCAATGCCATCCAATTCCGGCCATAAAAAATCATTAATCATCTGTCGATAGCGCACTCCATTCACCGTAACTGTTGCTCCAGCCTCATTTTTGAAAAAGTAAGGTCCAATAACCCCGCGGGACCATAAACCGCACCAAACAGTCACACGTTGAGGATAGAGAGGCTTTTCAACAATAACTCTTGGGTTTTCCGAGCACCAGATGCGACAATTTTCCTTGTTGACGAAGCCATCGAGGTGGAAATGGGCCTCATCATTCAAGATGAGTTTTCGATGGAATTCCGGATCATTTTCATGCATTTCAAGGACCCAATCAGCAAAGACTCGATGTTGTTGATGATCGGCCGGCTTGAGTTCTTGTGTTAACTGAACTTTATAAGCCTTAAGACCCAAATCTTTATGCAAAATACGGTGTAATGACGTTTGTGGAATGCCTAATTCCAAAGAACGACGAGGAATGGACAAACCTGGGTTTTCTTCAACACTTTCGGCTACAGCAGCAATATTCTCGGCTGTTCTTGAGCGACGTGCACGGGTTTTATTCTTCATATCACTAACTTGTCCCGACAGCTCTTATTTTTCTACCAATTTCTGTATTGCTGTCCGACAAGGTGCTTCACGATGACCCAAAAATGTTCGAGTTTTACGAACCGTCTCTGCCACATTTTCACCATTTTTATAGTGAATTTTAATAATTTCAATGCATTGTTGAATCGTGTATCGTTCCATTTTTATTAATGGCGTAGTTTCTATTGTCAAATGTAAAAAAATGACAGCTCCAAAAGTGACATCTACCGAAATAGCGGGCTAATTAAAATGACACCTCTTATTGGAAAACCCTTTAGAATGTCGCAGGCCATCTCTAGACAACTACAATAACCTGGAGAACCAATTACAATTTTCCCAATCCCAAACTCAGGAATAGTTTTTGAGGATATAGCACTCTATTGACGTTCCACAGTACCTGGACAATATTGACGGAATTGGATTTGGCTTAGCTTACGAATCAAACACTGTTAGTAGAAAAAGCCGAACATTTGGCGCATTTGCTATGCAAAAACTAGACTCAGTCATCCGAATGGATAAAGTGCAGCAATTCCATGTACACAGCTTGCTGGAAAACATCAAACGACGAACGGAAACCATTCGAGAAAGGGTGCCCACGTCCAGAAGAACAAGGTCAATTTTTGAGGGAATGGGGAACGCCCTACATTTCTTGTTCGGTTCTATGGACAGTACTAATGACAAGGAAATTTATATTCGGCTGAAAGAATTTGAATCCAACACCCAGGCTTTAGTCAAGTTGGAGACGCAACAAATAAGCGTGGTAGAAACAACACTCCAACAAATACAGAAACCCTTAACTTCGCTCTTAGAGCGCCAACGACAAGTAAATTTACAAATAAATAACCTACGAAATGCAACAGATGAGCTTAAACAAAGCGAGCTTCGACAGGAAATTGTAACTAGCTTTTTACTTCAAATAGTCGAAATAGAGTTTCGACAACAAATCTTACTGGGAATTATACAGTTCAGTAAAACTAACCAAATTCATCCGTTATTAATTTCACCAAATAAATTATTGGAGATTTACCACAAATCGCACTAGACTTGTCCGGAGCCCCAGAATTGCCTGTCCATGTTGTATCAAACAGGCCAGACACAGGCTCTCTTTATGCGAGAAAAGTAAGTTATACGAATAAAACTACCCATATTCAATGTATCCGAAATGAAGTTGCAAAAGGTACACTATTTTCCGATACAGGTTGATAAGGAACATTCTCTTGTCCCAGACATCCAAATCCAAACTCAGGATTTCCTATTGCTAAAAACCGAAGATGCTAAGGGACTCCATAAAATCTCCAAGAACTTCAAAGCTAGTAGAATAGAATAGAATGGAATAAATTATTTATTTAGGGTTATGTACTCTTCAACCAGTAAAACAACCTATTACAAGTTCCTTTCTGGCTACATGGCAATAGATTTTCATACAAAGTAACATCTAAAAAAACGTCATTGTCATAGGATAGTGACGGTGTTTGCAGTCCCAGTTATTTTATTTAATGTCCTGCATTTTTTATGGCATACTTTCAGTAACTAAACTCTATTTGGTAATCGGAGAAAATTTTTATACAGTTGGGTCATGGTCATGCGCTGGGCAACTCTATCAGGCACGATCAGGAGTTTTCCTTTACTTTAAATACGACATTCGGATGGGACTTCCTTTAGCGCCAATTTACGATATTTTACTTATCGGAACTGAAAATCAATATACCCGCCTTTGAGCTTGCAAAATTTTGTGTTTTCGACACCGATCGAAAACATTCGACGTGTCGAGATAGGCGATTTATAGGTATTGGCAATGACGTGACGCAGACGTGTTGAATTTTATGATCAGTATCCAGGAATATCGCAATTAACAACACAATAGTACTTCATAATACAGGCTCAGCGTAGACGCAGGCAATATATTCTCAGTTCAAACTGCAGAATATACTTGCCCTCAAGTTTCATAATAAGGTAGAGATGACGAGTCTAATTTGAAATTCCACAGCACAAATAGAAACGCCTATATAATAGCTCATCAAGTAAGAGCTTTCACACAGATACCTTGGACACAGCCATACAAACAAAACCGTGACAACATTCGGACTACATAAATTTTGTAGCAACAGGGGCAATACTTACGATGAGTGCCTTAAAACTCGGTTCTAATAAGTCTGTAATCGCTATGGAAATAACGTTCGCTATTTCAGGAGCAATCGCACGCCTCCTAATTAGCTTCTATAGAAGGCACGCAACCCAGGTGACCCCAACTCTTGCATACAAAAAATGCATTCGATATGTCCATATAAACATAGGAGGAAGCCAGGTGTTAGGAATACGATATACAGTCGATTCAAAACTCCCAGGTTCGACCATAAATACTCCTTCTAAAGCCGAAGGGTATCCTCATGTGCCAGAGTCCATTGTCCGTAGGCCTATAGGACCAAACAAAACGGGTAGCAGACATCGTCGCTGAGACTATTAGGAAATTATTTCCTATCCAACAACAGATGAAGTCTTTCTTATAAATAGCTTAATTGTTATGATTAGTAAATGAGGAGTGAGAGGTGACTTTGTGGCTGTGAAGTCTTATCTGTCAGCCGAAGCTGACAGCTTTATTCATCATAGCTCCTTCCCAGGTCGGCACTCTAGCACCTCTATATTATTTGCGGAGAATTTGGGGTAAGTAAAAAAAAACCTGAACTATCATCCACTCAACAACAACAAAATTCGTGCCTTTAAAAAACCAAAAGGGTCTCACACATCCCACTTATACCGCTTACTTACTTAATGCCTGTTGAATTGTAAAAGTTCGACAGTTCTTCCTTTAGAGTGGTTTTCCAGGAATAGCTTTGATTGATTGCCTGCCTGCAACTTTTTTTTTGTTTCTGTTTTAAAGGTAGGGCACGAGTGATGCCATTCACGGCACGGAGTCCAGAGCGGCGCATTGTGCTGTCGTGCTAGAAGCCCTATCACCAAAACCTTCCTGTCATCTTAATGAAGCGCATCAGGTCTTAGTGACGAAATTTTTTCAACACGTCTAAAGATAAGAGGACAGAATCCACGGTATCCAGCCTGTTCCAGGCGAAGGGCGGACAAGCACACAAAAAGTGTCCGGTTGTCCAAAGCTCTCATTCCAAACAGGACAGACACTCAGGGCTGTCAACAACTCCCATCCTTTTCTGATGAGCTTGAAACAAGTGGCCGTTGAAGATGCGAACCACAGTTCTACATTCCTTCCATCCGAGCCCCATGACAAGATCAGAGATATTCTTATTGGGCTTATCAAGAAATAGTTTTGTGCACCTGCAAGTACTCAGGCTCTCCCATTTCTGGTGATGCTTTCTATGAGCATCCGCTTTGATGAGAGACCCACTACGCGAGATCACAACACCTACGGCGGGTTTTGGTCCGAGGAACGGAGAATCAGAGCCAGCCCTTTCATTCTACATGATCCCCATGTGACCAGGAACCTACTGAGGGCGCACCTTCTTGTGGATACAGAACTTATCCACAAACCCGCAACCCTTACTTTCCTTTTCCAATTTTTTTTTTCAATTCGGGCTTGGATTGTTAGCCACTCCGATAATCTTATTTTCGGATTTGTGAAGCTTGTAGGTGACTGGTGAGACACTATACGCCGTTTCACTATTCTATACACCGCGTCCGGACCCGGCTGAAATAGACTATCTATGGTTTCTTGTTTTCGCCCCCGCTTGTCATATCTCGATCAGAGAGGGGGATAATTGATTCACCTCCCATAATTTAAGGGGGGATTATCATCTGTTTCAGATCCTGATTTCAAATGCCACATACAAATATGAAAAAAAAAATAGAAGCAAAATAAAATTTTGTTTATCTTCCAAAGCGTACTGAAAATATTTAATTTTTTTTCATCATTTAATTCATGTTTTTTATTATTTATATTTTTATTTTGCCTCCCCCAAGGTCTTTTGTTGAGAAAAGGTAAAGTATAGTTATAAAACTGTTTTTTATAGCGACAAAATTCACCCCAAGTTATACTAGAAAACATAAACTTGTGAAACCTAAGCTCTCAAACCTTTGACATTTTCTCTTTCCTTCTTCAGATCAAATAAAAATGTTTTACAGGGAAGTTAAGGTTCTCCACTTAAATTGAAAGTATTAAGTTCCTCTGGAAATACCTACTCCTTTTTGGTCGTCCCTTTTGTATATATAGTTAGGCAGGTAATTGAAGAAATCCGGTGTAGGTAAAGTAGCGAAATGCAATACCTTGAGTCACTTCCGCTATTGAATCTCAACAGCTTTGTATAGTTTCAATAAAAGTTAAACTTAAAATTTACAAATATTGCGTAAAACATTTAGAAAGGGTGCGATTGCGCGAAATTATATTATTTTAAATGTCATCGAAATGAAGAGGCTGTGGTTCGTTTTCAATAATCTTAGAATGAGTCCTCGCCTTTGATAGCTCATATTTTAGTAGATGACTTACATAGGTAGCACAAGAACTAGATGTCGCATAGCATACTAGAGCAGAGTATACAGATTGTGAAATGGGTAGTACATTCTGGAATGGACCATCACCTGTTTGAGAGCATGCCGCAAGCAAATGTTTTTATATAATAGCAGTTTTGTATACATTTGAACGACTTCCTAAACACTTCAGATACGAAAAACTATAAATCACACGACGTATACATGGTTTCAAATATTGTGGTCCATTTCGGAATAGACCACCCAGCCATATAAATTTTGTATACTTTTTTGGTACTGCATGCGACATCTAGTTCTTGTCAGTAGCGGATTCAGGATTCTGGTGAGGGAGGGGCGCAACTATGGTTTAAAATTGGTATGATGTACTGAAAACTGAACAAAAGTTTGAAGACCCTCGCCACCACTCGCAAATGTCAAAGGCACAAAATTTATCATTTAAAGGATACGAGTCGAACAGATTAGCAAGTGGCTACCACTCACAATGAAGAAAGTTGACCAACGTTCTTTGCCACTTCGAAAAATCAAAGGAGACTTTCATTTTGTTTGGTTTGTAAATGGTGGAAGTGTAAAACTAGGAAAATGTATTTTATTCAAATTAAAAAATCATCATAAATTTTTTCTTTGTAAAATCCAGGAATTAAAAACTTACATTTCTTTAAAATAGCAGTCACAGAAAAGATGCAATACATACCTTGTACGTATATAACTTCGTCGGCAAGTTAAGAAAGTGTGACTTCTTTTGTTTTTTTATATTATTAAGCCAAGCTCAGGAGATATCCTATGAACTATGATACAAAGAGCAGCATGACAAGAAGGTGATAAAGAAAGGAATTAGGGACCGTAAGGAGAGTGGCGAAGGTGCTGATGTATGTCACCCAGAAACTTTCGCAGATTGCATGCCGGAGAAAAGACAGAAGATTGGAGACTGTTCCCCGTTAACACACAACCGAAAATATTTTTAAGGGTAAAAGGATGTGGCGCGGCTTACAGTGTGCGAGTATTACATGGAGGAATCCAAGATCAAACTAGACATTTCATCAGAACATTGATCATGCATGTAGCAATATAGGAGTGAAAGGCAACCAACATTGCGGCGGTGCTCGAGTGAGTCCATATGACCATTTTTTTCCACATCGCCATTGAACTGAATGCACTCTTTTGGATAATATCCAATTAAGCCAAAGCTCTGCGACCAGCTCCGGCCTACATATGGAAATTGCATTGCATTCTAGGTCTGATGTAGGGCTTGTGCTAGAATCGATGGGTTGAAATATTTCTTACACCTTTTCAGAAATCCAAGATATTTCGTTGCTTATTTGGCAACAGAGAAGTTCTGATCTATTCAGCTTAACATACTGCAAATATTATTGTCAAGAAAGCATAAAGACGGTGTATCGTCAAGAAGTGCTCCATTAATAGCAACGGGAGTGGAAAAATTATGATCTTGTTTTAAAGAGATGGGTCAGCTTTGGAACTTAGATGTATTGAATTCGATGCGATTCGGCTTGCTCCAAGCGAGGATATTATTAAGGTGGTGCAAGGATCTAATCATGCAATCTAGTTTGACAGATGTGACATTTCTTCTGTAGTCCCCAAGGATGTCAAGGGAGTAAGCGAAACCAAGGGTTCTGTCATCGGCAAAACAATGGATGGGATTGAAAGTGAGGAAAAGCAGATCATTAATGAAAATTGAGAAGAGAGATGGAGAGAGAGCAGACCCCTGAGGCACCCGGGCATTTATTGGCTGAGATTGAGATATAACGCCATCTAATATAATTCGTATTAAGCACTTTATATTCATAATAGAACAGGACGAGAGAGGCCAAGTGCTTTAAGTTTGACTAAAAGGGCTGAGCTCCAGACACTATGATAGGTTATTGAAATATCTAGGGCAACGCTTTTGAACTCACCAAAAAAATGAGAAGACTAAGGCTTCAACGTTCCATAAGAAGAAAAGTCAGAAAAAGAAAAGCCATATTGGGCAACGTTAACACTACAACAATGCACAAGGACTTCTTCGCCGTTGTGTTGAATTTCTTGTAATACGAGTTATAATTGTTTCTTTAAATGTTTGTTTTGCCACGTCGTGCCGATAATGTTCTAAGAAGCCGTCTTTACATGGAAGGATTATTATAGATCCTTTGACAGCTATTTTCAATTAAAACAAACCTTCCATTGCGTTAACATGAATAGGCTCTGCTTTGCTTCAAAGACCCCAAGCAAAGCGACGCTCATGTACAGGTATCCGCGCTTCCTGTTTTTTCTATAGGCTACAACAACCATGACCGAAGACCAAGGTGCTAGCTAGGTGCGTCCCTAAATATATCATATTAAACGCTTCCAGAAATTGTTATGTTTTTTACAAAAGGTGCAGTAGAATAGATGTGAATCATTTTGTTAGAAAAATTCAGAAGATCTACTGCAATTTTTTCAGTGGTCTTCAGGGGGGTGCGCTCCCCCCGTGCCTCCTATCTGGATCCGCCCCTGGTTCTCGTGTCATCTATGATGACTTACATATTTCATTTGCGTATAAGACGTGTGTAATTCTATAGTGATATGTCACCATTGCTCTTGACTGGTACCAACGAACCAGGATATAAAGGGGCCCCCCTCAAGGCGGTATCTTAACATCATCGATGGTTTCTAGACTCATGGCAAACCATCGAGTAAGCCGTGTAACAAATATTCAACGCAAAATTCATCGCTAGGAATACTTTGTCGAACATAGAAGTCGGCATTGTTTTTTTATAATGTTTTGAAAAAAAAGATTGAATGACAATTTTTGTGAATACTCAATGAAGAAAGGTAACCAGTCCCGCGCTTCATTAAAGGATATCTGCATAAAGAAACTACTGGGAATAACCATGGCCTTATGGTCATACCAATTGGGTAGCCGACATTGCTAACTTGGAATCATGACGGGGTTAAGGAGCCCCGGATAGTTTTTCTATTGTTTAAAAGAAATTAATAAGGAGAGCTCAGTGGGCACGGTAAATTTCAATTCTCAAACCTTATATGGTCTTAAAATAATTGTTTTCACAAAATTCAATTTCGATTTTAATTATCGAATTTGTGATGATTCCGTAAAATACTACTTCAAATTTGAAATTACATTTCAACGCCATCTTACGGGTAAATGTATTTCGCAACATTTAAGCCACTTTCTTTCCATTAAAAGTATCCAACCGATTTTCAAAGTTCTTTTGCTCATTTTTTTCATCTTGATTTTTTTTATGAGTTTTTGAGACTATTACGAGATTTTTACGATAGCGGGTTACAGAATTGTAACCCACAACCATATATTAATATAAGAAAAATAAAAAAAGAATTTTTCGGGGGTTGTGGCTATTTATTTTTCGTTCTACCATCTATGCAGAATATTCGTACACAATTTCATCGGAATCGGTGGATAAATTCGCAATGTCAAAAGGTCATTCACTCATTTTCCTCTTTCACTCATGTTCTAGGGGCAAGTGTTCTCTGAAATGGTGGAAAGCTGCTGTTGTTGTCTTACTTCCTGTGTAACGGATATTTCTGTCAGATTTAATTTTTTATTCCAGGTATTGCCTTTACTCAGATCATACCATCACCATTTTTTGCTAATATGGAGTGTCATGTATAAAATTACTAAATAAATTAACTTTTTTTACATTTTGTTTTTCATCAATAAATAGTACTTGAAATTTCATAAAAAACTCCAAATAATGCAAGCTATATTACTATTATGTAGCAAAAAAATTCACTAACTGGATTTGATATTTCGTAATCGGTTGATACGAGGAACGGCGTACTTAGGTACTTCTATCTCACCCACATTCATATGTGAAGTAGCTTTCATTATCAAACTTCCTTCATTTTCTACATCAGCCCATACTGTCTGGATTAAATTAATATCTACTAAGCCACCACCGCCACGACCCATCCTCCAAAGGTATCGCGACTAAATACTATACCGATTTGCAAAATTCCTTTAGTTAATTTTTTTTTGTGACTTTTTTCTGATGTTTTGAGCCTAGCATCGGGAAAATAAGTGAACCGTGTGTGAAATACTGTAATATCAGAGACATAAACAGATGAAAGCGTACCTTAGGGGAAAGCATTCTAGCAGACAACCAAAGGCAGCGGAGGGTGGTGTAAATCTTTGATAGGTTAGAGTTGACAAAATCACAACACTTCATGTTATAGCTTAAGGTGACCCCGAGGTTACAGACTTTAGCCACATAGGAAATTGAAAAACCATTCAAAAGAACAGAAGGAATGAGGAAGAGTCAAAATTCCTGGAGGACGACTGAAATAGACTTGAACGTCGTCAGCATAAATATGGATGTTGACATCTTGTATTATTTCTGGCAGATCATTTATGTATAGGCTGAAGAGTAAAGGACCAAGAATGGAACTCTGTGGTACTCCACAAGACAGATGAAGAAAATCTGAGTAATGATTGTCCACAAGAGTAACCTTTTTTGATTGCCCGTTTAAGAATTCCTTGATTAAATTAAGAGCTCGCTACGAAAAATGGAATTTATTAAATAATTTTTCTATCAAGTTTACATGGCAAACACTGTCGAAAGCTTTGGAGAATTATAAAAGCGCCTGAATACAAATATCACTTTTATCAAGTGTAACGCGATTGTCTATAGTGACTTTAACGAGAGCACTTTCGCAACTAAGCTTGGATCGAGACCCAGATTGACAAATACTTATGAGATTGTTTTGCAGTGTGTCCTGTTGAACCTGTCAATTTAGTAACTTCTCCTGAGCCTTCGAAAGAAAACAAAGCAATATGATGGATATATAATTAGCAGGATTTATAGCCGCAGCCTTCTTAGGGATAGGAAGTAAGTACGTTGTTTTCCATATTTTTGGAAACATCGATTACGCATTGCAGGTATTGAAGATATATAAAAGTGGGCCCATAATGAGCGGCGCAATTAACTTCACAAAACTAGGTGATATATTATCAGGGCTGACAGCATTAGATGTAATAGCGAAAATCAGTTCGATCCACTCCCCGGAAATTAATCCCATTAGAGCTATGAAGAGAATCCAAGCCTGCCAAGAATATCTGATTATTGTCTTGAGATTGATGATCAACTATGAAAAATTTGTTACGTTCCTGTCGGCTTAGATTGCATTTAGCCATCCTGTCTCCATATACGACAGCAACACCCAAGTTACGCCATAACATTTTCGGTTGAACAATTACATCAAACTTGCGCTTATAGTACGTACATTTAGCCTCGCCCTAGTTATACGACTTGCATTCGACGAGAAGGGATTCGAAGTCAACGTTCAAATTCATTTCGAAACTCTGTGCCACGAATTATCGATTAATCCAACTTTTGATTTTTGTGTGGATGCACGTTTATCAAGAGATTATCTATACCAAATTTCACGAAGATCGCATGTCATTTACCTATGTAAAAAAAATTATATCTATAAAAATTTTACATGACTACTTACCGCCATCTACCGGCGATCTATGATAACACGTTTTGAAAAAATTCATTATAGTTTTCATTCAAAATTTTTAACTGTCATAGGATCAGGGTAATAGTAACTGTGAACAATGAAAATATAAACACATTTCGTAACTTCGGCCTATATGAATTTGCCCCTCATGGGATAATCGAGCGCCCAACGAATTAATTAAAGACTACAAAAATTTATAATTTCACTTCTAAAAACAAAATAAAATAGCTAATTCAAAATTAGGTTTGTCCATCTACTTAATGTGTGTAAATGTAAAATCCTTTTCCATCAACACACAAAAACACACACACACACACATATACACTAGCATCCTTGTGAGAAAACATAGTGAAATGTTCCCACATTTTTTTTTGCCTTGAAGAATCTCTTTCATTTCTTCTCGATGTTTTTTTTTTGTTTTGTTTAATTTCCTGGAGTAGGTGCAACAAGTGAATGGACTTCGAAAGGATATCATTGATCGATGGGAAAATGATGAAGAGCTCCTGATGTGAATATTTCTTTTCTATGTTCCCTTTTAAGATAATTTTTTTCTTAGCATCGTTCGATGCTTGAGTTCTTTTGCAGTTTTGTGTCATTTTGTATACATTTGATTTGCACCCGCATGATTTAAGCAGATTATTGGAATTTGGTTTTGCAGTTTTATGAGAGAAATAATTTTGAAAGAAAAAAGCCTGCGGATATGCACCCCTTTGTTTTGATGATGTGAACATGAGACATTTTATTTTAAATTGTATTTAATTGTTTTTTTTTTGGTAAATGGTTTGGCCTATCGTTGTGTGCCGCGGGGGGGGGGGGGGGATAGAAGTATGATGATAGGTAATTCTTAGATTTTTATATTCTGAGCTTTGCATACAAACTCCCACAAGGTGGGGTTCTATAAACGTCCCTACCCGACAAAGAGCTCTTGAAATTGTTTCTGACTAGACTGAAAGCGAGAGTCTAGTAATAATCCTAGCAGCAAAACCCCTATTATCCCATTCACAAGGAGAATAAAATTTAACATAAAGCATCCTACTTGCACGGAACTAACATAACACAAAGCTCTCTCTAAAGAGGTAACGTTTCTAGGGATTATCCCCGATGAGAAACTCACATGGAACTAGAATTTGTCGAATTTGCCACAGCAGCTTTCTGTTCATGCCAAAGATAGTATGGCAAAAAATGGGGCTAGAATCTGAAAACATTTTATTGGTCATATACCACTATCCTTAGGCCCATCATTTACTAACTACTGTGCCTTCACATGGGAGACCAAAACAGAGGAAAGAACAAGTTCCAAAAACTACCATAAATAATAAATTGCATGACTCGAAATCAGAGCAAGTCAAGTCAAGTGTTCTCTTCACACGCGATTAACGAAATAAAACGAATTATGGCGAAATTATAACCGAACCGATATCCCGGGATATTTGAAATTGTTTACGTACAGGCTTTAATTTTGGCCTAGATTTCACTTTTGTCTTTGATTCACTTTATACTTTAATTGTTCGAATAATTATTAACTTAAGGTTACACGATGTCGAAATTATTACAGCCTGTAGCGCGACGGCAAGCTGTGTTCTGTTATTTGATAATTTTGGGATTTAGAGGTATAGGGAAGTTGGATGGGAGTGGGAAGTCGTGGAATGTTAGAGATTTCTCTCTAACTTGTTGTGAATTGAAGACTGTCGTTTCTTCCAACATGTTGAGAAATATCCCGAAACTCCAGAATGGTCCAGCATTGATAAGTCCCACGGTCATCGAGATGCCGGGATGGTGTCCCACCTACGATGGTGGCTTCCTGTACAAGTGAAGAAAGTAAATCCTTCACCCAGGTAATAAATGTTTCTCGTTTCCGAGTTGATTAGGTGAAGAGGTGATAAGTAGTGGAAGTTTTCAACTTGAAGTTGCGTTGAAAGCCTGGGTATTGAGGAGGTTGGGATGTTGAGAGGTCTTCTCAAGTTGTTTGACCGCGGGAGAAAGGAGATAGTCCTCGATTGGAGTGATGTTTGCACTGTCATACAAAAAGGTGTTGGGAAAGTAGTGTCTGTCAGGTCTCCTGTACACTCCTGTACAGGCCCTTAGGATCTTTCTTTCGAGGGCGCTGATTTGCTTCATATAGGATGGCGAAATGGTGTGCCAGATGGGGTAGCAATAGCATATGATTGGGCGGATGAGCTGTTTATATATAAGCTGCTTTGTATCTTTCGGGAGACCGTTTCTCCTTCTGATAATAGAGTTGAGTAGGGAGTAAGCGTAGTTGGCTTTTCTCATGGTCAGCTTGGCGTGATTGTTGAATTTCAACAGATTATTGAAAGTGACACCAAGATATTTGGTGTTCTTTGAAGGCTGAAGCTTTTCGTTATTGACTTCGATTTCGATGTTGTTGGCTCGTGTGGCGAGATTGGGGTTTCGGATGAAAATCATTTCAGATTTGTTAAGATTTATTTTGATGTTCCACTGTCTGTAGAGAACTCGTCGAGTTTGAGGACATGCCGCTCCACTTTGGAAGCAGAGAAATTGGCTGACATGGATTGAACGTACGTAAGGGAGTCATCAGCATAAAGTAGTGTACTGGAATTTGAGTCGTTGGCAGGCTGATCATAGGTGAAAAGATTGAAGAGAGTCGATCCGAGGACCGAACCTTGGGGGACACCAGCACTGACTGATGTTGCCTGAGATTTAACATTCTCTATTTCTATGTAGAAACGCCGAGATGACAGAAAGCTTTGTATAACCCGGGTGAGATAAGGCGGGAACTCGAAGTTTATAATTTTGAATATTAGCCCGTTTGTCCAGACTGAGTCAAACGCTTTCTCTACATCAAGGAAGCAGCCTACTGTCTGCTCACTTTTGTTGAGGGCGTTTGTAGAATCAGAGAGAAATTTGAGCAAAGCGTGAAAAGTGGAGTGCTGGGGCTTGAAGCCGAATTGGGTGTCCTGCCTGATATTTAGGTCGAGACAGGTATTTTCAATGTGTTGGCGGACTATTTTTTCGAAAAGTTTTCCCAGGTTGGACAGAAGAGAGATTGGCATGGAATTCATTAATATTTTTCGAGTTTCCTTGTTTGGGGATTGGGACTATGCGCGCAGTTTTCCAGACATTAGAAAAGTAAGAATTATTGAGGCAATTATTGAAGATAATTGCCAGAAATTCTATGGAGACAGGGAGATGAGTTGTCTTTGAAAGTGGATTGGAAATATTCCGCGAAAGCGTTGCATTTTTCTTGGGGAAGATTGTAAGCGTTCGAGCCACTTAAGATGGTTTTGGGGAGTTTTGTTTTCCTGTTGCAAATCCTATTTATGTCCTGAAAGCAGTGTGAACCAGGTTGAATATAGGCCAGTTTCTTCCTAAACTCTTGATCTAGAAACATTTTCGTTTGTTCCTCAATAATTGTTGACAAGCAATTAATTTGCGATAACACAGTTCTGTAGGCTGTGTTGTGGCTATTAAGGGTTCGGTGAAAAGTACGGTTAAGTATTTTTCGAAGTTTCTGCCTAAATTTGTATATTTGTTGCGTTATATGTAGAAGTCAAGAATTGACCCAGATCGCGGGAAGGTCGGAGTATCCTGCGAGACGACGACGAAATCATGGGTGGTGTTAAAGAGAAGCCAGTCATGTACTGCCTTGCCTGACGGACTTACGACAGAGTCATTCCACAACGGGTGCCTGGCGTTGGAATCACCACCAAGCCCCGTGTAAGTGAAATTGTCCAAATATGTAAGAATTTGATAATTCCAAGTACTAATACTCCTGTATTGGAATTAAAATTTTACAGTCCCAATTCCTGGAATCGCAAAAAATACTTCAAAATACCAAAAAGTAATTGAACTTGCGGTTCCATTACAAAAATACTTAGAAATATCCAAAAGTATTTAAAAAGTATGCGGGCATTACTGTATAATTTCTTTCAATTCTTTTCAAATACTTTCAATTACTTTTAATTACTTCAAAAACTTCGGTACTAAACATCATATTTTACTTAATTATGAAATGGACTAGATCAATTGTCTTTTTAATTTTATTGTAAAAAAACTTTTTCCTGTTTTCGAGGTGCAATAAAATTAAGCAGTCTAGACAGACAGGTACATTTGCTTTCAAAAAAATGGTAGGCCAAGAGGTGAAATATACAAAGTCAAACCTTAGGAGAATATTTATTATTTGCTATGTTTTCATATTTTCAATTTGCAATTTCATAAAAAACAATAGTTCAACTTAGTTAAATGCACATTAGTTTAGTAGAAATGGTACTCCAAATAGTAAAATATCATGTTTAGTACTGAAGATTTCGAAGTAATTAAAAGTAATTGAAATTATTTGAAAAGAATTGAGAGGAATTATACAGTAATACCCAAATACATTGTAAATACTTATTGATATCTCTTAGTATTTTTGTAATGGAACCTCAAATTCAATTACTTTCCGGTATTTTAAAGTATTATTAGCAATTCCGGGAATGGGACTTTAAAATTTTAATTCCAATATAGGAGTATTAGTACTGGGAATAATTAATTCTTAAATACTTGGTTATGGTACTTGAATTTTATAGCTCTGCTCGAAATAATATGTGCTATGAGGACATCTTGTCGAACTTGATGTGTCAGACATGAAAGCTTTTTCTCCACCGACTTTTCAAACGTGCTGTCCAACATTAGGGCAGGGACACATACCAGGAGCTGCTAGAACTATTAATTGTCATCTTGTCTTCAATAGAGTTCACTCAAGAATGGTGAATGCGAGACAAACATCACCCTACACACGGTTCAATATGCTGTCAAATTCGTAGCCCCGCCCCTAAAAGTCAAACTTAGATTTTTGTTCAACCGCTTGACACACTGCCTGTCACACCGTCAAACAGGCATAAACACATAATTGTCCTACTCGAGTTGGCCAACATGCGTGGCCATGTATGGGCCCCTTTAAGGGGCCCATACACTGCGAACATGTTGTCTAACTTGGTGTGTCACACATGAAAGCTTTTTTCACACACTTGTCAAACATGCTGAAACACATATCAGGAGCTGCTAGAACTGTTTCCTGTAATCTTTTCTTCAATAGAGTTCACTCAAGATCCAAGAACGACGAATGCGTGACAAACAGCGCCTTTTCACGGTAGAAAATGTTGTCAAATACGTAGCCCCGCCCCAAAAAATCAAATGAATGATTGATTTTTGTCCAACCGCTTGACATCCTGCGTCTCACACCGTCAAATAGGCAAACACCCAGTCAAATCTGCGTGACAAATCGTTGTCCTACTCGAGTTGGCCAACATGCGTGACCGTGTATGGGCCACTTCAGAATCAATCTACAAAGAAGCTATTGGCACGCAATTGCATATATATATATGTATATGTAAACTCCGACAGCCAAGCCGCGATAAAGGTTGGTACTTCTATGGTAGGCGATCAGAGATAACCATACTGATGAGACCTCTCTGATCGCTGGGTCGAAAAGCTCGATTTTTCTGCATTCTCAACGCATTTTAGAAATTCGCAGTGTGCGTTAATCTTACGATTGCTTCTATTTTTTTGAGACTACTGTGGGAAGATCTTCACAAATTAATGAAACATTTTGATGAGTTCTAAAACAGATCATTCTTTAGCAGCTTTCTCATCAGTGACATCGACTTTCCATCAGATTATCAAAAAGTGGAATGTCCAACACAAAGTTGCGAATAATTCTTTCTTTTTTATTTGATGTTGTCGAATTAAGTTGCGCAACTATTGTTGTATGTGGTTATCGACCCGCACAAAGTTTGTTATCAAATCACAACTAACTTCAACGAACAAAGTAACTTAAGCTCCGTTTATCCAGAGTTTGAGGAGAAAAAATTCTGAGTGCACAACAAAAACAAGAAAAAAAGGTAAAAACTAGCAAAACAGTTTCACAAACTAAATAAGCGCTTAACTATGACACTCGATCTCCAATTTTATGCGATAAACAGAAAGGTGCGCAAGGAAGATACGCAAAGTGTTAACGGGCGTAAATTTTTTACTGCACGCACATACAAACATAAAAAAAATTCTTGAATGAAATGTTAAACTAAGGGATAGAGGGAATCAACTATCAATCCCGTTATCCCACTATAACCCACTCGAAAAGGATAAATAAAATTGATCCTCTCCAACAAAAAATGAACAGGTTGAGATATATAAAGGCACATGTTGCAGTAGAAGGAAGGCATTTCATTGTTACATAATGAGGGAGGAAGTGATAGAAATTGATGAGTGAAAAAAAAAAACTAAAAACGAAAGGATTTTCTATGATTTGTCCTATTTAAAAAATGAAAAGGAAAAATGAAAGTGGTAGATATAATCAACCATCTGCTGCGCGGGCTCATAACCTCAAATTAATTTTCGTATTGCTTAGACTAGGACTGATGTAAAAGATTATGGATGAAAAAAAATAATAATAATAATCATTAGTTAAGACCAAGTTAGGTTTGAGGTGTGCCATTAAAATAAGATTTAGCGTGCTTCATTTAGATCGCTGTGGGACCGATTTGTGCCCCATAGATTCATAGGAATCAATATATGCTTCGAAGTACATCTCTAGATCCACATTGATGCTCTAAGGAAACTCAAGATGTATCTTAGCTCTGTATTTTACAGTATAGACCGCCTCTTTTTATTGTTACAGCAGGACACTCACAGCGCACATGTCGAACTGATTCGATTAAGATGATTAAATTAAAGAGAGCTAAGATATTATTTTGAAGTTTTCTTGTATTAGTTGGGGAAAGGTCTACAGTGTTAGCCATTCACTCCAAATCATAACAAATCTGTTCATATTTCAAATTTCATAATTTTGGTGAATCTGAAAGCATCACATTTTCGATGGCATTCGATAGAGTCTGGTATCCTGCTGTTTTAGCTAAAGTTCAAGCATTAGGTCTCTCTAGCCCCTCTTTTCCCAAAATGGATTGAAAGTTTTCTCTCCCGCCGTTATATTGGACGGAATTACTTCTGATCATTTTATAATCTATACGGTGTACCGCAAGTATATTAGAATGTAATTCCCTTATTGGACAGGAGCTGGATGAACTGTATTGTCCGCGTTAAAAAAAATCCAAAAGAACCGGGCTTATTAGTGATGATATATTAATAGCAACTATTGATTCTCTAGAGCACCGTCGTAATGTCGGGTATTTATTTCGCTTTTATCGTAACTTCTATGGCTATTGATCTGACGAAATATCTAGCCTGATCCGAAGTAGCATACTTCCTATGCGCACCACACTAGCTGTAACTCGGGCTCACACTTCGTAAGGAGAACACTACGAATGTGGAACAATTTGCTATCCTCTGGTTTCTCCCCAGCTATGAGCGGCAAACATTCAAGCACACCGTCACCTCCTTGACTCAACCCTATAATCCTCAATTCCAAATCCCCTACTTCTTTTCTTGCCAAGGCTATGCTGCGGTATCATAGGGTATCCGCTGATCTTTGGCAACATTATAAAAAAAAACAACATGGATTGAAAAATCTCATTTCTGTTCTCTACATTTTGTCTTGTTGTGTTGTTGTTGTCTTGTTGTATAAAATAAAGTGATGGATGCATTTTTATATCTTTCTCCGGTGAACTTAATGCATGTTTTATATCACTACCAAAGTTCAATGGTAAATCAAGCTGGAACGTTAGAAGTTCCTCATGGAGGTTCATTGAGCGAGGTCGCACCCTTGGCCTTGCATTCTCCTTTCGTTGTGTTGACCTGAATGAACTGTCAGTTTCCATTAACTCGATCAAATCTTATGCCATTGGACCCGATTTATTGTATCCATTTTGTGGTAAATACATTCTACATGTAATCAATTCATGCTTAACGACATCAACGTATCCTTCAGACTGGAAATCTGCGATAGTACTCCCAATACCGAAGAACAGATGTCTTGAGTCCCCTGCCGACTTTCGCCCTATAAGCATCTAATGTTTCTTTTCTAAGGTGTTGGAAAAGTTCATGTATCGCCAGATGCTTGAGTACCTTGAGGATAATGAGCTGCTTACACGTTGGCAATCAGGGTTTAGACGCTTTCACAGCTGTGAGTGTAAATAATAATATCTCAAACTCACTCAACTTATTATACGGCGTACCAAAAGGTTCTATTCTGGGCCCATTGCTATTTAGCCTATTCATCAATGATCTACCTGAAGTAGTTCGTGACGTCAAAGTGCATATGTATGCTGACGATGTAGAAATCTATTTGAGTAGAACCATTGGACTTATTGAAGACTGCCTTGCACGCATAAACGATGATTTAGACAGAATAGGCTTGTGGGCTAAGAAAAATCGGTTGATACTGAAAGTTGCAGTGTCTTGCTTTTTACAACAACGTTTTTGATAGAAATAGCATTCCTCCGGTCGTTTTGGATGGTACCAATTTAGTGATGCAAAGTAAAGTTACAAATCTTGGCGTTACTTTAAGCCAAGACATGAAGTGCTGTGAGTATGTTAACGCATTGATTAAAAAAGTCTACTTCGGCCTTCGGAGACTTTGGCTCTATGCGAGTATCTTAACAACACCTGCTCGTCTTAAGCTTATAAAGACGCTACTTATGCCGTACTTTACAGATTTTAGTACAATTTACCCTAAGCTTAATTCCTTTTGTGCCCGCAAAGTAGAGGTTGCCTTTAATGTGGTTTGATCATGTTTCTCCTTTTCGGGCAAGATTGCTTGGTTGTCCTCTGACTTCTTACCTTCAGCGTAGGTCATTGATATTCTTCTTTAATCTTTTAAAGTCAGGCCAACTAGAGTATCTCAGAGAACTCTTCAGTTTCGCAACATCTGAACGCAATAGAAATATAATAACTCCTCGTTTTTATAAGGCGATTATGGAAAATTCTTATCTTGTCCAGATCTCACGCCTATGGAATAATCTTCCTATGAATATCCAAACTGCCAACTCCTTGATCGCATTCAAGAGGCTCATTAGTTTACAAATAATATAGTTGTTGATATTCGTTCCTTTAAATTTTTGCCATATTTTTCTACTTACCTTCTTAGCAGCTGAAAGTAAATTCTAGCTGACCTTTCTTAGCGCACTTACAAAGATTCTGTAATCTTAATAGTTTGATCTATCTTTCTTTCTTTTTTTTCTGTTTTCTTCTGAATTAGCATAGTTTAGTTTATAATCTATTTTTTCCTTTACTTTTTTCGCCATAAATTATGTATTTATTATACAGTAGTTACAACTTATTGTACAAAAAAAAAAGATGTCTAATCTTGTGTACGACTGGAATAAATGATATGATATGGTATGATGATATATAGTAGAAAACTAGCAAAATTTTAGCAAAAACAAAACTAAATGAAAATCCATGTTGCTATTTGTTTGACAAACTTAAATTCGCCATAACAAGACGTTTGCAGACATTTGTGAATAGATAATTGTGTGAAATAATTTGTATTACGGAGACATCTAGTATTAAATTAAAGAACTCAAATGAAAAAGAGAGGAAATGGAATTGTTAGAGAATTAGTGGCCAAACAATTCGGAGTGAACAGTCTTCTTATGACCCTGTTTAGACGGGTCAGTAAGAGGTGCGAACGGGAATGCATGCAAGCATTAACAAATTTCGGTACAAAGAACCACATAACACTTCAGTGGGTGCCAGGACACTCGGGAATTGATGAAAATGACAAGGCAGATTTACTAGCCAAAAAAGGATAAGCACTCAGTACGTTTACATGAATACTTAAAGTATACTTCAAGTAGAGATCAAGTAACAAAAATATCATGTAAACGCGCATTGACTTCAAGTACATACTTGAGTCAAGTAAATCACAAAAATTTCATCGATTTACTTGAAAAATTCATGTAAACGCAACTTCAGTACTTTAAAAATTTTCATTTATGCGAGATATGAAAACGGCAAAGAGGAACAAGAAGAAAATTGTTGTTGATTATTCAGGCCGTGATTTTTAGCACTTTTCTCAAAATATTTACCAAAAATCCGCAATTAATGCAAAGTTGTCAAAGGTAAAGTGTCACTTCAAGTAAATTTCAAGTCAAGTAATTGGAATTAAGTCAACCAAAAACCCTATTTGAGTTTCAAGTGGATTTCAAGTCAAGTACTGAAGTATTTATGTAAACGTACTGTATGCCCCTCATAGGACCCGAAACATTTGATTGTATTTCTTACAACACCATAAAGCTTACTATCCAATGCTGTATTCCAAATCGACCAGACCAGACATGGATATCAATGACAAGACAAAAGATTTATTAAAGGACCATCACCAAAGAAGTTCCCGGATCTGATCAGGCTATCTAGGAATCAACTCAGAATCATTAAATGAGTCCTAACCGGACTGTGCAAACTAAACCAGCTCATACTACGGATAGGTATATCACCCAATGTATAGGCTGTCTCGGAGAGGATAAAATATCGCAGCACGTCTAATGCGAATGCGACGCTATTGCACATTGTAGATTCCAAGCTTTTGGCTAAGAAATTTCACCCCAAAAAATACTGCTCTTCCTAGGAACTGTCGGATTATTGGATGAACTATAAACCGGTGCACAATAAACCAGTGTATGGCTGCAGTGTAAAGGCCAATCGCCCGCTTAATCCCCTAAGAGGTGCGCATTTAGGAACCTCGAAATGCCCTTCATGATTACATCAGTCCCTGCTCTTGCTTCCTGCCTTACAGTCAGTGGAACAGGCACAGACAATGCTTGAAACTAGAATGAAACATGATAATAGCCAATACAAATACGTGCTGCCTCAAAATCTGCCTGTGCTGTGGGGTCTTAAATTGCACTTCATTCCTGCCCTCAAACATAATTCTACCCGGCAAGTTTCGTGCGATAGAGGCAGCATTCCTAACCCATCTAAACAGGTTCTATGAAATGACTCTCAATTGGTGGAATCCACAAAGTTATAAGTATTTCTCACTCCTAATCGAAAAGTTAATAATTTCTTAAAAAATTTAAATTTTAAATTAAATAGCTACATAAATGCATTTTTTTAATTCTCTTATGAAAAAAAAACGACATTTTATTTAGGACATACATGCACCTTGCTAAATTTCACTTTTTTAGCCTTCATGTTGGAGGAGAAATTGCCTTTTTTCTCAATTTTCTTGGAAACCGTAAAAGTGTTTTGATTAAAATTATTATAATCGTGATCCTTGAACCTGCCCTGCTTCGTTTGAACCCAGCCAGGTCAAAATCTGTTCAAAAACTTCAACTTTCATAAATTTCTGAGCCGCATGTCCAGAAATTTTTTTTAAAACTTGGTGTTTTTTTTCTCGTGAATTGCGTTTTTAACGGTGTTTTCAAGGTTACTCAAAGTTGCGGGCGAGGTACATAAGACCACACGCGTTTCCCCCGAAAACGAAAAAAAAAACATTTTTAAAACTCGTGAATTTGAGGAATTTGGTCAGGAAATTGTGCGTTTTGCACGTAAACACTTTGTAGGGGCCCGGAGGTCCAAACATTTTAGTACCCCACCACAGTTTCTCGGCGAAAACGGAAAGATATCGTATTTTAGAGGGGAAATTATTTATAATTGTCTTTCTTTTAATACTGCCATCTATTATTAAATATATAAAATCAGTTAAGTTCCAAACCAAACGCCACTACCGCCATAAATTTCAATACTCTCACGTCCCTATCCGGGGAAAGTTTAAGCCAATCCTCACTCGCAATATTTCATACACACACCGCACGAGAAAAATTGAAGCTTTTCACACTCGATAATGCAGGGCAAATAATGTTTTCCTTTCTTAGTTTAAGAATATAATATCATTTCTAACAGTAACTACGTATTCAAATAAATTTTTCATTAGTCAGTATTTTTTGTCAAGTACAGGTGGTATCTACTAAAAATGTTTTAATAAATTCAAATTCAAAAATTCAAATAAACCCAATGAGCTTTTTCTACACTTCATGTGAATATTGAAGAACGATATTGCTGACTATATGAAATGAAAGAAGAAGAAGACAATTCGAATATTCGTAATCATGAAAGATTGTTTTGTTCTCTCTGCATCGGTTAAGAATTTATTGAAAATCATTAACATTAATAAATAAATCGTTTTGAAATTATTGTTAATGTTTCAAGCACCTATATATGTTGGATTTGCATTATAATGACGGACATTTTTTCATATCCTCTAAAATAGTATTTTTTTCGCGTCGTACGGTGTGCATGAAGTATTTTGACAGGTGAAATTTTTTTTAGAAATTCTAATTCGATAATTTCTGATCTGATATCGTTCAATGATTGTAATTCAGTCCTAATAGTTATTTAATTTATATTATAAAATACTTTGTGTTTGTGTGTGAAAGTGAATTACTAATCGCAGTGATTTTCGTGGAAGTATGTTAATTTGAAATTGTGTCAACACTGAAAATTGTTTTTCATCATAATCGTGTGGAAATTGGTGTAGCCTACAATTTGTAAGTTTTTCATGATTTAATTTCGAGATTTATGTATAAATTATTAATTATAAAATAATTTTGGATTCGTTGGTACCAAGAACTTACAAGAATGTCATTTCCGGGAGGGTGTAAACAATTTTTTTTCAATATCTGCGCTTACATGGACAGTCAGTGTAGTAAAGTAACTATAAAAATTCGTTTTTTAACGATGGAAATTTTTGGGATTAAATTTTCTTTTATTTTTTCTAAGTTAATACTTTTATTACCGAATTGTGTTCTGCTTGAGAAATGCTTTTTCGTTACTTATTATTTTAGTTTCATAATAAGGTAAAAAGTGCGGAGCAAAGTTGAAGAGGGTAAAGGCACAAATTAACGGCCACGTAAGCATTTTCTTTACATCAATTAGCTACAGAATTAGCAATAATTATTCCAACGCCTTATACTTTTTGTTAATTAGTACAAATATAGTATTTTCAACATTTCACTTACCTAAGCCATATTATTTAAATTTTATGTTTTCATCATTTATTAGCAATTTAAGTAGATAGTATGATATTCACCAATTTACGGCCATGGTATTTCCAAATCCGGCCAGCAGATGCACCAATTTCCGGCCAATAACTTTTTTTTACGCTCTAAAAATTTATTGTTGTTTTAAAATTCAATTTATTGATTTTTAACTTAATCATTAAAAAATTATATTAAACATTTAAAACAGCGTAAATATATTCATTGGTGGGTCTTTTCAGGTAATACTTGTGATAACATAAAATAAACTATATTCCATAAATTAAAAAATCACATTTTCGCAAATACTGATAAATTTAAACCTAACTACCTATAATTATTATTGAAAAAGTGCGTTTATAGCATTAAGCTGGGTATGCAAGCATTGCATATAAATTCGCTGCCCATGGCTTCTAGATAGCTAGTAAATGGGGTACATTTTAAATGGTACCATCTGGGGCACTGGTCACAACCTACATTTTTTACATTACAAGCTGCGCAGTGCTCTTTATCTGCCCTTCTTTGTGATTTTCCACAGCGCCTTCTTTTTTAAATATTTTCTTTGTTTTCCAACTTTTCAAGTCTTTTTTTAAGATGTTGTTCTTTCCTTTCCCTTATCGCTTCAATCTTTTGTTGCTTCTATTCTTCTTTCCTGTTATGTTATGTTTCTTTTAGCAAAAATATGCGTTGGCTTCGGAATGGTTAGGTGTTTTGTCAAACATGGCAAACAGCTAAGCGAATGACGTTCGGTGATAAATATCGATTTGATGTTGAAGGACGGGATCGTTCAGGTGTTGTAGGACGAGATCGATTAAGAGTGATTGGACGCAATCGTTCAACTGTAGCAAAATGAGATCTTTCCTGTATTAGATATGGCAGCGGAGTCTTGTCTTCACCTCTTTGAGACACAGCAGATACAGCAGCCCATTCATCAATTATCCGAACCATGGAACCATCGTTTCCTACTTCGTATGTACCATTCTCAATTTCATCTGGTAAAATATTTTGAAAGTAATTGATATTCTGTTCAGATTGTGATTGACTTTGTTTTCTCTTCTCAATTTCTTCTATGACTACATCGGGATCGATTCCTCTTTTCAGCAAATTCGCCATTATTTCCATAATTGTTTGTGTCAAATCACAGCAAGAGGCCATTCTCGGTTCTTCTGTTGAAACTGGGATGGCACTGTGAAGCGCTACCATTGTGTTTTTCATACACTTGCTGTAATCAACGGCGCTTTCGTTAAGCGGAAATAGTTCACGTTTCCTGAATCCATTTTTTATGTTTTGTGGCAAGGAAGTCATTTTTAGAACTTCATCTAACAAAGGACAATAATTTGCCTTTGAAATGACTGTGTTGATATTTTTTCTCTGCCATTCTATTACAGTTTCTTTCCACTTGGATGGACTTCAGTGGCTTGAAAACGCTTACGTCAGCGGGCTGCATCATATGCGTAGTGTTGGATGGCAAACCATACAAAACTATTCCATTATTATTGCAAAACTCGCTGAGTTCTAATGACAAAAAGTAGTACTGGTTTTTTTATGTTGTGGTCATGAAGCCAAGTATTCACCTCGTTGGCAGTGTACTCGAAGAATACTTCGCTTACCATCCAACCAGATTCTGACCGCCCCAAAAACCAGTTAGGAGGCATGCTATTAACAATTTCTCTCCGTGGACGAATGTAGGGGAAGACAACCATTGGAACCACTGTTTCTCCACTTGCTTTGAACACTAATAGAACTGTTATACTCTCTTTTTCGTTGCCTGGATTTATATGGTAGACATTTTTGGAGCTTTTGGGGGCTAAAACTTTACCAGTCTTAGGACATAAATTAAAGCTCGTTTCATTACCGTTTAAAATGCGCCGAGAATCTTCAAAAATAACTTCTGAATTTATTTATTTGAGGTATTCTCGTAGCTCTTTGAACCACTTTTTTATTATTTAATATTCTGTAATGATCGCTCGGACCTTACTTATACCCTCTGAAGTACGGTGAACTATGTTGGAATGACGTTTAAGGAATAGATGGAACCTTTTTTTTAACCAGGTCGTCCATTTTTAAAAGGCGTAGATCGCCCGTTCTCAAGTACAATTTTTTTGACGGTATTTCGGATCATTTTTTTTTATCGGTAGTGCGCATTTACACAGCGAAATGCACCATTGAACCAATTTTTGTTCTTCTATTGTCGTCAAAATGGTATCTACTCCACGTTTTCCAATGGTTTCGGGTCATATGCCTTTCAATTTGTCCTGCAAGGTGCTAGGAGGAACCCCATACTTGGAACTAGCTGCTCTGATTGAAAGTTTTTCATTACGTATTTCAAACATCGCCTCCTTTAAACTTTCACCGGAATAGATTAAAGACTTTTTAGCCCTCGATGTTGAAGCCATCATCTACATAACAATAAAAATAAATTTTAATAATTCGATAATAGGTATTTGATGTGTTTTTATTTATTAAATTATATGTAAAACAAATTCAGCCGGATTTGTATATACATTATTTTAATTTGTGGCCGGTAAAAGGATTTCCTGAAAATGTACGGATCCTAAAACCGGCCATCGATGGCCGGAAATAGAATCTTTTGTCTAGCAAGTATATCCTTAAACCGGTCAACGCAAATTTCCTTTATATTTCCGTGTTTTTTCCAAGGTCTTCTTATTTTTTAAATCCACACATCTTTTTCTTTAAAACAACATCAAAAACTATATACTAGAAAGCAAGAGATTTAGTGCTTACCTTATTAAATATGATCACTCTCACTAGCAAAATTAGATAAATTTCACAGCCGCGTTGTTGCGCGCTTGACAGATCGTGTTAAAATGACTCATCCCTATGAGACTTGGGAACAGCGTTGCCATATTTTTTTTTAAAGAAAACTGTAATAAACAGAAACAAAAACTCTTTTTTCGAGCAAAAAACTGTCATTGAAAAAAAGATAGCTTCTTCTTAGTTTAAGTATCATTTTTATACCCTAGATGAAATCTATAGGGTATGCTTAGTTTGTCATTAGGTTTGTAACGCACAGAACAAATGATGGTAGAGCAAAATGGATTTGACACCCACGCATAATATTAAAAGTTATTTTGATTTTTGCATGTCCGTCTGTCCGTCCGTCCGTCCGGCCGTGCGCACGATAACTTGAGAACGCGTTCACTTAGAAAGCTGAAATTTTGTACACGGACATTAAAAAAAAAAGTAAAATTAAGTTCGAAAATGAGACAAATCGGGCTACTCCTTCGTGGGGTTGCCATACAAAAATTTCGTTTTCCACTATATATTTGGACACTACCTGAGAACACGTCGTTATAGAAAGCTGAAATTTCTTATATTGTGTTTTGATACTAATAGCAAATAAAATTTCAAAAATGAACTAAATCGGGCAACCCCTTCTTGGTGTTGCCATATAAAAATTTTGGTTTTTTACATATACTTTGAATACGATCAGTCCTAGACATTTTCATTGTCCCAAAAACTTCTTCAGAATAAGAAATCCTATAAAATTGATTATAATCATTTTTTTAGTCCCACGAGCCTTTCTAGAAATATGTGCGAGAAACCAACGCAAAAAATCAAAATTGCTCAAATGGGTGACCTTACGATATTTCATACATGCATTCATCTAGGGCAGGGGACGGCAGTTTGTTAAGTGAGAAGAGCCAAATTGTCATGAAATAGGATAACAAAGGTACCAGGGAGCCGCATATAATGTATAATATATATTTATTTTATGGGTATGGAATTTTAAGGAAAGAAAAGTTCGAGATTTCTTATTTAAAAATTTAATTAGAACGGCGTGCATGCATCGCTTTTGATAGCTTTACTATATCTGGCAAATAGCTACTTATTTTTAATTGAATACATGGTTGTAAGTTTTCATCCGTTATTCTGCTTCTAAGTTTATTTTTTATTTGTTTATTTTAACAGGTCATATGTTTTAGGCAAACTATTCCACGTATCAAATATTATTGCTTTTGTTGTTGGCAGTTCTTTTTTAGCTGTCCACTTATGCTGAGAAATTAAATTGCATTTCTTTCTTTCGAGCTCTTTCAAGCGGCTGGTCATATTTGTTGCTCCAGAGTTCCTTGCTTTTTAAATCAATTTATTGCATCTGCAGTGAACCAGCATCTGTATCGAACTGTGATAAATTAAGTTCATTGACATTTATTTTGAGAGGACGTACGATAAAAGCTACTGTAGTCTTATTTGCTCTGAATTGTTGAAAATGTTCACCAAAACTATTCTTCATTTTTAAAAATGGTATCCTTACCTGTCTTCGAAAACATTCCATCGACAAACTTTTCTTTGAAAATACTTGAAAATACGACAAGGACGTGTAGTGAAATTCTACCCCCATTTCTTTTTATTTTTTTTTGCCGCCGTTAGATGCATGGTTTTGAAAATAAACTTTTCTTCAAAACGACATTTCTTCGAAAACATATTTCTTCCGGGCGCCGCGAAGAAATATGTTTTCGAAGAAATGTATTTTGAAGAAAAATAGTTGAAGCTTTAAAAATACGCTGCTGACATAAATCGCATCAAAACAAGTGCTTTTTTCGTCACGATATTGTCTTAAATTCTTGAAGTGAAGAAATTCACCTCTCTCTATATCTTCGGTGAGAACTTGTAATTTATTTATTTCAATAATGTATAAGCGATGTTTTCTTTCTCTTGCAATAATATATTCAAAGCATTAAGATGTGAAGTAATGTCGACCATGAAATGTAAGTTGTGTAGGGTTACTTGTGCTGTATCACTAATATCACACGACTCATCAGTTGCGATTGATATTGCGGAAGCCAGCTTACTATCCTCGACTTGCTGCTCTGTTACATTCGAAAACATTCTGGCAATTCTGTCTTGCACTGTTTTCGCAGATGCAGCAATTCTTTTATTATTTTTGTGATTGCTTCTTTATTTTTAAAGTCGATTTCACAAAGCACTCTTTACTGTAATCACCATCTGTGATCGGTTTTCCTCTTTTACAGATTTCCAGAGAGACTGCAAGGCTAGCAAGATTGGCGATATTTTCACTATGGGTCCAGTTGTCAGTGCTCGAAGTCTGATTTTGTCACTGAAGTTCTGTGACAGCTCTCTTCCGTGCGTCACCTGCCGGATATTTGCTCGCAAATGTAGTAGGTTTTGTAAATAAATGTCTCTCTAAGTTCGATTTCTTATTATTTGCGATCTTTTCGTGACAGATGAAACAAGTCGGAAGACCATCCATATTTTGTATGAACGTATATGACTCAGTCTATTCTTTATTAAAGTCACCATTTTCATAAAATATTTTTCTCTTCTTTTTGTATATACCCGAAGCGATTTTGTGGTTGAGTTGTATAAATTTGAATGGACAACAATCTAAACAAATCAAAATTAATTAATATTGTAGGAGGGGGAGATTTGGTCTATCATAAGAACAGTGTTACAGAAATATTTGTTCTGAAATCGAAAGTGTAATGTTTAAATTAAAAATAAAGTAATTACCGCGGATTTGTTCTTGTTGTTAAAAGCTTCAAACAATATCAAAACAACGCGATAAGTGCACACACATGTAGACGAAATCGAAACACAACAAACAGCGACTAAGCTCGAAGCTTGATCAAATATAACTTAATAGGAAGATAGGAATCAGCCGAACAAAATTGCAAATTTTTCGTGTTTTCTAGATAGAAACAAATAATGTCATATACACACTGTCGTCTGTTGCATGAATGGGGGAGAAGAACTTGGCTATGCATTATTGTAGTGCGACTGAGACAACGAGTTAAAAACAAAAATTGGAGAGAACGTAGGATTCCGAATGATAAAATCTCATTGAATATCGTCAAAATCCTTTCAAACTCTTCATAATAATGTACATCGGGTCACACCTCAATTTTTTAAGAAAAAGATAAATTTCGCTTTGGCCAAGGTGCTGAAGGTAGATTTAAAATTTCTGTCAACTAAAATTCTCATTTTTCCGAAAAACATCAGCGAATCAGGCGTGAGTTTCTTCAACTTAATCTTTTCAGAGCAAAACGAATGTAAACAGAAGCACGTATGTTCAAATAGTACAGGATTACAGCAACAACTTTGCAACATAACATAGGATTCAGCAACAACTTTGAAACCAACTCTCTCAATATTCCAGAAAAACATGTTTTCACAAAAGCGCGGGAATATTTTATGAGACCAAGACTCCGCTCCTTCTCATTTATTTACGAAAATGAATCATTTGCCATTCAGTTTCGCTGAATGTAATCTGCGCTTTCACGGAGGGGTAGAGTAGAGAGTATGCCGTACGAGTCTAAGTTTGTTGGTTCGGCGGCTCTATCTCAGAAACTCATTAGTTATACATAATGCTGCTTGAGAATTGCGATAAAGTGAAATTTGAGTTTATACCAGAAGAGCCGCAAACGTCTATGCAAAGAGCCGCATGCGGCTCGTGAGCATTTTCTGCCGACCCCTGATCTAGGGTATCATAAGAATTGGTCTTAGACCAATTCTAACTTTTTCACTTGTTATTATATATGTACATACTCAGACCATAATAGATATTACAAAAATCACACTTCTTGTAAGATAAATCACAAAAATTATTAAAATAATAGGTAAATTTCTGTCGCCACAAAAAGCCTCCTTGGGATAGCATATTGCTAACTAAAACTTGAATACGTAGTCGAATATAATTACTAATTATTTTGCATAAATCTTTGTCGAATTTTTTAACATTTCGTTAGAATGTTTAAAATTTTTGCAATCTGAATTTTGTTTTTTTAAATAATCTTTCGTCCTTAAAATTCCACACAATGTGGGGACCTCTAGCCTGTTCCGAAATTTTCGTTTTATTAAGGTTGATTTGCGAGAAAATTCTCTCTACATTTGCTGTGGCTACAAGGATTGACAAAACTGCTGACACCAGTTTTTTCAACAAAGGAAAACCCCTGGATCCATCGCTGCGCTTTAAATTAAAAATTGTTTCCCAAAACTTTTCTTGAACAAAATTAATATGACGCAGTTCACGCCACCCAATGGCAGACGATATTAACAGTTTATAGATGAGATGACAGATGACACTCTTTGGGAGTCAGAAAAAAAAATTACATTCCAGGATTGCCGTTTGAACTAATTTTGAAAAGAGCAGAATTGAAGCAGAATATCTTAGCTTTAAAAGTTATACAATAGGTCTGTTTTTGTAAAATTATTAAGCAGTTATAAAAACTTACTTTTTGTCTACAAAAGCTGTAAAAAACTGTCAAATTTGGCGGATAACTGGGGAAAATTGGAAAATTGCACAGCTACCAAAAAAACTGTCATTTACAGGAATAACTGTCAATATGGCAACGCTGCTCTGAGGGCGGGCAGATAATTTTCAGAGTCCCTGAGCTGACCTGAAGACAGAAGAGTAGCGGACCTAAACGACCATCACACTAAGAGGGCTCCAGGAGAGTGAAAGGAGAAAACAAAGGCTCTCAGTACGCCATTACGTTATAACATTCTTATTTTAATTAACTTGAACCTTAACCATTTATCACAAAGTAATAGCGAGAACTTAAATTTACCAAAAAGGAGGAATCTAACAAAAATATAAGGTTTTGGCTTGCTATACACAGTCCAATAATACTATAGCCTAATAGATTACCTATAGTTGAAAAAACTAATTATGTTATTTATTGCATTGTAACACACAGAGGCACTTCAGCGCGAGATACTAATAACATCTGGATGAATAAAGGTTTCATTTCGTTTGTTGTTTTTGTGTGTCCACAACCTTGGAGAATTAACTGAATATGACTATTTTAGTATGTATATCTTAAGCCTAAGTAAATATATATTGAAAAGACTACAAATAAATATATGTGTGCATTTAAAAAAAAAAGTTCAATTCAGAAATAGTTACTGTACTCACGTTTGCTATCCTCCGTGCTGAAGCGCTTCATCACACGTATACTGTAAGTGAAACTAAATTAACAAAGGTCCTGGGCTAAATGTTCACACAATTCAAATTCAGGATATTCTGACGTAACATAACCTATGACGAGATAAATTAGAAGAAACAAATTTCAAGTTCTCTTAAACAATAACATTTTCTCCCCTTTTGTGTCAGCAATGATGAAATTCACGAACTGAATGGGATGGTACTGTACTGTTTGAGATTCGCTGGACAACTCGTCTTGGCCGCTATTGTACTAAAGGAACCTTTTATTTTTCCCATAGATAAATGGACGGATCTTCACTGTGTATAGGTGGATCTGTATCTTGTTTTCGTAGTTTTCTGGATAGCTTTCAGTACTGAAGGAATGCTTTTTTTTGTTTGTCTTTGTCATGACGAGGACATCTTCACCCCGATTTGAGATGGGATCGTAAGTTGGCACTCCTGGTATTTTTTGCGAATTTTGTTAGTCCTTTTGAGGGACAAATCTATACAGCCCACATTGAATGCAACGTTATTTCCTATGGAAAATTCCTACGAGTTTCTTTTATTTTCGTCTTGGAAAGCTTTCTTTACTTTCAACGCCGGATTAAACCTCCTTAAGGTTTTGGTGGACGCAAGAAGTTGTCGTTTAAATCTTTTTCGATTTTTCTCTCTTTCGCTTATCCACGTACTTTTACAACTCGCCGGAATTTTAGGTTCGCGCAAACAATATTTTGGAATCTGAAGTACTGATCAATGCAAGCACACACAAATATCGACTACTTAATTGTCGCTACTTTATTAACTTCGGTGCAATTGGAATCCCCGGAAATGCAGTGCATTTGGGTGCTTACACACTTTGATAGTTGTCTGATGCCCTTAAAAGTTGAGTCCAAATTAGATTTCGAGTCCCCTATATTGCGTGAGTATTCCAACAATTAGTAGGATAATTTTTTAATAAGTTCATATATTATCGAAACTTACGTTCAGGGATTATGATTCCGCTGCCGATGTTACAAAAAAATTCAAATTTTTTTCACGCTAGGACTTACTCGCGTGATTTACTTGAACAACAAGACAGATGTCGACATTCTGCTTCTTCTTTTTCTTTTTCGGGTGCGTTCAGCATATAGGACACAGTCCGCACACACCTTTAGCTGCTACGGGTCGCGTAGACGTGTACCTAGCTCAGTGTAGTATATTGCTACATGCAATACGCTACGACCTTAACATACACGTGCTTCCTTCCTTGTATTATCTTACATCGTTATCGTTATTTGATTTTTTCCCTTGCGCTTTGATTTTGGCGCCCCATTTGTCCTGCGTGACTGGAGCGACTGTAGGGCCAACCCTGTTGTAAGCTTATTTCTGTGCTGTTGTTTTTATTTTTTATATGACTATCAGAATCAGCTTAACACAAGCTCGCTGCATGGACACGTTTAATAAATAAACGTCTCAACAATACATGCAATTCATCACTTAGTCGGTGTTAGTATTAGTATGTTAAACTAAACATAGACCAAACACCGAATGAGATGACAGGCAATGCGACATGGAAACAGAAAATTAAGTATTATATAGACGTTTTTTTAAAACATGCTTGGAAATGTCAACGATAAAATGCTCAGCCTTAATATTAACAACAATGCTCATGCGATTGATGGGTTCATAGACATACTAAAGTTGGATCTTGCGGAGTTAACATGCAACAGAGGTAACCTTCTCAAATTGTGCGCACTATCACGGAAAGAGATTTTGCTACGTAGAAGGGGAGAATCAATATTCGCGTTTAAGAGTTGATGCACAAAAGTTACATCAGCGACCATGCGACGTTTTTCGAGGGAGTGCATATTCAAAAGCTTCAAGCGATCCTCATAAGGTGGAAGAATCAATGAATTGTTCCAGGGTAGGTGCCTGAGAGCGAAGCGCAGGAAGTTCCGCTGAACAGACTCGATGTGGTCGATGTGTGTACCGTAAAATGGAGACCAGACCTGGCCAGCGTATTCAAGGAGAGGTCTCACAAAGCAAGTGTACAAACGCAGTGTTATGGTGGGATTCGAGAACTCTCGAGACCAATGTTTAATAAAGCCCAGCATAGAACTACTCTTAGATACCATGTAGTTTATGTGGGAGATAAAACTCAATCTATGGTCACATTTGACACCTAAGTCACAAACAGCACCCTCGCGGCGGCTAATCGTGCAATCGGAGAACACATAATCAAAGGTGATTGGTTTCTGATTCCTGTGGAAAGTCATAACCTCACATTTGTCGATATTGAGAGCCAAATCATTGTTTTTGCACCAAACGGAAAATTTGTGAAGGTCACCTTGTACCTGTTACAATCACTAAAAGATTTAATCTGAGCGAAAAGTTTAATGTCGTCAGCATAAATCAAGACTTTGCAGTGTCTCATAACAGATACAATGCCGTCAATAGACAGAATAAAAAACAGCGACCCCAGGTGACTTCCTTGAGGTACGCCGGATGAAGCCTTCAAGACTCTAGAGATGGAATGTCGAAATAAGACTTGATAAGTTCTTTTATTTAAGTAAGACTTCGTCCATTTAAGAAAAGTTGGAGGAAACCCATACTTTTCCATTTTAAAGAGTATCACGGAGTGAGATAACTTGTCGAACGCTTTACTAAAGTCAGTATATAAATACAATCTGTCTGATAACCTTTTGCAAACCCACCAATGGTATCCGAGACAAATTCCAACAAGTTAGTGGTTGTAGACCTGCCCGAAATAAACCCATGCTGGTTTGAAGAAAGCAAATTCTTGCAGGAAATTGATAGCTGAAAGTAAATGATAGATTCGAATAATTTAGGCATACAAGACAATTTTGCGATAGGCCTATAGTTAGAAATTTCACTTTTACTACCTTTTTTGTGGATAGGTATGATAAAAGAATTTTTCCATAGCTGAGGAAAACAACCACTATTAAGTGATTTTTGGAAAATAATTCTCAGCGGAGCTGCAAGGGCATGGCAAAATGACTTATAGAAAGCTGGAGGGATGCCATCAGGGCCCGTTGTGAAGTCATTTGGAAGGCCGTTAATATGATCGAGTATATCCTCTTGCGCAATTGTAGGGATAGTGAATGAAACATTATGAGTATCGTTCATATGACTAAAGTTGTCATTTCGAGGAAGGAAATTTGACGAAGAAAATGCATTGTCAAAAAATGAAGCAAACATATTGCAAATTTCAGATGAATCATCACTAGCAGAATCTTTGTACCTCATGGTATTGGGGTAGTTGTCTGCTTTTTTCTTCATATTAATAAACTTAAAAAAGATACGTGGGCCACGAAATAATTTCGCGCGCATGCTTTGAATATACTCATCATAAAGTGTAGAGGAAAGTTCTTTGAACTCATTATAGGATGTGAGGAAATTGTTGTGACTTATAAAGTCTTTGTCTCTCATGTAACTTTTCCACAATTTATTCTTTTTTTTTTTGAGATGTTTAAGTTCTTTATTGAACCATGGCGGAGATGTTTTAGAGGACCGCTGTCGCTCGCGAGGAACGTGAGAGGAAAATAAATCGAAAATAATTATGTAAAATTTAGAAACGTCTTCGTCAACACTGCTGCTGGATAGTAATGTGTTGAAATCAATAGACATAAGTCTACTGGAAAGTTCCGAAAAGTTAGCCTTTCTAAAATTGAAGAAGTATTGTGTTTCGTCACAAATAGTAATGTTTTCAGTTTCAAAACAATATGAAATTAGTAGAGGGGGGGGGGTGATATTTGTCAAGAGTAGACATTTTAACTGGGCTAAGTTCGACTAAAGAGTTACTGGCGTCAGTAGAGAAAACCAGGTCTAATTGCCTACCCATGTCATTCTTTACATTACTGATTTGACTGAGACCAAGAGATGACATAGTGTCCAGGAATATTGATTCCTTTGTAGACAAATTATTAAGAGAAAGATAGTCATCGTCATCTTCATTAAGTACCCATTGTATATTGGGTAAGTTAAAATCACCAATAAGTAGTAGTTCGTCAAGAGGTTGCATCTTGCCGTGAATAAAATTAGATGTTGAAGTGAGTAGGTCGTAAATATTTTGACCTTTGTCATCAACACAGTGTATGGAGTCTGGAGGAATATAGCAACATAATATGTATAAGTCGTGTTTTGAGAGAGACAACTTAAGAACAATAAGTTCAATGTCAAGAGTGTTGGAAAAACTGGGAACGTCAATTTGGCTGCAATTATAATGGTTTTTGCATGCGAGGAGTACGCCACCACCACGAGCTTCAGAATCTGTATGTCTATCTTTTCTAAAAATCTGGTAAGAATTGTCTAAGATTTCGGCGTCACGAAAGCCATGATGCAACCAAGTTTCAGTGAAAGCAACGATATCAAAACAAGTTGCAACAGAGGATTTGAAGATATGTGCAGTTTTTTTGTCCGAATCCCCCTTACATTTTGATAGTAAAGGGAAAGCGACTTCAGTTTTTTTGGAGTAACGTTGCTTATTATAACTGTATTCCTAGGTTGGCGCCCAGAAGGTACAAATAGTTTAGTAAAAGCGCCGGAGGGCCAGAATAAGGGATCTAATAACTTATTCTGCACATCTGCTGAAAGAGTTAAGACAAAGAATGCAACCGGTTTCGAGGATTTACTAATTTTACGACAGGAAATACTCTCTGTTGCAATGTTTTTGGATTTTAGGTACGTCACTTTATACATTGCAGTGAGTGCTATTGTACAACAGGTGGCAGTTCAAGTTAAAATGCAATTTTTGACTTAGGTGTTTTTTCTTCATTCTTTTCCTTTTTTTTTCTTCCTCGTTCTGACAAACTCTACTATGCTTCATTGACAACACCCTTTTGATTCCTGTTTGTAAGGGTGCAATTTCGATTTCTTTTCCAATATCGGTGTATAGGTTGGAATTCGAAAAGATTTATCATGAAAGTTTTAGAAGTTTATCGAATCTCTAAGGATACACATCAGAAAAGGAAGTAAAATTTGAGAGAAAATGCAATTTTTTTTACGGTTAGGGGACGAAAGATCTCAAGCATTTCTCACCAAAATCTTCCTGTCCTCTTAATGAAGCGCATCAGGTCTAAGAGGTAAGTTTTTCAGCTCATCCACAGATAGGAGTGCAGACCCAAGCGTATCCAGCCTGCTGTCTACTCCGGGCAAAGATCGGACAAGCACACAGAAAATGTTCGGATGTCTCAGGCTCTCCTTCCATGCAGAACAGACATTCACGGCTGTCAATAACTCTCATCCTTGTTGCATGAGCGTGAAGCGAGCAGTGGCCAGTGATGATGTAATGTGAGTTTCCTTTGAAGCCCAAGGGAAAGTCAAAGAAATTCCAAGCTAGGATTACATAATACATAATAATCAGATGAGGTAAGAAGTTCACAGTAAAATTTAAAATTAGCTGGGACGTTTTTTTTATATCTTTGATAAACTTAATGGTTCTTGTAAACAGTCGATATAATCCAGATTACTTAAAAATTCGATCTCAGTTCATATTATAGTTGTGACTTGTGACCTATTGCACTCACAAGGACATCGTAATGCACTAAGAATCTTTTTATTGTAATTTTAGACAGAAAGGAAACCTTAACGAACTTTTGAATCTTCTTTGAAGCTGTTCAGTATTTCATTCCGAGACGTCGTAATTCCTTCATCTTGATGTCTTCTGTTAAAAACCGTATTTATTCTATGGATTTCTCCAGAATGATCTATTTGCAAGATATTGATGTCTCATCTGTGCAGGTTCTACTCCACATAGACTTAGCTGTCTGATTTCTAAGTAGTCTGTCGATTATTTTTTTTTTATTAATTAATTCTTTTCCTATACAATATTTAATGGAGATGGGAGATACCTAACCGAACTTTCTCTGCTGTAGACATTAGACAAAATTGTGGCTATATGACAGGTCGATCTGCATATTGACAGGGATAGCCACAATGAAGCAATTGTAGTTTTTCGTAAGCCCAATTATAATATAACTTTGAGCATTGAAAAAGGTGGTAATGAGTTGGGAGGACATATGATTCTTATTTGTACAAAAAGGTAAAACAAAAGTCGTGGAGTCTTGCTTAAACTGTTTCGAGAGTTTTAATTGTGATTAATCCTTAAAGGGTTTTTTTCATAAAAAAAAAATGTTTTATTATATAATTAAAGTACAAAATGCCATTTTTTGAGATAAATGATCGGATCTTTCTTTTATTATAAAGAGGAAGGTATGCCGTAAATAATGGCAAATAACATCAGCCAAATGACCACCACGACCACGCCTACAGGACCATATCCTTTTCATGAAATTTTCCATAACCAAATCGCAAAGTGGCTGCCCTATGTCCTCGATAGCCTCACGAATTCCATCTTTGAGGTCTTGAATCGACGCTGGGCTGTTGGCGTAGACCTTCTCTTTCACGTGGCCCCAAAGGAAGAAGTCGCAAGGTGTTAAGTCACATTATCTCGGTGGCCAATTGTGATCACCTCTTCGAGAGATAACACGGTCCGGAAACTTTTTCCGTAAAAGATCAATGGTTTCGTTGCTTGTATGGCACGTAGCGCCGTCTTGTTGAAAGTAAACGTTGTCCAGATCAATACCATCCAATTCCGACCATAAAAAATCATTAATCATCTGTCGATAGCGCAATCCATTCACCGTAACTGTTGCTCCAGCCTTATTTTCGAAAAAGTAAGGTCCAATTACCCCGCGGGACCATAAACCGCACCAAACAGTCACACGTTGAGGATAGAGAGGCTTTTCAACAATAACTCTTGGGTTTTCCGAGCCACACATGCGACAATTTTGCTTGTTGACGAAGCCATCGAGGTGGAAATGGGCCTCATCACTCAAGATGAGTTTTCGATGGAATTCCGGATCATTTTCATGCATTTCAAGGACCCAATCAGCAAAGACTCGACGTTGTTGATGATCGGCCGGCTTGAGTTCTTGTGTTAACTGAACTTTATAAGCCTTAAGACCCAAATCTTTATGCAAAATACGGTGTAATGACGTTTGTGGAATGCCTAATTCCAAAGAACGACGAGGAATGGACAAACCTGGGTTTTCTTCAACACTTTCGGCTACAGCAGCAATATTCTCGGCTGTTCTTGAGCGACGTGCACGGGTTTTATTCTTCACATCACTAACTTGTCCCGACAGCTCGAATTTTTCTACCAATTTCTGTATTGCGGTCCGACAAAGTGCTTCACGACGACCCAAAAATGTTCGAGCTTTACGAACCGTCTCTGCCACATTTTTACCATTTTTATAGTGAATTTTAATAATTTCAATGCGTTGTTGAATCGTGTATCGTTCCATTTTTATTAATGGCGTAGTTTCTACTTGTCAAATGTCAAAAAATGACAGCTCCGAAAGTGACATCTACCGAAATAGCGGGCTAATTAAATAACACCTCTTATTGGAAAACCCTTTAGTAACAGTACCAGTACCAGTACCGGAACTTGTATTTGAAATTTTTTTAAGTAACAGTACCGGGACTTGTATTTCAAGTCCAGGTACTGGTACTTGTACTTGGAATTTTACAGGTCTGCTATGTGGGTACCTACTGCAACTACTTTGGTATACAAAGTAAGTTTGTAGATATGTGAATAGTATGTTGTGGCAGCAGCTTTTCATCCTGCACCACTGAGTCGGAGTATATCGACTTTAATTCCATGATGGCCGTCAATATCTTGACTAGAGATGAAACAGATAGTTATTTGCCCGGATACCGATATCCGGCAAGATTCGAAGGTGAATAGCCGGTTATCTGGCGGCCGAATATTCGGCTTATTGTTGAGTTAGATGTCGTGACCAGAGCTGTCAACCAAAATTAAATCTTAGTTTGAAATCTTGAATTTGGCCCAAAAAAAATCTTGAAGAATTTCGAGCAATAGTAAAAGTAAATATCTTAGAACCTCGTTGTATAATAATTTTATTTTTGGTGTAGGATTAATAGTTTATTTCCACAAATTAATAATATAAAAATATTCATTAATGAAAACATAGCAAAATATTGGAATAATTCTTCAATGCCTGAAGGTTAACAACACTGGTCGTGATGAATTAATCTCTCTTTATGTGGATGATATCACTACTTCACATTTACTAATTTACTATCCATCCATCCATCCATTTGAGGAAATAACAAAAATTACTAGTTCAGGTTTATCCTGCATATCTCAGGTATTACCGCAGGTTACTGCATTAAAAAGTACTTGGAAAGGGATAAAAGGAGACTACTCAAAGAACACCTGACTTACCTCACATGATAGCCTTCTTGAAAGCTAAATTGGAATGTCGTTTCAATTCCTTAGGATAAGATCAAAATTACTTTATTGCAAAATTCCTAGACTTAAGATTCAAAAGACAAAAATCATTTGGGAGCACTTGAAGCTGAAAACTCACCTCCAGTTGACGCAATCGATTAGGTCTCCCCTTTTACATGCAGTTTTTATTATGCGATATTTCTGTCCAATTCAATATAGAAAAATACAAGTTTTGTATGTTCTCCAAATGATTTGCTGAAGGACATCTGCAATTAAATTTGCTATCAAAAACTCTGACTGGATAGGATGATGTCATATCCACTTCCGTAGTTTTCTTATGGGGTACTTCCTACTCACCTACCATTTACAATGGTGGGCTAATTTGTAGGTTCTATCAGTTTTTGTCTAGTGGGCTGTTACAGATATTCAACGAAGATACTAATTGACGAACATTTGCAGTGAGCCTATTTTCCAGCTGTAAAATAGAATGATTTTCAGATGTGAATTGAACAGTCGAATTTTCATATACTGACAGCGGCGTAGCAAGGGTGGATCTTCTGAAGGCGGCCGCCTGGGGTACCAAAATAAGGGGGCACCATAATAGTTGGAAAAACTGACAATATCATCGCATATTTTGGTGAATTACAAATTTTTGACCACATTTCATTGTGAGTAGGTGTTAATTCTAATAAAAGGGCCAGATAGCTCAATTTTCATAACTGACACTATGGTTCCAATTTCAAATGGATTCACAAATCTGAGCATCGAACCTTGGATACTTTTGAGTTCGTAGTAATGAAGATACAAAGTTACAACTCCTTCGATACATCATACTAGTTTAGTTCTAGTTTATGAGTCATTTATTGATTTCATCGGCACTAAAATCAAGCGTGCAGAAGACATCACGAAAATTATAATATAAAAGTTAACAAAATAAATGTTTAGACATCAATAATTGCCGAGGCTAAAGTTATGACTATCCTGCTGTGATGAAGGGCGAGCACACTGAAGTACAACAGCGCATTCTGGATGTTTATCCGAAAGCTAGGCTTATTACTTGCACAAACCATTCACTCAACCTCGCTGCACTATAAAAAGGCACAAATTGTTGCCACAAAGTTTAGGGAAAATATCCCTAGATATGTAGGGAATATGCCATAAAATGTAAGGAATAATTCCTAAAATGTACGGAATACTACCAACATTTTAGGCAATATTCCCTACATTTGTCCCTGTTTACAGTGTGGTCTTCATGCGGCGAAAACTGAAGTCAATTCGATTACTTTCTTCGAGACGCTTGATCGATTTTTCGCTTTCTTTTCTTCTTCAACTCACCGTCCGCGATATTTGCGATATTTTGATGCTTAAAGCGCTTAGTTGAAACGGATGGAGCGTCAAAAATTTTGGACGTTTTCGACCAGCTTTCAGCAAGGAACGAGAGTGCAAGCATCTACCAGGACTGATGGCACTTCGCTTTTGGTAGTCATTCTATTTTTCCCTTTCCTCAGTTTTCTTGGATTTTGGTCCAGTTGAATAGCGTTAAAACTTATTTTTGAAAACGAGAGGCTTCAACTTGCAGAATTGTGTTGAGCACTGCAAAATTATCTGACGAAGAATCGAGAAGTCATTTCGCAAAGCAGTGTAGATTTTGCTGAAGAGAAGTGTCAAGGAGCTTGAAATTACAAAGAAACCGCAGCGTTGCATTCGGAGAAAATTGTAAATTTGCTGGGCTTGCTTTTAAAGATGGGATGTGTCCCGAAATACTCTTTTCACTTGATCGCATTAGCCAGGAAGTAAAAACAAGAAGATTCCCAAAACTGAATGAACTCGAACACAATTTTTCGAGTAATATTTTGAACCTCAGAATTAGCATCGATTCAAGTAAGCTGTATGCTGATGAAATCGACACGGGTGAGTTTCTGTTAGAACGCACAAAGTAGATTAAATTCATTGAAGGTTCTCCAAAATCTGAACATCTTGAATCACTAAAGACGGAATGACCCTTACACCTTCTTCGCTTTATTTAAGAATTGATCCTGGCTGATACAGTCCCGAATATCGTCGTTATACACACTACAAATCTTCCTTTCCGAATTTTTTCAATGATGAATTTGGAGCACAGGGTGTGAGTGAGCGCAATCGAATTTGATGAATGTTGAGGGAAGAGAACACTCTCTTGAAATTTCATTTTCTTATGACATTTATTTGACAGTTCACTTCCAAATTTTGTATTGTGTTAACCTTAGCAGTATTTTCAGCGGGCGTAAATCAAAATATAGGTATTGAAAATGAGTTCCTCTGATTAATTTCAGCTCCGAGAAATTAATCTGATGGATGATTATCTTGATGAATAAACTCTGCTTGATTTTGCACTAAATCAAGTTTGATGTTTATTTATTCATACAATATTTCACGAATATGAAATAGGTATATTTATCCAGCTCTTAGGACTTAAAAAGGTTTGTTCCCAGCACTTAGGGATTAAGAAAAAATAAATTTTCGATAAAACTTGCAAACACAACTTTATTTTTCAACTGCACTTCACAAACGCTTGAACTAGAAGAAAAATTGCCCTTCATCCAAAAAATCACCAGCTCTCTATCACTAGCTTTAACGGAGCGATTCTATTGTTCTAAAAGCATTGTCTATTCTATTGTTATATGAATACAATTAGATGCAATTTCGGCTGGTAAATGAGACAAGTATATATCAGAATTATTTTTGAATAGTGGAATACAAAATTGAATTACATGGACTTTATAAACATTTCAAATTCTATGAAATAACGAACATAATGAAAATCTTCTGAATTACAATGTTATGCAATTGATACAATTTTAATATAAATCTAAACATTCTCCCGCCCGTTGAGAAATGTATTTCTCAACTTACAATCTGCAAATTTATTCCATAGGCAGGCGATGAACCTTGTTGATTGATCTTCTATATGAGCCCTTTACAGTCTTCACAGTCACGACTTGATCGAGCTGGTCCGCTCCAGGATGAACCTCTATTATGCGACCTAGACTCCACTTGGTGGGGGGAGCGTTGTCCTCACTGAGGAGAACCAAGTCTCCTCTTTTGAGAGACGTCTCGATCCTTCTCCATTTCGGCCTCTGCTGCAATGATGTTAAGTAGTCGTGACTCCAGCGCTTCCAGAATCCTTGGAACATAGCCTGAACTTGCTGCCACCGTCCCAGCCGTGATAGCTTCAAATCAGTTGACTCTGGTTCCGGGATTGTCGTCAGTAAATCTCCAATTAGGAAGTGAGCAGGTGTAAGGACGTCAAGCGAGTCGAGATCTTCTGTCAGAGGACACAGTGGTCTTGAATTTAGCACAGCTTCGACCTGTGTCAGCAGGGTAGTAATTTCTTCAAAGGAAAGCGTTTCATCTCCGATGACTCTGTGTAAGTGTGACTTCACCGACTTGACTCCGGCTTCCCAGAGGCCACCAAAGTGAGGAGAGGCGGGCGGAATGAAGTGCCACCTAATGCAATTTTGAGAAAGAAAATTCGTTATTAGTGAATTGTTATGTTATGTTGATTTAAAAGTTCACGACTAGCGCCAACAAAATTAGTCCCATTATTCGAGTACATATCGGTTGGTACACCTCTTCTTGCTACAAATCGTCGTAATGCCGCTAAGAAGGCATCTGCAGATAAGCTACTTACGAACTCAAGATGGAGCGCTTTGGTTGAAAAACAGACGAATAAAGATATGTAACCCTTGAATGGCCTGATACCTCTGCCAATTTTTGTACAAACGTTAATCGGACCAGCAAAGTCCACACCAGAGCGGAGAAAGGGACGTCCAATTGTCACTCGATGTTCGGGTAGATTCCCCATTAGCTGCTGGGTTGATGTTAACTTCTGTTTAAAGCAAGCCATGCAGTTGTGGGTTACTTGCTTCACCAACAGTCGAACTCCGAGGATCCAATACTCCTGTCGTAGAATGTTGATATGCAATGAGATGCCAGGGTGTAAATATCTGAAATGCATGTCTCTAACAATAAGTTTAGTGATGATGTGACTTCTTGGTAAAATCCTTGGATGCTTCGTGTTGAAGTTGAGCTTTGAGTTTTGTAGCCTGCCTCCAACTCGTAAGACCTTGTCCTCATCAATAAATGGATGTAGACTGCTTAATTTGCTTCTAGATGGGAGTAGAGTTTTAGTTAAAAGACAGTTAATGTCTGTAGAAAATTCCTGGTTTTGGACCCAACTGATGATGATGTTTGAAGCCTTCCGCCATTGTTGAGCTTTGATGAAACCTATTTCACGGTTACTCCTTTCAACACGGCAATTCGACGCCAATGTCAGACAAAGACTTACTCTTCGAACCAGATTAGAGTAAGTTGAACACCGTATGGAGAGATCGGAGCGAACATTATCATTGATTTCTTGATGACAAACGGCGACCGAATTTTTCCGTTCTTCAGTTTTCACGCTCGTCAGGTCAACGGGATTGACAGTTGATGGCCAGGATGATTCGTCATCGAGCAACCATGAGGGACCCTTCCACCACAACTGAGATTGAAGTAATTGGGTTGGAGTCATGCCTCCCGTCGCACAGTCTGCTGGATTTTGGGATGACGGTACGTGCTGCCAGCAGTTGCGCGGAACTGTATATTTAAAAATTCCGCCGTTCTATTGGCCACATACGTTTTCCAGCGGCGTGGTGTATCAGAGAGCCAGGATAATACAATGCTGGAATCTGTCCAACAATGTATTTGAATGTCTTCCATCGCTAATGCTCTTAGTACCTTCGAAAGTAGCCTAGTTAGCAGGACTGCAGCAGAAAGTTCCAGTCTTGGTACTGCTGAGACTTGCTTCAAGGGAGCAACCTTGGTTTTTGCTGCAGCCAAATTTACTGATATAGTTCCATTATCAGATACTGCACGACAATAAAGAACTGCACTAATTGCTAGCTCCGACGCATCTGAGAACCCGTTTAGCTCTATCTTGTCCAGAGAAGCGCAAATTCGTCGAGGAATCCTTAATTCGGATAATTTCGGTAGATTGGTTCTGATCTCGTTCCATTTCTCAGCAACCTTCGGTGGTAACACTTCATCCCACTCTAGCTTGAGAAGCCAAAGCTGCTGAAAGAGCACTTTGATGGATATGGTAACTGGAGCTAGTAGACCCGTCGGGTCGAAGATCCGAGGAAATTCCGACAATATACCTCTTTTTGTATATGTCTTGTCTGACAGTGTTGACACATTAAATAGGAAAGTGTCTTCTTGTGAATCCCACATGATTGCTAGCACCTTTGTTATGTCTTAGTTGTCACTAATGTGGAGAGGCCCTTCAGATATGCATTGAAGAGTAATTAATTCATGATTGTTCGACCTCCATTTTGTCAGATTAAATCCGCCTGTTTTTATAGCTTGAATTAATTCCGTCTTCAATTGAAGAGCTTCGGCAGTTGAATTGGCTGTATCTTGCTGTATAACGGCTGAAGCCTTGGGATACGCCAGATGATTGTCAAGTGCAATTTGATGTAGAATCCTGGTAGCCAAAAATGGTGCACTGGAAGTGCCATAGGTAACCGTTAGCAACCTAAAATGCTGCAGTGGGTCTGAGGAGTTTTCCCTCCAGACTACCCTTTGAAAATTGCGATCCTTTTCAGCGATGAGTACCTGTCGGTACATTTTCTCAATGTCTGCTGAAAATGCTATAGCATGCTTGCGAAAATGTATCAATAAAGACACAAGATCTCTTTTTATTGTGGCTCCAACCATCAGTTTATCATTCAAGGATACGCCAGTTGATGACTTGCATGAACCATCAAATACTACGCGAATCTTATAGATGGCTGAGTTCTTAAAAACTGCGTGATGAGGCAGATAGTAACTTTTCTGAGATTCAATTTCAATTTTGCTTTCAGGAATAGGTTCCATGTGACCAAGTTCGCAATAATCTCTCATGAATAATCTGTACTGCTCCTTGTAAACAGAATCTCTTTTAAAACGCTGTTCAATGTAGTGGAATCGCTTAATGGCGCTATGTATGGAATTTCCCAATGGAGGTGTGATACATATATTTATATACATACATACAATTATCTAATTTAAATTCAAATAAAGACTGAGAAAAAAAAGTATTTTAAATTAATGTCTGGTCACTCTACATCATCGTCACGATTGGTGAGAGAACTTTCTGCAAGTCGAAACTTATAAAGAATTATCTACGGTCAATGGTGGGTGATTGTAGATTGAAAAATTTGGCGATTTCGCCCATTGAACGAGATCTGATTGACCCAATCGAATTTGAGAGTGAGATCAACGACCTTGTTTGTCAGAAAGCTCGTTAAGTAGTTTTGTAAACTTTCTTAACTTTATTCTCTTAGCAAAACCTATGTCAAAATACAGAATTTAAATATTTTATGGTATGGTAAAAATTTCACGGTCTACCTTAGGCCCCCGGAACCTTTGCTACGCCACTGTGTGTAGGTATTTACCGTTTCTTCATATTGGTGTTTGAAATGCCTCTGTGCTTTATAGTATTTGGACTTTGACTACTTTTTGGTCACCCTTTAATAATGGTTTTTCCACGTCATACGCTTTCTACCGGTCAATCAACATAATTGGTTTTTTTTTCTATTTTGTATATCCCATCATGGTAGCACGTGTAGTGGCCAATTTTTAAATAGACGTTCAATGGGAAGTGCATGGATGAAAGAACCAAATTAATTTCGTAAAATACACAACGACAACGAATTTTACCATGAATTTGCTTTATCCATAGAATTCTAAAATATTTCTAAATCCAATGGAGTTCCATTCCTCTTATTTCTGCCTCACTATATCCTCCATAACCTAGAGTTACTTGATAGAAGAATTTATAGATATGAATGCTGCTGCTATTGATGCCTGAATGACTAACAATTCAGACGAAATTCTGATTAATATTTACGATGCTGTGGTGTTGTGGGGGTATCAGGATACAACAGTATGCTAAAAAAAAAATCCAAAAAATATTTTATGTTTTCATAGGTTCAAGGATTTCCACGTTCAATGAAAATATTTTCTGGTTTTAGAAAAAGAAAAAAAGAAAAATGGAATCAAACATGGTGACAAATTTTCAGATTAGGACAAAATAAATGGTCTCAGCAACGATTTCTTAGTCCGCTATTAAAACAAAAGAATAAAAGACTTTAAAAATGCCCTATCAACATTATAAATGCCTTTTGTTTTTTAATTACGAAACCAAAAAAAAAAAAAATAAAAAATATGCATCTACACTTGTAAAAAGGACGATGACAAAAAGCAGCGCCACCAAATGTCATCCCGTCCTGATGGTGCAGCACTGCTGCTACTCTTCATCTAAAGTGATGCAATTTAAAATTAGAGCAAAAATGCTGAAATATTTTGTGGCCTAATTACTGTCTTGTGACTTTCTGCTGGTGTAAAGCGCCCTCCTCTTCTGCCCTTCTCTCCTATATAAATAAGAACAATAACAACTCAACAACAGCAACAACAACAACAACAATAATAACAACAAAAACTAAACACCAACGAAGGACGAAGGACTGGCTGAACCAACATCGGTCTTGGTCTCAGCATTTTCCATGCATCAAATCAATTCCACATCGGCAAGAACTGCTTATGCAAACGGTTTTTATTTTTTTTCTGTTTTTTTTTTTTTTGAGAGAGAAAATTCTGTGCCCCGAAAGAAAAATTGGATGACCCCAAAAGGACAGTAGTAGTGTGTGCAACGCTAACGAAAGGCCGTTAATTGCAAAGTATTCCGTTGTAGTAGGTACAGGAAAAACTGCAACCGGTAAGCCTCTGCTGCTTGTACTTTGCTTGCCCTGGCCTAGCCTGGCATGGCATGGCAATTGTTTATTTTGTTAACGAGACATCAACGCCTACTTGAAGAGCAAAAAATTAAAAACAGATGCAGTGGGCGGGGCCTTCAATGAAAATTATTTACAGCTAAGACAGGAAATTATTTACTTCCGCATTTCTCTCTCCATCTATACACAATCTCATTTGGATGACAAACTATACACGCGGCGGCTATTATGAAATATAAGGAGAGCACGAAACAGCTCGAAAAAAGCTCATCTCTATACCTCACCCACGACTACGACGACAATACGATTCGATTGTGGAAGCTTTTTTTAAGTGAAAGCAAAAGAAAGTCCTCCACAAGTTGTTACAGGACGACGTAATACAACATATGCATTGGATGGATGTATATATGAAAACACATACATACGCTGGTATATATATATATATATGTATGTACATTACCTACCTCGTAGGTGTATCCATATGTAGGTACGTTTCCAGGGCATGTGCGGCAATTCTTAGTTTTGTTATTTGTTTTGGTTTCAATGAAACGCTTCTATGCTTCAGGAATTATATTGACGACAACATCGGTGATATCCTTTGAGAATCTGACAATCCGTTACTTAACCTATGTTTAGTTTTCAAAGGATCAATTAATTGAGAGAGTTCTGCTTGCATTTCTTTTCTAATTCAAGCTAACAAAGACTAATTAAAACAAGAAAAGCTGCTTTGGACAGTTCGAGTACTCTGTAGTATTTTTTCTCTGTCTCTTTCTCTCACTTTTGTGCTTAAAATCAAATGCCTACTTTGCGGCGGCAGACACTATTATTGTTGAATAGGTTTCCTTATTCAACCCAAAATATTTATTTACTATTTACTTATTAACTTTTTTTTATCGCTCAACGTGGAAATGTTCTCAAGCGGACCTTGTTTTGTGCGACGGCTTTTATTTGGTTTGATGTGGCTTCATTGAAAAATTTTGTTCTTCAATTCATTTAAAATGCTCATTGCGGAGCGAGAATACTTATACTACAGATATTGACGGCTTAAAACCAATACAGCTTTAACAGCTTACCGCATTGCTCGCAATTAGGCAATTGCAGTAATCAGAAGTGCTAAGTATGTATATTACAGCTCAAAGCTTAATCTTAATCTCCCTAACAAAACCCTATGGGGAAATCTGCGGAAGGCCGGTGTTTATGGGGAGGATAAAGTCGAATGTGACTATAAGCCCAAAAAGCCTCAATTCATTTTTCACTGCACTTAATAATTCCGCCAGTGAAACTCTTCACGGTCAGTCCAACAGAAGCAGTAGTAGCATGGTTTTGCCTTCAGTCACATCCTTTATAGGTGACTTTTCCTTTCGTGCGTTTTCCTTGATGATCTGGTTTCTTCTATTTATTCCATAAAATCTAAAGCAATAGGCCCACAAGATCTACATCCACGCTTTATTGCATATTATGAACACGAGCCTAATGTCTTCTTCTTTTCCCCCGAAGCTGGAGGATTGCCTCGGTCTTGTCAATACCAAAGAAGTCGTCTCCAAAAATTCCAAGTGATTATCACCCTATCTTATGTTTTCTACCTAAAGTTTTGGAAAAGCTCATGTACTTGCAAATTATCGAATATGTCGAGAATGATCGGTTACTTTCGCCATACCAATCAGGTTCCCTTCACATAATAGCTGTGAGACTGCGGTACTAAAAGTATCCACTGACATTAGAGCTGCCCTTGATGAGGTCGGTTTCACGGCTCTGGTACTACTGGACTTTTTGAAGGCTTTTGATTGCGTTGAACACAAAATTCTATTGTCTAAACTATCTCTAGATTGGAATTTCAGTACTTCTGCAATATTATTGGTCAGTAACTTTCTCCATGACCGGTATCACTATGTCAGAGTTGGCCAAAGGGTATCGATTTTGTTACCCACTTTACGTGGTGTGACCCAAGGCTCAGTTCTCGGCCCTTTATTGTTCAGTCTCTACATGAACGAACTTCCCAAAGTAGTACATGATGTTACTGTGGACATGTACGCTGACGATGTGTGATTGTACCTAAGTAGATCTATGGGGCTCTCAGTGGATTGTATTGAGCGTATCAATTGCGATCTCCACAGAATCACTGAATGGTCATCACGAAATGGGTTGCTGCTCAATCCCGAAAAATCCATATCTATCGCCTTCTATAGTAGTTGCTATGATATAGATGACATACCTACGCCTACCTCCAGTGTTTCTAAACGGTGTCGCTACACCTTACTTAGAAAAACTTGTAAATCTGGATATTGTCATGAACGAAGACATGAGCTTCTGCGATAATGTAACCTCGATTATTCGTAAAATATATGCAGAGTTGCGAAGATTGCGATTTTGTGTAACATTTTTATCTACAGACGCTAGAATGAAGCTAGTTAAGCTGTTATCTTTACCCCACTTTATCTTTGGAAGTATGATATATTCCAAATTGGATAGTACCTGTCTCCGATGAGTACAAGTAGCATTTAATGATTGCATCCGTTTTATTTGTGGTCTCAGAAGGTATGCTCATATCCCCTATAAAAATCTGCTTCTTCTCTGCTCTCTACCCGCATATCTACAGCAAAGTAACCTAATGACAAGTTAGGAAACAGGCGAGATTTCCAAATCTTTTACATTTAAAATGCACACGGCATGAAAAGGAAGAAAGAAAGAAAAACATCGAAAAAAAATCAAACGCGCAAGTTGCATGCAACGAAACAGAATGGCAAATGTTTCATTCTCGTAAATATATGAGAAGGGACGGAGTTTTCACGTTTTACTCTCATAACAAGCTCCCGCGCTTTTGTGAAAACCGGTTTTCATGAAATATTGACAATGTTTGGTCACATGTTGTTGCTGTAAATGGAAACATGTTGTTGCTGTAATCCTATGATATTTGAACAGCACGTGTTTCTGTTTACATTCGTTTTGCTATGAAGAGAATAAGTGGGAGAACTCATGCTGGATTCTCTGATATTTTCGGGGAAAATGAGAATTTTATTTGAGAGGAACTTTACTTTCATTAGGTTAACTTTGGGATTTTCTTACACACTTTACTTCACAAGGAGAAACATGAATACATTCGAGAGTTTTTCCGATCGTCTTTGTCTCACCGCAACCGTAATATCATTATTCCAAGATTTAGGAGACTGGTAATGAAGGGTTCTTCCATGTTCAGGTCGCTCTATTGTGGAATTCACTTTCATCCAATACTCAGTGTGTTGGCGCCGTAAATGCTTCAAAAATTGTGGATTTAAACTTAATAATTTATTAGACTTTTTCTACATAGTAAGTACAATCCAAAGATTTGTAATCTTGTGTAGATTTTCCGAAATAAAATTATTGTTATTTTCAGCTTTCCGAATTTTATGAATTCGACGTTAACGTGATTAACAAATCAACAAACTAGAGAAAAATACTTCAAGTATCGAGACTGTTCATAAAAAAAGTTTGGACATCTTCTTTCCCTTTAGGCGATTTCTTTGCTGATAATGTATTTAGCCCGCCCTTGAGAAGAGTATTTTTAATTGAGTGGAGGCTACTAAGATGGACAAATACTTTGGTGATATATTAGCCAAATTAGGATTGGATTCCTTTATATTTTGCCACAAAACTATAGGATTATCTGCCAGGTTTCCTTTGATTGGACTTCTAAGATACCGGGATATTTCTGCTATTTGCTCCTCCGCTTCTTCTTCTCGCTAAAGTAAAACGTTTTTAACAATTCGGTTATGATCGAATTTACCTATAAAATAAGATAACGAACAATGTTTATAACAGAAGCTATAACGAAAGGTGTTTCCTGCAAGAGAACGGGATTACTCGTTGAAAGGGAATAGGTGTATCCTTTAAAAATCAAATGAAATTCTAAAAAATACACATATTTACTTTAAGAAATGAAATATCTTTTCCAATAACATTTTATGTAAAATTGAAAGAGAGACTAATCATTGTATATTCCTTTTCGAAATATTTCGCAAAATTAATCACATCATAAATGCTTAGAACAATTTAGGATATGTATTAATGCAATAAGAGCCAATCAGAATATTCTTAATGAGGCATCGTAATGGTTATAAGTTTTATTGCAAAAGTCATTATTCAGTGTGTTTAGCAATGAGTTTTACTTTAAAAGTTCGAACGAAGCGGTTGAACTTTACTTACATATAGTTTCAGTCCTTGTGAAATGCTTATAAAAGATTTTTATTTTTTTAAGTCATCAATAATCATTATGAGATGATTAATATTTTTCTCATCAAGAATAAAAATAACAAGTGATAAATAAAAATCACAGGTGATTTTTATTTACATTTTGATCAAAAATAAAACTCATAATGTCATTTTTATTTTTCTGGTCTACAAATAAAGATCTCCAAGTGATTTTCTTTCTTTTCAGTCAACATATAATTATTATTTTTGAATGCTTGAGTTATCAGTTAAAATAAAATAAAAATATACTGTGATAATTGCTACAAAATAGTACGTTACGTGAGATGTTCAGATGTTAAATTTTTCGTTACTTTTTGTTAAATCTCACATTTCATCTGTACTTCTGTACACCAGCACCTATTATTTTATACAGCGTCGTAAATAGTTCATGATTAGAATTATAAAATTACCTCGTGATTTTTATTATTTGTCGACTGTGCATCCGTACCGAAGATGATGCAATATGCGCACATGCAACGATAGTCAATCAGTAACTAACGATTTAAAATCAATCAGTCGGTGACAAGTCAACAGACCAATCGCTGACTTGACCAAAGATAACCTAATAAGAAGATAACAAAATTAGAAATTTGTCGTGGTTTTTAGACCGAAACAAGTAGTAATGTCATATACTTTTGTCTTTTGCATGAATGGGGGCAAAGAATAAGGCTATGTACTATTGTAGTGCGATTGAGACAACGAGTTAAAAACAAAAATTGAGAGAACGTAGGATTACCCACTGACTTATAACAATGAACTGAGCGATTTGCTATTTCATGTGGCACAACAAATATTGTGTTTCTGTATATCACCGTTAGAGCACCCTTTAAAATGATTACATAAGAAACATGTAAAACTCCACCAATCAGATGAAATTTTACACACGTAAATCGAATTTAATTAAGAAAATATATTTTCTTGTGCCCAAGTGATATTTTAATCGCTTATAAGGAATTAAACTCATTCCGACTTTAATTTTCAAAAGTTATTCTTAACTGAATCCTGCTTATGGGCAAGAGAGACGGAGCATGGTAAACACTATATTTACCTTATTCCTTCTGTAGTGATTGCATCTGTAGCCAACATAAAAACATCAAATGGCATAGGCAAACGTTCCAGAATGCAATATTTTGTGTTGGTTGCTCCAACTCTGCCATAGGGCGAAAGAGAGAGCTATAAAACTTGTACCATGCTTTCCTATAGGAAAATGACAATACGCTCAGTCCATTGTTATAAGTCAGTGGGATTACCCGAACGACAAAATCTTATTGAATCCTTCAAAATCCTCACTTGTTTAAGAAAAAGCAAAATTTCGCTTTGGCCAAGGTGCTGAAAGGTAAAGGTCCTGTCAAATAAAATTCTCATTTTTCCCGAAAATATCAGAGAATCGAATATAAACAGAACCAAATGCGTTCAAATATCAGAGGATTACAGCAACATCTTTGGAACCAACTCTCTTAATATTTCAGAAAAACCTGTTTTCACAAAAGCGCGGGAACATTTTATGAGAGTAAAATTTAAAAACTCCGCCCCTTCATTTATGAAAATGAATCATTTGGCATTGTTTTGTTGCATGCAATCTGTGCTGTCACATTTTTTTATCTTTGTTCATAAAAGTTTTAAAGACAGTTTGCCTTTGAGTTGTTATGTTATTTTTTCTTCTTCTCCCTTTCCTTTTCTAACCGGGTGCATTTTACATGTAAAACACTCGGAAATCTTGCCCGTGTCCTATCTTGTTATTAAGTTATCTTTGACTGGACTATCAATTGAGTTGACAGTGTGCGGTTTCCCATATTATAAAACTGGTTTTGCCGTTATAGGATATATGTAAACCATCACGTGAGTTAGATCGACGTACTTAACCGATCGTTAAAATAACCGGAAGACAAGAAATTCCGCTCGGAATCACCGTTCACTGGATTTACACTTTATCTCGGTTAGTTCCGTAGTAAAAAAACATTCAAATAAAATCACCAAACTTTTCCCTATCTGTAATTGAATTCAATTTATTTGTTTTCATCACCTCTTCACAACACCGTGATACAAAAGCTTTTCATACCCTAGATGAAATCTATAGGGGTATACTAAACTAAGTTTGTCATTCCGTTTGTAACACCTCGAAATAATAGCCTATTGCCAAGTGTTAAAGAAACAACCGATAAATTAAATAGAAATGGGGTTTATTGTTTAAAATGCGCAACATTCCAGGGGGTACACATTGGGCAAACAGGACGATCTTTCAAAGAAAGAATAAATGAGCACTTCAGTTTTCTAAGAAATAATAATTTCAAATCGAACTTTGCTAAACACCTATTAGAAAACAAGCACATTCCTGACTTAGAACCAGAAATTCTGCATTTTTGTGACAAAGGTAGAATGCTAAACTTGCTAGAATCACTCGAAATATCTCGAGCTCTATTAACCATTCGTACACAATTAAGTTATCGGGCGAAAAAAAATATTTTTTACTAAATCGTAGTAAAAATAGTCCAAATAAATCATTTTTGCAAAATTTTGTTTTAGTGAATAACGTGTTTTGGAGTTTTGGAGATGTACATTTTAATGTACATTGGTTATCAGATGATATTGAATAACATTTATATGATTTTTTTTCCAATATTGGAGACCTTCAGAAAAAAAATTAATAATAAAGTTAAAAAAAAAAAACATTTTTTGATAACAAAAAGCAATGTATTTTATTACATTTTTTTAAACTTCAACACAAAATAAAGAATCCATGGAAAGTGTAACAAAAGTAAAAATAGTGAAATTAATAATAATTCGGATGCCTTCTAGATGCAGGTATTAAAATTAAATAAAAAAAGAGGTAAATGACTTTTTATATTTTTCAATAGTTATCTATGAAAAGCCTCGAAGTAATTTCTCTCCTTCGTAATGCATAAGTGCACATTAAATTTTCCGTAATAAAAATGAGTTCTTTCTCCAGATCGTCTAGCTTTACAATTTATTTTGCATCGCTTGGCTTCTTTTTTGCCATCATGAAAGGGGATATGGTCGAGTTTATCGAATTGCACACACATCCCTTGGTGGTCTTTGTTCGTTAGATCTCCTTGCCGTTCTTGCGCACGGACCCGGTGAATTATTACTACTAGATGGTCGACCTGTAAAATAAAAAATTAACACAGGAGGAATCATTTCCTTATTATAATTATTTACCTTGTTTTATATTTCACCTCTCCTGCCCGGAGTACAATAAATTATTAGCCACTTCCAATCTAAAATGCAGAAGGTCCAATATCTCATTATTTGGTGTGGAGTTTGCTCGTTCTTGATTTCTGTACTCTGTCCAACTGGAGGCGAGAGCAAAGTCCAGAAAATGTGTGAACATCCGAAGTGTCCACTTTTTCGATTTAATAAAAACTCCATAATATGATGTTAATTGATCGAGTAGATCTACTCTTCCCATGTTATACAGCTGGACTATTTCGGGTCTGCTAATATTTTCATATAGCTTACTTTTTTTATTCCATCTTTGTGCAGAATTTTCTCTTCCGATACCAAATAAATTCGATGCGAAATCTGCTGGGTTATTATCCTGCCATTTCACAACTACGATTTCACCATTTCTGCTGACAACCTGATCGCACGAACCACGAATTTGTTTTGCCATATCCTTATCACCAAGTAATGGCGGATTTGCAAATCGATTAACACGTATTGTACCAGCTGCATTAATTGTCCTTTGTTTCAAATACTCTAATAGGTGAAACGTTTTAAAGAAATTATCAAAAAATAACTGATGTTCTTCAGTTGACAATCTTTCGCAAAGTTTGATGATGACTGACGCTCCAAAGCCATATTTGTCTAAGGTACTTGTTGGCAGCCCAGTTAATTGCCCCTGGTATAGGAAAGAGTCATAGGGAATACCTGATTTTCCGGCAAGCACATAAACTTTGATGCCCCATGGATTTGGCTTCCCTTTTATATATTGTTTTGTTGTCAATCGGCCGGTATATGGTATAATTTGCTCGTCAACGGATAGCACCTCTTCAACTCGAAGTTGAAGACATCGATTTCCTACAGCTTCTATGACTGGCCGAACTTTGAAAAATTTATCTTTATTGTCAGCTGGAATTTCCAAATTATTTACGCAATGTAAATTGTTTCGCAACTGACAAAATCTGTTCATTGTCATGTTGTTTCTAAAGGCTTGAATGCCTAGAGCGGAGTCCCAATATAGACCTAGTTTTGACAGCTTCAAGGACCCTATTAAAATGTGCAAGCCAAACAATTTTTTTATTTTTTTTTGTCAGTGGGCTTGACGTTGCTGATATTGCCTTGCTGTACATAGAGGTTTGTATGAAATGGAAATGTTTCATAAAGTTCATCACTATCATACTGCGCAAAATACGCAGACGGTGATTTTTTTATATATTTATTTCCTCTGTTCAGTTCTTCCGGAAATAGCTTTGGGTTCGCACTGTATTGGCGTCTACGCCACTGAATATTTGCTTTAGGTGTAAGTTGTATTGGTGTTTCAGTAGTAACTTCCAAAGCACCATCTTGATGGACGATTGTATGATCAATATCGCTGCTTACAGTTATACCAGCACCTACTGGTAAAACAGCATCTTCAACGTGTTCATCTTTACAGCCTATTCTTACACATTGAGCTATATTAGTACTTACAATGATATCGCCTAAATCAAGCTCCGAGCTTGCATATTCATGAACAGAAATTTCATCGTCGAACTCGAAATCTGAGTCGTTTAGCAATTCGTACATTTCCTTGCTTTTCAGAGATCTTGAGGAAGCCATTTTTACAATAAAACTGTAAATGTATGCAATTTTAAGAAGAACTATGTTAAACTTTAGAAGTGTATGACAAATTTCTAAGAATTTTAAACATATTCAAATCAATTGCTACGGTTTACACATTACTACGACTTTTTTTTCAAAAACATAACACAATAATTTATAACCATTGTACATTTAAAAGTATATGTACATTAAAATGTACAATCATAACCGATGTTCATTTAAATGTACACTGACTAATTATCGCGTTTTGGGCAGAAATAAAATACAAGTAAGATACGTTTCATATTTTAACTAATTAGTTCTTAGATTCTCTATGCAATATAATGATGATATTTTTAGAAAAAGTAATAAAAATTAACATTTTAAAAAGATATAGATAAGTACTTACCAGCGGCTTTTAACTCGATGAGACTCGATGAGACTCGATGAGGCGTGGGATTGTCGTTAAAACTGAAATGGATGCGTCAGAATTGTCGGCCACACGAACATGCAAACAAATTAAGTAGTAATTTAGAATGCAACGTTTCATAATTTGCATTTGTGAAATAACACACAATTAAGTTATAGGTTGCCAAAATTGATGTACATTAAATGTACATTTGGTACGAAAGGGTTAAATTCAAATTCTGCATGCTTCAACGACCAAACGGATCTTCGTTACTCGCCGCTATGCAAACCATTCCATTAGACTACATCAGCAATACTAAATTTGATTGTAATGAAGATAGCCGAAAAGCTGAAACCGGTCTACATTCGAGGTAAATAATTTTTATCAAATAAGTGTGAGAGACAACGTTTTTAAATTCTATTATTTTATAATGATGGTAGAGCAAACTGGATTGGACACCCACGCATTATATTAAAAGTTATCTTGATTTTTGCATGTTCGTCCGTCCGTCTGTCGGCACGTCCGCACGATAACTCGAAAACACGTTCACTTTAGAGGGCTGACATTTTTTTCCTAAAAAAGAAAGTAAATTTAAGTTCGAAAATTACCGACTCGGGTAACTGCTTCGTAGGGTTGCCATACAAAAATTTCGTGTTTCACTATATATTTAGGCACTGCCTGAGAATGCGTCGACGTAGAGAAATGAAATTTGGTACATGGTGTTTTTATAACAATAGTAAATAAAAATTAGAAAATGGACTAAATCGGGGGACTCCTTCTTGGAGTTGGCATATAAAAATTCAGGATTTTTATATATACGGTTTTAATGTACCGAAAAGCTCTTCAGAATGTGAAATCCTACGAAATCGGTTCTAATCATTTTTACTGTCCGAAGAACCGTTTTACAAATATAAGCGAAAAACCACTTCAAAAATTAAACTTGCACAGAGAGGTGAACATTCAAAATTACATACGGGTTTTAATCTAGTCTAGGGTATCATAAGAATTGTTCTTAGACCAATTCTAGCTTTTTTACTTCTTTTTTAAAAAAATAACCCTAATCTACTACTTGCTCGATTCCAAATCACGACCCGATTCGATTCGACTTGACTAACTTTCTTTTGGATCCTTACATTTTGTCTTTTTAAATAACTTTTATCTACTCACTAACGCCTGACTAAAAGACTTTGTGCGTGAGCACCTGAGAGTGTTATTCGTAACGAAGCAGTTTTAGGGTAGTAAACGTGGATGGATTTGCATGGGGTTTTTTTGATATCAAATGAGTGAATGGGGGGGGGGGGGAGCCTTCCGGTGGGGTAATTTTTTTTACGTTTAGCAGTATTTAGGGTGGAGGTGGGGGTAACTACCACCCCATGGGGTTGTTCAATTTTGGCCGTGTGTGATACCAGATTAAAGTTCTTGCTGAGTGCTATTAAATAGCATATTTTTGCAATAACTTTTATCTACTCATTAATCCCTGACCGAATAACTTTGTGGCTGAGCGCCTGAGTGAGCCGTTTGTAACGAAAATGTTTTAGGGTAGTAAACATATAGATGGATTTACATGGTGTTTTGTGATGAACGAGAAAGGGAGAGATAGTGAAGAGGCGAGAGAGAAGAGTGGAGAGTCGAGAGACGAGAGTGTAAGAGTGTATAGAAGTTATGACTAAAAAGCAGAAAATAAACCATTTTAAAAAAACTCTTAAAATTAATAACTTTTGTAAATAAAACGCAGTAAAAAGGAAAATAAGTAAATTTTTCTCTTTATCAGTGATATATGTACACAAGAAAAGTTTCATTGCAAAATAAGAAATGCTACAACTCAGATTAAATCATGAAAGTTGCAGGTAGACAATTCTGATTATATGTAGTTATGGATGCCCAGACTTTTAAGGTTTAATCCGAGTTGTTACATTTCTTATTTTACAATAAAATTTTTCTTGTGTATATCACTGAAAAAGAACAAAATTTATTTTTATCTTTTTACAAAAGTGATTTATTTTATTTGTTTTTTTTTTAAATTGTCAGGTAAGCACTTTTGTATCTCTGATAATAATTTGTTAGCTTCTGTTAGGAATTAATATGACACCTTTAAGGTCTATGAAAATGCTGCTATTGCAACATGAAAATGTGAGAAAGTCAAGTTTGAGATTTCACATTACCAAGCCATAGGTTTTGTTTTTCCCGAAATTTCGTATCTGTCTAGATTTGGTAGATCTGGTGTCTCATTTGTGGGGTTATGTCAAGTTTTGGGTCACGTTTTAGGTCAATGTATGTAACTTTCTGTATACTTTCTTCATATAAACACAACTGAAGGGGTTTCTCTTGAATCAGACCGAAAATTCACGTAAAGAAGACACAACTAAAGACGCATCTTCAATATTTTATACATATTCAACGATTTTTACTCAATTGCATTCTATGCAACTATCTCATTGAAGACACTCTGTATACGTTTTCTTCACTGGGTAGTTTTCATCTAAGTTTGCTCTTAGTTTTCTGTTACAATAGCATCTGTTTGGTCCGCTCTGATAAAACCATCGATTATTGAGGTTTCGAAGAAGGTCTCGTCAGATACGTTGATTTCGAGTCAGTAATTGTATCAGCCGTTAGGAGGGCTCTGTGCAATTCCATTCAGTACGGTAACTTGGAATTAGTGAATTGCAGATCGTAGTATTTATAGAACTGTGTAATGTTCAAGCCTAGTGAATTAAGACACTTGTTCTGCGAGTTCATCTTTTCCAAGGTCCTTAAATATTATTTTTGTTGAATGTTGACGGAAATGAACCTTTTTTTACACAGGAACACTCATTTTGCGATTCACTATTTTCTCACGTGATATCTTCTACTATATTCAACCAATCGGAGTTTTTATGTGTAAAAATTGACCCTTGTAACGTGAAGCACTTTTCCAAAAAACTGAATTTCTAGTACCTACACACGTATTCCACTTTTTTGATATCCGAAATTGTCAGATCGTTCTCTTGACTCATTTTCATCACATATTTCCAGAGATATTGACATTTTTCACTCGCTGCACAACGTTTCAAGTGCCATATTTCTTAGATATTTCATTTTTGAAAACTTACAATGCACAGAAGTACCTAAAATAAATGAAAAAATATACGTTGGAAAAAAAATATCTCCTATCAAATGTCAAATCGGTAGACTACACCGGCGTAGCATACGTTCTACGAAACGTCTACGATGGCCTAAACCCGTTCTTGTGAAAAACGATGCAGCAATTTGCAAAGGTAATTATTTGTCTACTCAAACTTAAGCTTTAATCTACAGCTAAAGTTCTAAGAACTATGATAAAAGTCTAGATGAATTTTAGAAACCAGAAAATTTTATTGCCTAAAACTAAAGTTTGTAGCCCTGTTGACTTAATAAATATAGCGAGGTGAGCTCGAAAAAAAGAAGAAAAAAATGGAAGAAGTAAAAAGTTTTGGCGAGTGTATTGAGAGTGAAAAAGGTTGAACAGGATTCGAACTAAACGATAACCAGAATCTTAGTTGATTGGAAAAATCAACTCTGAAAAGGATATTTATTCCGATTTTCTATACAGGGTGTTTTCGTCATGGTGGTCCATAGGACAGAAGGTGATAGTACCTACTCACATAGCCAAACAAAAAATTGTATGGCAGGAGGGCAGGGGGGGGGGAGAGGGGAAGTTAAAGATTGATTAAGAAAATATGCTCGGTTGTCACAAAACACCCAGTATCTGAAAAAGTAGTAGAGGATGTACGCTCACTGTTAAGAGCTCATTGTATGCAGAACTTACGCATAATCAACTTGATCCACCTAGTACAATGGATCACGACATTCTCTTCCTAAGCTATAATATCCCAGTTAATCAAGAACCATCTTCTTTCGTGTACTCATACTGTGATTTTAACAGCATTGATGAAAGTTCTTTATTTGAGGAATGTTTTGACCTACCTTGGGATAACATATTTTTGTGTGATTCAGTAAACACTCAAGTTATGATCCTCTCTTCCCTTATTGAGTACCTCTATGCAATATATGTACCTATTAAAAGGAAATGCAAGCCTGTTTGCAGGGGTTGCCCGTAGTTTTAACCTCATATTCGATCTCTCATTTCTTAGCGTGAATACCTGTACCAACGGTGGAGGCGTACTTAGACCGATGAGGCACGAGTTTTATATAAAGCTGTCCGCAACAAGGTGACTTCAGAAATTAGGCGAGCAAAACGACAATATTTTAGCCCCAAATTTGACCAGAATCTAAGGCTAAAGTTTTGTGGCGAAATTTACGCCATGCAGGTGTCTGTGGAGGTAAAAGGAACAAAACTACTTGTGATTTAAATCCCGAAGACTTAAACATATTTTTCACGTCTATCAGCTCTGCCCACAGTGGCAATCAGTTGGCTGCTTCTCATATATCAGCTGGTAATCCGATAAGAGATATCAATACCAATACCAATTTCTTCTACTTTCGTCGAGTCGACTACAATGGGCTTGTGGATGCTGTGAATTCAATTAAGTCTGAGGCAGCTGGGCATGATAATCTTCCACCTAGGTTCATTAAGCTTTTATTTCCCCTTATTGGTAAATTCGTTTTGCATATAGTGAACTCATGCTATACATCATCCTGCTTTCCAGCTGCCTGGAAGATGGCAACAGTCCTTCCTATTGCAAAGAATTCTTCTCCTGAAAAACAAGCTGACTTCCGCCCAATAAGTTCATTGTGTTTCATATCCGAAGTCTTAGAAAAGCTATTATATAAGCAGATAGTCGAATTCGTCCAGGCCAATAATTTTCTTGCAGGTTGTCAATCGGGTTTCCGATGCTTGCACAGCTGTGAGACTGCAGTTCTGAAGGTGACCTCTGATTTAAGGAAGTCTTTGGATCAGGACAAGTTCAGTGTTTTGGTACTTCTGGACTTCTCGAAAGCTTTCGACAGTGTGGACCATCGTATCCTTCTCCAGAAACTTGATGCTTCTTTTAATTTTAGTAGTTCTGCCATCGCTCTGGTAAAGGATTTCTTGGCAGACCGCAGCCAAAGAGGGCATATTGATAATAATTCATCTTCTGCACTGCCTTTACTTTGTGGGGTGCCTCAAGCTTCAATTCTGGGACCTTTGTTATTCAGCTTATTTGTCAATGATCTGCCAGATGTAGTTCAAGATGTACAGATTCACTTATATGCCGATGATGTACAACTCTACTTAAGCCGACCGATCGGTCTTCTTGAAGACTGTATTGAACGTATAAATTATAATTTGAAAAGAATTAGCACCTGCCTGGGCCAAATGAAATCGCTTGATACTGAATCCTGCAAAGTCTCATTGCATTAAATTCTACAATAACGGTTTAATTGAAATCCCACCAGTGACTTTAAATAATGTTTCGCTGCCTATTGTAAATAAAGTTAAAACGCTTGGAATTGTCTTAAATCAACACATGAAATGTTGTGATTACATTAAAGCCATGGTCAGCCTGCTGTCTGTTAGCATGCGCTTACAACTAATTAAAGTTTTAATCTTGCCCCACTTCACCTATGGCAGAAATGTGTTTCCCAAGCTGGATAGCCAGGAAAGTCACAGTGGCATTCAACGACTGTATTCGGTTTGTTTTTAGGCTGCGAAGATTTGATCACGTTTCGCCTTTCCTTTTTCGTTTGCTCGGATGCTCCTTGGCCACTTATTTGAAGAGGCGAGCTTTGGTTTTCTTATATTCTCCAGGGTACTTACGCGAATTATTTCAATTTACAACGTCACAACGTAACAGGAATATATTGATTCCACGATTTCATAAGTCCTGCATGGAAGGTTCTTATCTTGTTCAAGCAGATCGTTTATGGAATAATCTTCCGTTGAATGTTCAAAGTGTAGGCACTGTCGGCGCGTTTAAGAGATGCATTGATACACACATAATTTAACACTATTATTTTCTTTATTTTCTAGTAGTCTCGTAGTACAATTTTTTTAACTGAATTTAACTTCCTCTTTAATTAATAAGAATTTGCTTGAACTTCCTTGAAATTTTTAATTCTTATTTTAAGTAGTTACTTTTCTAGCACCGCTTTATATAACGTACAAGAAAAGATGTGAACTCTTGTGTACAATAACCTCAAATAAATATATTATTATTATTATTATTAACTTGATAGCCTTTCCAGTGACTACCAACGCCGTACTCCTCTCATCTCAGGAGTTAAGGGGGCTCTAAACAACTAAAAATCTCCGATTTTCTTAGATTTGTTTTTACTTTGACAAAAAGGTGGTTAACATATTTTTTTTTATAAAAACTGTAAACTGTGAACTCTCCTCCTTAATTTGACCAATTACATCTATATTCTATCTGTAGCCGTTAAAGGGTTATTAGGTCTAGATATCCGGTGCCAGAGCGGGCACATACTTTCCTTTCCAATAGAAATTCTAGATTCCCCAGGACAGCCCGTTTAGAAGCCAGGCGTTCTGGCCTTTTCTTTGCCAAAGATAGTTCTTAAAGTATCGGTACTGTCCGACGAGAGGCCAGTCCACCAGGTCTGTCCTCTCACATCGAGTTGAAATCCAGATAATACTTTCAGCCAACCTTATCTAAGTCACACCTTCCCATTTTTGTTGGCTGGGTAAATTCAATAAGTTCTTAAAATAGCGGTAAATTCAAAATATTTTCTAACCAGTCACCTGGATACAAGCAGCCCTCCCCCCGTCTCTTTCCCCTCCCTCCAATCCGTTTACGTACATTTAAATTTTTCTTTCCTCGTCAAGGCTATGGAGGTTTGAAATACCATGTCTAAAAAACTAGAGAAAACTAAAGCCCATTAATATGGAACTTTTGGAACTTTTTTATAGTTGGTTACATAACTTCGACGCCTAAATACAGCGGAAAGACATTAGTACCTGCCCGGTAATTGTAATATGTATATCCTTATTAGAAAAGCTTGCGTGGCTCTACAGAGCTCTCGGTTAGCGATTAAAAATAAACAAGACCAAGGACATTATCTTGAAGTAGTATTTTTTAGTTATTGCTATTCCCGCCGACCGACCCAACCCAAAACAACACCATAAACAATAAAAATCTTGTGCTGATAAATAATCCCAAAAATTAGCCCAGTTCTCATGTATCGAATAAATGTTCGCGGTTTACTTCTGAACCAGAACCACCTGTGGACATAATATGTACCCAAAGACAACGTATACATAATATATAGCACAATATATGAATGCCAACGCACTATGTACACATCCTCTATGTAGATATAGGTATAGTATTCGTTTGTACGTGCGATGATACTATACTGTTGCGCTTTCACATTCATTATTATTGTTGAAATCGGTAACTGATATTTTGGATCGCACTTATGCCAACCCACATGACCATAAACATACAAACACATACGCATACATATGTATATATGTGGTCACCGCAAAAGCCTTTCATTGAGGGCGCCAGAGCGTGAATGGGAAGGGGAGGGGGTGGAGGAGGTTCGTGTCATGTCAAACGTCGATTTTCGCTTTTGATTGCTTTAATGCAATTAAGCTTCAAAACTCCAATCGGATGAAAGCGAAAATTTATTATAGACTTTCCCTCTTGTATCGAAATAATCACAGTTTTGAGGACGTGTTACGTATGAATATGCTTTTTGTTCACATGCGTGTCTTTTTTATATGATATGTGTAATACCTACAATCCTTTTTTTAGCCCATAAAAGTAAAAGTCTTCCAATATTAGGTGGAAGGGTGTGGATATTTGTCAAAATTTAATATTTTTCTTTTAATTTTGGTAACACGCACGTTTCTAAAATCAAGTGATTTAAAAAAAAAAATCACTCAAGATAATAAGAATCTTATAAACATATTGCAGATGCTGGGTCAAAATAAAATTGTATTAGCACTATAAAAAAAAACGACTATAGTCATCTTCCCTTCCATTTTTATCAAATTTTGAAAAACTGTTATAATTTTTTTTATCTAAGTATAATAAAAAAAAAATTAACATAGTTCAAGAAGTAGAAATATTTTTGGACTAATTTTACAAGAATTTTCTGTTCCAATTCTTGATTTCCCTTTAATAAATTTCCCCTTGATCTTAATATTACGACATTGGGTGCGTTCACCGACACGATATAGCGTCTTGTAGCGTAGTGATCGCATAACGTAGTAAACCTTATGTTAAAAAAAAATTTTTTTTGGAGGCAGAGGGGCCCATTGTGCTGTATCAAAATAATTATTTTGATAGTTAATTACTACGCTACATACTTTGCGCCATGATGAACGAAAGAAAGTGGAGCATAGTGAAGTAAAAATGCTGAATTTTTAAAATTCGAGTTTTTCAACATAAATTAGTAAAATATGTTCGCAAATGTATCGACAAAACGGGAAATGCCCACTTTTCCAGACTTTTCCAGACATGAGAACATATTTTATTAACAATGTTTATTTCAATTAAGCGGGCGAAAGTTCTGGCGATAGTGACTTTGGCTTGAGTGACTTTCTTGGGTGAAAAAGTGCAATTTTCTACTTAACATGATTGCGCTGAATTGGTGCATCGTAGAAAATGACTTCCTATGAGAAAAATGTTCACAACAAAGCGGTAATAGCCATGGAAGAAAAGAAATGTAGTAACTGCGGCGTATGTGACCCAAGTGCATGAAAATGGAATTTATTGTGGCAAAAACGTCCTGAGAAAGTTTTCTGAAGCAGGCAAAACGTACACCATCCGATTGTACTCGGCGAGACTTTTAATTTGATATGCAACATGCCGTTTCAGAGGCACCCCCTCCCCTGCCGGAGATCCTTCCCCCCATATTCCGCGAGGTTTCGTACCCGCCCCACCCGCACCCGAAAAGTATGCAGAGAAAAATTTTCTTCTATGAATTTTAGTTGGTAATGAGCTGAGGCGAACGGTGAAACCCGATTTCCTATCGCGGACATAACCCTACCGAGTTAGAGTCGATCTAAGGTGCGAAAAATCTAGTACTTTAGTTCGAATAAAAAACACAGGGAAATACTAAAAAAGTGAGAGTATGGAGATAGCTATAAATACCTATTTAAGCCTCCGAATATAGGAGTGGGAGTACCATAACAACATAACATATCATTTATTCCAGTCGTACACAAGATTAGACATCTTTTTTTGTACATTGATTAGTAAATACGGTTCTAAATACATAATTTAAGGCGAGAAAAATAAAAGAAAAAAATTAAAGATTATAAACTAAACTATGCGAAATCAGAAGAAAACAGAAAAAAAAGAAAGAAAGATAGATCAAACTATCAAGATTACAGAATCTTTGTAAGTGCGCTAAGAAAGGTCAGCTAGAATTTACTTTCAGCTGCTAAGAAGGTAAGTAGAAAAATATGGCAAAAATTTAAAGGAACGAATATCAACAACTATATTATTTGTAAACTAATGAGCCTCTTGAATGCGGTCAAGGAGTTGGTAGTTTGGATATTCATAGGAAGATTATTCCATAGGCGTGAGATCTGGACAAAATAAGAATTTTCCATAATCGTCTTATAAAAACGAGGAGTTATTATATTCCTATTGCGTTCAGATGTTGCGAAACTGAGGAGTTTTCTGAGATACTCTGGTTGGCCTGACTTTAAAAGATTAAAGAAGAATATCAATGACCTACGCTGAAGGTAAGAAATCAGACGACAACCAAGCAATCTTGTTCGAAAAGGGGAAACATGATCAAACCTGCGAAGACCAAATACAAATCGAACGCAATCATTAAAGGCAACCTCCACTTTGCGGGCACAAAAGGAATCAAGCTTAGGGTAAATCGTACTACAATGTGTAAAGTATGGCATAAGTAGCGTCTTTATAAGCTTAAGACGAGCAGGTGTTGTTAAGATACTCGCATAGAGCCAAACTCTCCGAAGGCCGTAGTAAACTTTTCTAATCAATGCGTTAACATTCTCACAGCACTTCATGTCTTGGCTTAAAGTAACGCCAACATTTGTAATTGTACTTTGTATCACTAAATTGGTACCATCCAAAACGACCGGAGGAATACTATTTCTATCAAAAGCGTTGTTGTAAAAAGCAATACACTGCGACTTTCCTGGATTCAGCATCAACCGACTTTTCTTAGCCCACAAGCCTATTCTGTCTAAATCATCGTTTATGCGTGCAAGGCAGTCTTCAATAAGTCCAATGGGCCTACTCAAATAGATTTGTACATCGTCAGCATACATATGCACATTGACGTCACGAACTACTTCAGGTAGATCATTGATGAATAGGCTAAATAGCAATGGGCCCAGAATAGAACCTTGTGGTACGCCGTATAATAAGGTGAGTGAGTTTGAGATATTATTATTTATTTTAACGCGTTGGTGACGACGTGACAAAAAATCTTTATTGAGAGTAAGAGCTGAAGTACTGAATTTAAAAATAGCAAACAAACTTCTACTCAGGACCTAAGCAATTCTATTCTGTACTAGATGCTCCAAAATGTACTAGATTAAACTTTGCCAACCCAAGCCTTCCTCCACTAAATTAAAATGTTAATAAAATATATTCAGAGTACCATAATGCATCGCTTATTAAGGCATCTGTCATTTCTGGAGGTGTCGGGCCTAAAATGGGCATTTCCCTTTAAAACTAATAAATACAATACAAATACTAGAAGATTTAATTTTGCTATTTTCTTATAATTTTCCAATCTGGCATACTGTTTCTTTACCCAATAAGGTTTTTTTTTCAGCGAATTCATTCCTCTATACTTGAAGGCTTTCTTAAATTCCCTCCAGGTTATATTAATCATAGGATACAAAAAAGTTTGTGAATTTATTAAGAAAAAATAAACACTGAACCAACAGCTGCACCTGTTTCAGAGACATACTGAAGATTTACCACCTTGCGATCTCATAATACTTGTTATGCAGCTTAGCAAAGCTTATCAAACCCATTAGACATGTTCAGCTAATTATTATAAGTACTTGTCTCCGCAAACTAAGTTTACCAATGGTGGACTTGGGCTGACCACTGCAGTTACTGCTGTATAAACTCTAGCCACTATCAAAGTTTAGTTACGGATTAGGTAACTAGTTAATTATATTAGTTAATCTTTGCCACTATGCTGAAGACTAATTTAAGCAAAATTGTTCCCATCGACATAATTGTGTGGCAAAAATAAGTCCAGGAAACAAGTACACGTTAAGAGAGATACCGCCAAGTGGTAGGCTATATTTCTATATGGAAGGAAAGAATCTGACTGTATGTATACCTACTTGGAAATATATCGCTTTCGAATACCCATTAGGAGTAGTAATAACTTATAATTTCTTGGTGATCAGGACTTGATGTTCTCTTTGATGGAATTATTTCAATTGCAATTGTGACTACTATGACAACTTTTAGGTTTTCTAATACGAGAAAAGTAAAAAAAAACTAGATAACATTAGCTAAATTTTTGAATTGATTTTGACGGGAGATGGTTCAAAAGTAGTGGAAGGATTCAAGGATCATAAATATAAAATATTTTCCAAAAGGACTCTCACTGTTTCCGAAAGAAACGCAAAACGGCGATAGTATAATTTACTAAGAATATCGCAGAACAAGATGCTGCCTCTCTCTGGGCCGCTAGCCAGTCTTCTACTTGAATTGACGAAAAAGTAAAAATATATGGTACTAAAATTTAGTTTAGGGAAATCTGGTAGATTTTTTGGTTCATCGGTTGTATTAACTACTAACTAACTACTAACTACTTCTAACACGTTGCATTAAAGTCACAGCACTAAGTAAAAATCTACCTAATCCTTCGCCTATTAAATAATATATTAAGTACGTTTCCCTGAACCGTCCCATATAGGGAATGAAAAGAACAGAACTACTATATTGCATCCTATTAGTGCTAGACAAAATAATATGATAAAAAGTGCGACGCTATATGGTTGACCTACTATTAATATCATTTTATCAAAAAGAAAGGCAGCCAATAGGGATGATATCATTCCAACAATCTTAATGAAGAAAATTTGGAAAGAACTTTTGAACTTTAGTAAGTATAGTCGAGAGGTGGTATATTTACTATTTATTTGTCCTATTATGACTAAATACGATGGTAAGGACCATTTTTTCGAAGCTTTTTCCATTAAAGGATGTAGTTGTGGCAAGGTTCAAGTAAACACAATCCATGAGCCTATTCCAAATAAAATTGACAGGGTATTGGTTAAGACACTTTTCTATTGGACTTCTTCTTTCTCTCTTAATATAGAGTGGAGAATGCTAGTATTAAGAAGTTGGCGAGTTTTAGGAAGATCGTAACCATTCTTTATCAGGATATACCTACGTAGTTGCATAATATAATAATTTTCACTTTAGCAAGATCATTAAATCGCCTTTATCTACATAACTTATTAACAATCATTCAGGATAATATAATGGAGGTTCTAACTGCATAGGATACCCCGTAAAGTTGCCATGATATTATTGTCCTTCCTTCCGTATACATAGTAACGTTTCACTTCGCTAAATTTCACTTTTCGAAATACGGTAGTGAAATGTAGCGCTCTATAAGTCACTCTTAGCCGACTCAGTGAACACAGAAGAAAGTAAAAGAAAGTGTTTATCTGTCATTTTTTGTGCACAGTGAATGGACGATTGGGACATTGGGCTCTGCTGTGCCTAATAATCACATTTTGCACGCTTTTTGCAGTCGGTTAACGCACCCATTCATCAAAATTAAAACTTAAAATAAGTTCGTGTAAAAAATATAATCAATGAAAACCTAATATCTTTGCTTGATTTTTGCCATTTGTTTTGTTCGAAATTGCAAAATAACTGCTTTCTTTGCTTCTCTTGATTACGGTACGTGCACAACTAAGTGAAGCGCAATCGCGCGAGACTTCCTCGTGTAATGGTTGCAAGTGAACCCGACCTCAGAAACTTCCACGTTGGGTAAGAACGATGCCGTGAAGAGAGAGGAAGAAGAAGATTCATTTTTGAGTTTAATTTTGTGATTGAACGAGGTAAAGATCCAGCGAGAATTTGACAAAGAAGTAAATTCATTGCCTGTTGTATTTCTAAATGTGCATCCACACATTTGTCAAACATAATAAAAAAAAACATTTGTGAAACATTTGACAAACAATTTATACGCAGTTCACAAATGTTTAATAAATATTTGGCATATGTTCGTCAAAAGTTTGTCAAAGATTTGTCAAACATTTGATAGGAAATTTGTGTGGGAAATCTTTTCCAAATGTTTATTTTTAATCATGTATTCTTCGAGTGAAATAACGTGTAATGCAGCATCTTTCGTCGTACTTGCCTCAACGTTTGAGGAAAATTTCGAAAAGGAGATGCTGGAACAGAAAATTTTTTGACGGAAGATTACAGTATAGTGGTCGTGATTTATTGAATGATGATTTTTCCGGTTTTCGAAATTTTGCAAGAATTTAATTTTATTATATTTATCTGCTTTCATATCTTATTCATGATTAAGACCTTTTTATTAAAACATTCCAAAATGAACTATTACTATCCGTACCTGCTGAAATCTGACTGAAAGTACTGTACAAACTTAACAAATATCTAATGTTCTTCATTTCATTTGGATTAAATTGGAATTTTTTTAAACATCCATAACAATAAACAATGGACAATCAAATACTCCACAAATGCTTGAAAAATGTTTAACAAAAGTTTTACAAATAATGTCAAATGTTTGTCAAAAATTTGTAGAATGTTTGTTATGTTTGGACTGCCTTAAAAGTAGAAAAAAAATAGCCCCAAAACGCTAAACACGGTATTTCGCTGTCAAGTGAAACAAGAAATCAAGTTTAATCAAGATAAATTGGGATAGTTAAGGTAAAACCAAAGAAAAAGGAAGCATCGATAAAAATGGTAAAAACACAGCTCAAAATGCACTCAATTGTTGTGCGATGTAAAAGGAAAACTAAAGTATTTGTACATGTTAATGATTTAATTTCTGAAATTGCTTTATGCCCAATTGTAACCACCATGATTATGGCTGATCGCTCGGATTTTGTGGGATTTTTCCCTTACCTTTGACTGACAGCATTAGCGTTCGACAGATTAATTGTAAAAAAGCAATATTATTAGATATAAACATTTTTCATTCCTTTAATTCATTTTGTCCATTTGATGATTTTGTCTGTAGGGGGAATCCCGGGCAGCATCTTTTTAATGCACAACTTTCATGATTTTTTACTCCCTGATCCCGTTAAGATATCCAGTTGAAAATAACAAAAAAAGTACTTTAATTAAAACTACATCTTCCAGGGTATTCAAGGATAAAGAATCCTTATCCTTGATGTTCTTCGCATATATTTTTGAGATGTTATTTATATGAGTATATACTTATTTTTTTCGATAACTTGAAATCCTATCTTTCAAATGAGCCCTATTTCACTGTTCTAGCATGAACAGGAAAATATGTATGAATTTCTAAAGAAGACCAGGACAGAATTTTTTCGAAATTTTAATGCTATAACTCGCTAAAAATGCATTGAATGGGAAAATGTTTAATTTGTATTTTTTTTTCACAAACCCTCCAAGTATGTAAAATTTAAAAAAAATTGGTAATGTCATGTCACACCTTATGTGATTTTTGGTCGATTTGCTGACATAAAAACAAATTATGTTAATCAGCTTTGTTTTTTTTTCGGAGAGGAGACTAGTACGGAGCCATTGGTTGAGTAATGCCATGAGGTTTTTCATATAATAAGTTCTAAACGGTAACCATATACTCTGTACTTTTTAAGATACAGCATGTTTTGTGAAAAACTATTTTCTTAATCACCCTGTATCTCTGAAATGCTTAATGTGACCCCGCCTGCCATACGATGTTTTGTTTTTCTATGGGAGTACTATCACCCCTCTGCCCTGTGGACCTCCCTGATGCAAACACTCTGTAGTTTAACCGAAAGATACAGTGTGAATTTTAACAGTTTCATTTATACACTGTTAAAAACCGTGCAGAATGTGCAGAAGGTTCACAATATGATCGTGGAATATTTTGAATGATCGGATTATTCCTATTTATTGGTAGTAACTCTAAATTGTAAGATTGGGAATATACATATATAATAGCAGGTTCTGGACAATGCGACGGGAAACTAGGAAAAAAAATAAAGTCAAATTTAGATGGGATTCGAACCTACGATCCCTACGTGTTGGTGCTTACCACTGGGTCACTGAGGTTAGTTTTTTTTTTGTTTAAATAGAAGTAGGACAAATACTTCCCTCTCTAGAGACTTGAATGATTTGCGTAACCGTGGCCGCGTTTCTATCGGTTATACAATATTTCTGCATAGAAATTCCTTAAATTGGTAAAATTGTACGAAAAAGACCGTAAGATCTAGCGAATTTTCCAACCTGGTTTAGCATGAATTCCGGTTGAATGGCTGAGTTTGAGAGAAATTTCATTATGCAGTCTTTGTCGCTAGTTTTTTCTTGAACTGTTTATATTCTAGTAGAAAAGCTGTCAGAGTCGTTTTTTTTTGTTTCGGCAGAGTAAACATTTATACTTATTATAACTTAGGACATTATGATATGCCTTCACAGTCATTTGCACCATTTAAGCTATATGCTCTATATTTAACGGATTGCGCAACCCTTTCTATTGCGAGTTGAGTTTTTGTGTTAAATCAAGGTCCTTTACATTCATGATATCGAGTTTGATTCATCAAAGGATTCTCCCACAGTAGTGGGTTATTTCCAGTTAAAGTTCAGTGTCAATTTAGATGATAAATTCAAAACGATGGTATAAGAAAATGTTCGTTCTATAAATTATTCACAAGTCTCCAGTAGATTTTGTTAACAGTCTTTTTAGCTCTCTAAATTACAAACTACCAGTGCAAAGTTGTAACGCACTTATTTTCCGAAGCTCGTCATTTGTCAACATTCAACATTAGATTACTGGTTAGCATCAGTATTTTTTCAAAGATAGGTTGGTTTGGGTTAGAGTAGCGATTGTCGAAATACCTACGACTGTGATGCCACCTCATCAGGACTTTAGCTGGAAATGGTTGTTTAATTTAGGTTGGTGCGTTAAGACTAGCCGCAGGAGTTAAATAACTTTCAAAAGGTCCCCCAACAACTTGTCTACTCTTTCCCCTACAAATACCAACTTGGTGCTCTTCTCCAGAAGACATAAGCTTGGACACGGTGCTCTTCTCCAGAAGACGTAAGCTTGGACACTTTGTTATTCCAAAGCTCATTGGATACACTCTACAGCTATCATGGGGGATGCATGTAGAGGAAAAAGTTAATGCGGTTATGAGAGTCTTTGATCAATGCAGGACAACCTTTGGCTGCACATGGGGCATGAAACCGAGTGTTATGCACTGGATGTATACCTCGATAGTAAAATTCATACTCTAGTATGCCTCTGTGTATGATGGCCGAGGAACAAAATGCGATTCGGAAACTGGCGGGTCTGTAAAGGCTTGCTTGTCTGGAGATTACAGACTCCATGCGATCCGCGGCTACTGCTGCCCTTGAGGTCTTTCTTAATCTGCCAACCCTGGATCTTATAGTTCAGGTAGATGCCAAAAGGGCTGTGCGTAGATTGCGCTTATGGGGATGTTCGGAGGATGAATGGACTGTATCTTCTCATTGCTCATTGGAGTGGGTGCTGGAACGGGAAGACTCTCTGGCCCGCATGCGATTTGATGCGATGGTGCCGGAATCTGTGTTTTTGATTTCGCTTCTTTGAGGGTTTTCCTGAAAGAGACTCTTGGGTTGAGGGAAGAGCTTTATCGAGCATTCCCCGTTATTGAGGACTGCAGGATGTCTGTGCATAAGCTGTGTATCCACATGAAGGTGTCCAATCAGTGAACTCCTGGGTACATGGGAATGCGAGGGCTGACCTGGTAGGCATGTCTGGCTCTGGTTCTCCAGGGTGTAGTGATCTCATTAGTGATCACTACACGATCACTCTAAAATATAACAACCATGGCATGATCTCATTAAAGTTACTGTATATCATAAATATATCACAAATATATTTGTAATAATTACATAGTGACCTCAAACAATCAATCAAGTAATTAAAGAAACCACTCTGATTTATTATTTTCCAGTGCACCGCAGCTACAAGCATGGAAATACGAAACCCCATGCACTAGGTTGTAATGGTCACTATGGTGATTAGTAATTGGGTAGTAAAGCAACGGAAATGTCGGTGAAGTGAGTGAACGTAATCGATCAAATTAATTGATGTAAGCAATTTGATTGTCAGAAAATTTGTATATAAAAACGATGCTCAAAACCTTGAAGAAATACAGTTTGAGTTTGAGAACTAACGCTGCCATTCGGCGTATTTTGGATTGTACCAACCTGTCGTCCCTTAGAAATATCGGCGGATCCGCTGCAGATCATGTGGTGATCGCTAATGAGATCACTACATTTGGACCGGAACCCGCTGTAGGCATTGTCCACTCGGTGATCAGGTTTCTCATCGAAGCGAATGTTCACGCGAAGCATATGCTGAGGTTGGTAAACCTGAATACTTGCAGGTGTACGAATCTATTTCTTGATGGTCTAAATAGTCAGTTCATTGTTGTTTCTCTTGATGCTCGTAAAGGAAAACAATACAGGACTTAGTATTTCACACTTGTCTAACAAAGATGTCAACTGTTAACAGACTTCAGAATCTGCCCTATTCCTGGAGGGATAGCTTGAGATAACCCTACACTTTTTATGCGCTTGTCCGGTTTTTGCCCGGAGCACGCTGGATACGCTTGGGTTTGCGCACCTATCTGTGGATGAACTGAAAAACTTACCTCGTCTAGACCGCATGCGCTTCATTAAGTGGGCCGGCAGGTTTTGGTAAGAGTTCGGGATATTTTTAGTAGAATGACCCGCCTTGGCCTCTGCAATAACTCTGATCTTATTGAAAAAACAAACAAACAAAATTGTATTTCTTATAGGTTGGTCAAGGTTGGAGCATTCACCCAGCAGGTGTTAAACGCTTTCAACCTCTTCTTCGTCCATACAGCTTTTGTAGAATTAATTTAGCAATTGGTTGTTTCTTCTTTTCGAGTGTATTATTTGAAAAGTTTCTCTAAGTCCTTCTTGGGAAACTCCTGTTAATCAAAACAAAAATTCAAAAACGAAAGGAGTAAATAATATGTTTTTTGTGTTTTTTTTTTATTTCGATGTAATGGGTAACGTTTCGGACCTTGGTTTGGTCCGCCATGAGGTCATAAATCAAAAAACACTATTGACACTAACCACGCCAAAAATTAATAAATAAATAGATGAAGTCACAAATTACAAATCAAAAAGCAAATATACAAAATGATAAAAACCAAAAGACAACGAAAATCATAAAAAGTATGTTATCACTAGGAGTAGGTAATCATGTAAAACTCACAGAATTAATTGTCTATGTATGGAGCTTGTATGTATTCAGCATCTTTGTCAATGAGATGTCATAACAATTTTTCCCTAGTAGAGTTTCTATCTTCTTATAGGACATATACTATTGTTCGGTTTTGAACATCAATCTTCCTACAAAACAGCTCTGGAGCAATTTAAAGTCTATAAGCATAAATTCCAAGAAAAAGATTTGTTGTGAGGCTGATCCCGATGAATTAAATAACTATTTTCTCGCTAACCATCATTCTTGGTCTTCCGAAGTCGCCATAGATCTCTTATCGCTGGTTTCATCCCTATCACGTGAGAGCTTCTCCTTTTTGAGGGTGACTGAGGCTGATGTATTTGAATCCTTTAAGTGCATTAACACGTGTTCTACCGGCCTCGACATGATCAACCCTAAATTTGTACGATTACTGTTGCCCTTTATTCTCTCTCCTATTGCTCATATATGTAATACATGTTTCATGACCTCAATTTTTTCTCCTGCCTTTAAATACTCTAAGGTAATACCTATTCCGAAAAATCCATCGTCAGAGTTTCGTCCTATCTCTATCCTTCCTTTCTTATCTAAAATTATAGAAAAGATTATATCTGCACAAATCTCAACCTTCGTTGTGACCAATGGATTGTTACATGATCACCAATCTGGATTTAGAGCCAATCATAGCTGTATGACTGCCTTATTAAAAATAACTAATGATATTAGAATCGCATTAGATGAGAATAAGTTTACTGCTATTGTATTCCTCGACTTTTCTAAGGCTTTCGATTCCGTTGATCATGGAATTCTTTGCAACAAACTTGTCAGAGAATTTAATTTTAGTTATCATGCTGCAAGTTTGATCTTCAGCTACCTGAGTGGTCGATCTCAGGCAGTCTTTTCCAATGATAGGCTTTCATCTTTTTTAGCAATAAATTCTGGAGTACCACAAGGCTCCATATTAGGACCACTACTTTCTGTTATGTTTGTTAACGATATATTTGGTCGTGTTTATCATTGTCAATTACACCTTTATGCAGATGATGCTCAGCTGTACCTGTCCAGACCGGTTGGATTGGTTGAGGATGCAGTATGTTGCCTGAATCTGGATTTGGAGGCTTTAAATCAGTGGTCGGTGGATAATAAACTCCTACTAAATTCTGATAAAACAAAGTGCATATTGATTTACAGAAAACTGCTCGACACTAGCTATTTCCCCTCTGTAACACTCAATGGTACTGATATATGCTTTGGAATTCCGCGCGAAACTTTGGAGTTATTGTCAATAGAACGCTATCGTGGAATCATCATGTTGACAGTACAAAGCTATATGGTGGTCTTCGTGCACTATGGGCATCTAGTGCCTCTATACCACTACCCACACGTTTAATGCTTGCCCGATCAATGCTTATTCCGGTAATTACATACGCATGTGAAGTGTTTAGCGAACTCGATTCGCAATCGTCATATAAGCTTAATATTGCTTTCAATTCAATTGTAAGATATGTCTACATCCTCCGCAGATATGACCACATCTCACAGTTTGTTTCATCCATCTTTGGTTGCAGCTTTGTGCTATATTTAAAATTTCGTTGTATTTTGTTCTTGGCTAAAATTATTAAATACCGTGTACCTAAATATTTGCATGACTGCTTGCAATATTGTAGATCTAATAGAACAATTGCACTTATTATACCGCGATCCAGCTCACTAACTACCAAGCGCCAATTCTTCGTCTTCACCATTAGACTTTGGAATAGTCTTCCAATTGCTCTAAGAATTTCTTTGGGAGCTCGCACACTCAACAGTTTTAAACACTTGCTTTTCCTTTATTTTAACTCATGAAATGCTTATGTACTTATACAGCTAATACTACTATTTTTTTTCTTCTTTACTTTCCTTATCTTATTAGTATTCAATATCTTATTTTACTTTATTTTTTACTTTTTTGGATTATTTCATACTTGCTCTGAATTGATTATTGGTTAATATTATTTCTTAGCTGCTTGGTTTTGGTTTTTTTTTGTAGTTTTTTTAGTTTTTTAGTTTCTTAAATTTTGGTTATTTAATGTTGAATTTATAATTAGAAGCTTGTACAAACTTAAAGACCTACCATCTTACTTGTACAATTGCCAATAATAAATAAATGAATGAATGAATATAGGACGATAGCTGTCTTAAAATCGGGCATGTGTTTAGTTCTCTCCATCTGCGATTAGCCAGATTATGGGCCTATAAATCGAGAATACTCTTCCCTGATTCCAAGGACCCACCTATTTTTGCCGCTAAGTGGATGGATGGATGTAAGATATCATCTTTAAGGCACTAATATTTCGCATAATGGAAAACTCTAACTGACTTTCATCTAGATCTAAGTTCGATCCTATCAGCGAAAATTATTTCATAAGGTATTCTCCTGATATTTCAGGAGAATCACCGAAAAGATAATATGAAAGTGATATTTCACCCGCATCTATATTATTTTGTTGGTTGATCCAATTATAGCATTTGCCAAAAAACATATCTATAAAATTTATCCATCCCAGGTCTTCATATCGCTTGAAGGATATAAAGGCGATTAAAAGGGATCAAATTCCTTCTAAAACACCATAAACGTCATATTACCACTGCGTAAAGATGTATTCTTGAAGATTTGTTTTATTCATATTCACGCACACCTCTCTTCCTTCCTCCCCCATCCCTATTAAAGTACAGATAAAATTCTATAAACATCTTGCAGGTACAGGATAGCAGGCAAAAAAAAAAAAAAAAAGGATAAGCTTTCAGCACTGGATACAGACTGCTCTTCTACTTAATAATTGTGTAATCGTATATGCCTGCCTGCCATGTTAGCCTGTAGTACATCTCTCTTGCTATACTAGTTATATGTTTGTTGGCATACATAATACTCTTCCGTATATGTATACACATGAGATATATATGTATATACCATGAATCCAGAATCCAGGATTCAGGATGCAGGATGCACTGTGATGGTGCATTGCAACAACATGAGAAAAAATTATTCGCGGAGATAAAACTTAATTCATCCCCCCAAAAACCCAGCATCAATTTTCGAGAATAAAAACTCGACACCGACGACTATATCCAATTATACTTTTTATTGTTCGACTCCTCTTTTCCAATTTCGGTACAATACAAACAGACAAACAAACAGAGAAATATTATCAATTCCTATCAAAATGGAAAATTCATTCATTTTTTTTCTCTACTCCATCCTTTGCGCGCCTTGTTGTTTTCCCTATTTTCCGCTGAAGCTTCGTTCATTTTTCGCGAGCTCATTCGTTCTCTTTGCGCCGAAAAGTTATCGATGGAATTTTCCTAGCGCGTTCCGGAAGTAAAAATACGAGAATTGATAGAGGTTGGTGGTGGTGGTAGTTCAAAGTGGTCCAGTCTTTTCGTTTGGATTTAAAAAAAAAATGTTTTTTTTTTATTCATTTTGTGTGTATGTTTTTTTGTTTTGTTTTTAGAGGCGGCTGTCGTGTTTTTGGACGATTATATTGTAGTCGCTGTCATTAATGTGCATGGACAGCGGTATACCTCATACCTACGCGAATTGTATAGATAGAGTACCCCACCGCGTTTTATAGACTAGGTATATATTATTAGGGTATTTGTTTCAAAAAACGGTAGTGTCTGTCTAACCGATACAAGGACTAGAATGAGTTGTTAGTTATCATATGAGGATTTTACTCCTTTTTGTTTTTTTTTTACTAAAAAATCGCCACTGTTATAGTTTATGAGCTTAATTTTTTGAGATTTTGGACAAGTTTTTTTTAAATATTAATTTAAATGAAACAATTTCGATTGGGTTGGTTTTGTGCCTTTCTCATAATGCGAATTTAGTTTAGGTTTTTTATTCTCTACAGAGAATTTCAGATTTAGACGGGCCAGTAATAGAAATAGAAATATTTATTTGAGGATACTGTATGCAAGAGTTAACCATATTTTTTTTTTGACATTAGATACATATTGTAAAGGTGCTATAGATCGAGTTTTCAAGACTAAACAGAAAGAAGAAAAATAAAGTTTTTCTAAATTATAAGAAATGAAAGAATTAAATTTATATTAAGGAACCCTGACTAGAAGAACTTGGTAGCAGAATGAGTGATTTGCTTGGACGTGAAGTCCAGACTATCAGCCGAAGCTCACTCTGTGATCAGCGTTGGCGGTTCGATAGTTCACCTCAGGTATTAGTGGAGAGTGTGAGGTCACACACCATTAAACAAAAAAAAAATCGTGCCCGATCAAAAATGGAACACACATCCGGTTTTAAATGGACCCTCCTTACACCACTTATATAAATATGTATAATAATAAAAAATAAATAAATTTTATTTGCTCATATAAAAGCTTGTACATTTCCAATGATTTGCTTCATTAAAGCGATATTAAATCGATAATAAATAAAATATTCACATAAAAAAAAGCAATGCAAAAACGATCTACTAATTAACAAATAACATCATGCCAATAGTTTTTATAAATTCAAGAAAAAATGAAAAAATGAAAAATTGATGAAAACATGAAAAAATTGAAAAAATGAAAAAATGAAAAAATGAAAAAATTGAAAAATGAAAAAATTGAAAAAATTGAAAAAATGAAAAAATAAAAAAATTGAAAAAATGAAAAAAAGAAATAATGAAAAATTAAAAATAAAAAAAAAGAAAAATGAAAAAATGAAAAAATGAAAAAAAGAAACAACCTGAATAAATGACAAACGCAAAGGTTCATGAAAATTCTGCGAACTGCATAGTTAGACATGACAACACAGAATTCACACGGAAATAAATGCTAGAATTATTATAAAACAAGCTGGAATAAAAACAAAATAAATATAAAGAAAGAATATATATATATAAAGAATTGGAAAAGGTAATAAGCCAAGCTGAATAATATAGAATCATTGAAGGCAATAATACATGAAAGAACAAGGACATTAATGGATGCAAAAAATTATGCTGAACGCATGCTTAGACATTGCAGCATGACAAAATATATATAAAAAATACTCGATGGAATTGAGCAGGAGATATAGATAATAAAACAAAATTAAGTAAAAAAGATTAAGAATAGGGCAACCGAGAAAAAGAAAAAATAGAATTATCACAACCAAGAATGACTTAGATGTAGGATTTGCAGATATCAGAAAATACATTCAAGAGGATTTACGGACCATAGCACGCAATATGAATAATTAAACAGGTTCATATATATATGTAAGAATAATACATATTCTATACATATATAAAAATTTTTTTCGTGCGTAAAACACATACTAGGGGGTGACCATTCACTCAAAATATTAGATAAATACCACTGCTGACGCTCAGTGGCAGGAGCAGAAAACGTTAGGTATTGCCAATAAAGCGCCTACACGGCAGAATATGCAATATAATCTATTGCAAAAATAGATTATAATCGGCGGAGACATTCGACTAATATGCTAAAAGCCCACTTAAGTTGGTGGCCATGATCGTTACATTTATCGGGACGTAACGAGGGTGACACCAACGCCACAAATAAATGAAAATAGTTAATTCGGCGTTATTAAGTAGCAGTCACGAACGCACACATACATATATAAGTGAAGCATATCTTGTATTTACAACAATTTAGCATGATAAGACAACCACCCAAATTAGCCATGACAACCTAATTAAAGTATGAATAACGGTCAATAAAAACACACACCTATAATGGACCATTTTTGGTTTACTTAGATTTGTAGTTGTTCACAAGCTTCAAATAATTTTATATCCAATAAAGAGCATTCATAACAATAAATAAATGAAAAAAAAATTTATTCAAATAAATTACAGGAATCTACATATGAAATTGAAAAGAAAAATATACGCAAATAAATACTTACCTGAGAACACTTAGCTAATAACACAATAGTACACAAAATAAAAATAAAAACATAACACTGTACACTGCATGAAAACACTTTATTAGTAACACAACAAAACTTAATAAAAGAAGAACACAATACAACACACTAATCCACAAACACTTAGTCAATAACACAACATAACACACAGAAAATAGAAGCGACATAATACAACACAAAAAATAGCAGAACACACCAAAATTATTAAAGACCTCCAAAATAGATCTATAAAACAAATGATTGAGGTTAGCAGAGCTCTGTTCGGGTATAACATTACCATGGGATACCAAACAATAAAGTAGATTCAGTTCCCGCACAAAGCTCACGGTAAAGAAACCCTTTAGTAACGGGCAGGGGTTCACTGGTGGATAAACTCGAACAGGTGAGGGGGCAACTGGCAAGACATCAAGCACTAATAATTTTTTCAATATTTTAATTTTTAATTTTTTAAATTTTTTCATTTTTTCAATTTTTTCATTTTTTCATTTTTTCATAATTTTTTCAATTTTTTCACTTTTTCAATTTTTTCAATTTTTTCAATTTTTTTAATTTTTTCAAATTTTTTAATTTTTTTATTTTTTCAATACAATATCTTTTAAATTGTCCAAATTTTTCATCATTCCTGCAATAGTTAAGCTTATTATACATTTTTAAAAGTTTATACAGCAGTGAATTTGGCGCTTCTGTTGTATTATAATTATTTAATCTGAATTCATTTACATTCCTGAGGTTAAATGGTTGCACGTCTCCAACAAATCTTAAATTCCTATGTAAATATTCTGGTCGAATCTTACTCTTTATCTGAAATATAAACAACAATACATTCAAGACTATTCTTTCCTTTACGTTCATCCACATTAGTGCCTTAAGCATATTGATAATATCGGTGTAAACCTACTGCAACGTAAATATCACCGGCATCGCCTTATTCTGCAGCTTCTGCACTCTCTCTAACATCTCTTTTGTTCCAAGAAACATAACTGTCACACAATACTCACAATGCAGTTTAATTATAATTTTTTGATGTTGAATTATACTAGGCTAGTCCTAGAAGTACCCGACCTGACATAGATGGAGTTTGTGGTTTGAAAGTAATGCTAATATAGAAATTAGTAACCTTAGAAAGTTTAAGTTTGAAGTTTGACGTCGCTACGTTGGTTAGTATTTATTTGGCAGCCATAAATAGTGAACGCTTTAGGTTAATTTTGAAAAATGGAAAAAATTGGTCATCCATATGTTATGACAATACTTATATTTAAAAAGCCTCCGTCCAACCAATATAAAAGCGGAGTTAGATGCTACCCTGGAAGTGTGTGAGCTTGCAGACATAGTAGGAATTTCGAAGAGTGCTGTACATCGAATATTGACTGCGGTTGATGGAATATTTTGAAGAGCTCGACAATCCCCACTATAAACAGGGTATCGAAGCTATTCAGTATCGCTGGGAAAAGTGTGTTGAGCTAAAAGGAGATTATGTAGAGAAATAAATTTTTTTCTTCTTCAAATTGTTTGTGTTTTCCTTGTAAGGGTACTTCTGGGACCACCCTCGTATACATTTTATCAAATAACTTAATTAATTAAATATTTTTTAAACATTTTTGAATTTTAGGGCTGGGGGGCCTGTGGATACCCAAAACGTCACCTATCAGGCTTTGGAAGGACAGAATTAAGAAGGCATATTGGGTAAATATCCCGGAGCTGAGCAAAGCGAAGAAGTTTGTAAAGTATTCGCAACTATTTCTACCGCTCAGCAGAAAAGAATTATGGCTCATAACGGTGCCCTATTTACTGGGCACTGCGCACTTTGATATCATCTTAAAAAGTTGGGTAATGGCAGAAACCAGGCCTTGAGGCTTCCTCGAGGTATTGTCAAAATTTCCAACAGGGGTTTTTAAATGATGCAACACAAAACCAAGCCAGCAGGTAGCCTCAAGGCCTAGCCGCAGGGCGCGCTTTGCTCAATGTTAGAAATTTTTCTCTCTCAGGCCTACTTCTGTCAACAGATGCACTAACAAAATTACAATGACAGCACCGAGCCCGGTGGTATCATTTTGTTTTCATTTCTCTGAGGCAAGCCTTAAGGCGAGCTGCGAGGAAGCCTGATAGAGGCCAGGCCTGAGGCTTGCTTGGATGTGCTTCTGCCTTAATGATGAGGACCTGTCGCGTCTGTATGGAACACGATGAAACCACTGAACATGTCCTCTGTGTCTGTGAATCTCTGTACCGCATAAGACTAATACATCTAGAAAAGGCATTCCCACTGCCAGAAGATGACCCCAAGAACATCATAGGCTCAATAAAAGACCTTAAGTTCGAATTGGTGCCCCCGGGAATTTAGAGGTAATGTTCACAAAAGATCTTATAGGTCGCGATGACTACATGAGAGGCGGCAACTCTGTCTGCATCCCCCCACCAAATAATATTAATAATAGTTATCTTGAACTAACCTAAAATTCGATGTCTAAATATATAATGAAATGTTGAAATGTTTAATATGAAATTGATAGCTATACTGGCTGGGATAGGTTTTGCATAATAAAAGTCATTTTTGGAATTCATTACAGGAAAAAAAAAACAAAAACAAAAGACGAACGATTTAACAATTTTTAAGATAAAATGATAACGCGCTCCTGAACCGCTTACTATACACAAAAATCACTTACTGTCATCTTTCCATCGCATCAGAGTTGTGCTCTGTTTCTGAAATTTCCCTTTCAATAAAATTCCAATGAGATCTAAAGTGAAGGGTGCTTGTGCACCCTGCATTCATTTTTGTTTTTTTTTATATTTCAATTCTTGTATTTTCTTTTTCCTTTAATTTGTGTGTTTTTTTTTATTTCATTTTTTCGAGATGTGGGCAAGGGTTCGAGGTCCGAATCCTGATGTCAAAGTGAGTTCGGCAGAAAAAAGTATTATGACCGTCCATCGCGAAAATAATTTCCCCCACCCCACCCCTCCACAACCCCCTCCCCAACCCCCTCCCCCTACATATAAGCAAAATTTATTTTTATTTTATGCGGTGGTGTTAATGTTTTGCGAAGTCCCAATCGATATTCACTGGGTTTTGCAAAGGCATATAGAGCATTCATATATGAGGGGAGGGAGAAGGCTAACATTACCCGCGAAAGGTTGCGTCAAGTCAATGGGCGCACATTAAAAAGGAAAAAAATTCAAAAACCAAAAAAAAAAAGAAAAAGAAAAACGAAATTCGGACGGGCAGTTTACTTTGGCAATTTGTGATCAATGAGTTTTGGGGATGAGATCAAAAGGGGGAGCTCTTTTTGTTCTACATATATAGCTCTCCTCGTAGTTTATGCAAACATCATGGGGTTGTTGCGCGGGGGAATAATTTCATGTGCGACCTCCCTGGAGGAGGTGGTGGTGGTGATGGTTGGTAGTGGACAGGTTCAGTGTTTTTTTAACTCCTCTGTTGTTTTTTTTTTTTTTTTGAGTGCGATGTCGCAATAATAGATACGAATTCTTTCATTTGAATTCTGGATGATTTTTGTCTGCATCATGCAATCATATATATGTATGTAGTTACCTTCGTACATGTATACGTACTGTACTGACTGACTGGACTTAAAATTGTGTCCCAAACCTTGTTAGCGCCAGTATTATCTGCCTGGACACATTAATTTCCTCGTCCTTTGCAATCTGCACTGCATCGTGTATATATGTACATATATGTATGCGATATTCACATACATATATACACATGCTATATATACATATATGTGCTCAAAATCATACAGCTATAATTAGATGTTTCGTACTATGGTTTTGTTGTTTGCCCAGTCTCGAAATAATATTTATCCCTGGTCTTGGCATAGTCATAAATTTTAGGGGATGCAATCGATGAAATATTTCTGAAATTCCTCCTAATGCACAATCTCTATGCATTGCTAATTAATTAATGTAAGGAGAATGGTAACGATCATAAATTTTGCATTATTTAGGAAATGCAACGATGGCATAGGCAGCTGAATGTTAAGCTGAAAAACTTGATTTCCATAGTATAGTTATCTGAGTGTGTGTGTGTGTGTGTGTGTGTATATATGATATTTAGTAGGTGTACTTAACTACGAATAATGAAATATTGCTTATAAATTTCTTCATGAGTTGATGTATTTTTTTCACATCTATAATGACATTTAAATTTATAAGAAAAGCTTTTAAGTTTGTTTCCTGTTTAACAATTGTGACAAAACAATACATTCGCTTATTGGAAGTATCAAAGTACACAACTTTTAAGTACCTACCGTAAAACGGGATAGCTTTGGGACACTTCTGCACGTTCTTGTTGTCTCATATCAATAATTTTCAAACCTTTTCGTTGATACTGCGGTTTTAAATGAATTTGACATTTCTCGTTGCAAATGTAGGCAGTGAATCTTTTCTCCGAGCACAAAGCAATTCTTAAAATCACCCTGTATTGTAGTCTCAATCTTACCCAGGCTTGGATATGAAGACCCAGGATCTCTAGACGGTTAATAGATTCAGGGCCCCTCTTTTATATAATTAAGGGGTAACGCCACTGTAACGGCTAAAAAAAGAAAGGTTTTTTCACGAATTGTCTCACCGCGAAATTAAAGGTGTTTGAAAAAAACCTTTTAAGGTGTAAGACAACAAAAAGGCCCTACTTCCAAACCAATTAAATTAAAAGAAGGAAAATTCTCAATCCATAAAAAAAAACTTCCAAACCAAAAAAAAAAAGCAAAAAGCGCGTCAGTTCCAAAAGCAATTCCACTATCGAGTTTGCTTTGCTTCTCCTCAGAACAAGCCTAATTGGAAATGCCCGCTACTTACAAAGGATATTATCGGGCATACATTGAACTGTATTGATAAATTTTTGACAGCGAAAAAAAAAACAAAATGTCGGCTCCACAGCCATCTTCGCGGGATATGTTTTGCTTGCAGGGCTCCGCGCACGCAGCACCACTGGTGCACATTTGAATCTAGACCAAAATAAAAAAAAACCTTTAATCTAGAGGCTTATAGCTAGAGAATGACGTACGGATTTTTAAAACTATTAATTTTTGTAGATTTGGCGCGCGTTTGAAAAAAAAATTTGATTTTTGACGAAAAAAACGGCAGGTTTTTTGTTAATAAAACATCAACAAATAAAGTTATTGAAAATCCTGTACCGCATTCTCTAGATAATGTTAATGTTCACATCTGGTCAAAATTTCAAGTCGAAAATATGAAAATTGTTCGAGTTATGCTGCGTGCCATTTTGAAAAACCGTGTTTCGAGCAAAACGCGTTTAAAGTTTTGAGAATAGTTTTTTATTGGAAAAAAAGAAAAAATTAAGGTAAACAATTTTTACTGTTAGTCTGCAGTCCCAGTTGCAAATTTCAAAAAGGTCAGTTGTGTTCAATTCGGCTTTTCTGTCAGCTTTAGAAGAATGCTGGCGATAAAGCTGGCTGAAAAGCTCCAATTGTGTTTCAGGCTTCAGGTAGTCGTTTCGAAGCAAGTTTGACGCGCTTGGTGGCGACCTCCATTTTCAAAGAAAATTTTTTTTTCTCGCACGGGACCTTTTTTTCTTGTTCTAGAGGGTTTAAACTATTTCTTAAGTCAATAAAAAAAAACGATTTTTCAAAAAATTTACAGTAGCGTTACCCCTTAAATAGAACAAAAATGTTACCGTTATTTTTTATTTATTTAACATACATCGACGTTAGAACATAAACAAGCACACTTAGAAATATCACAAATAAGTACGAAATTATATGCAAAGAAAGTTCGTTGTGTGGAAGCATACGCCTAGATTGCCATGCATGCGACGAATTTTCTTTCCTGCAATTGAACGGATTACTTCACTTAGTCACAGACTGCATTATTTCTCACTGTTCAGTCCACACATGCTCCCCCGACGTACTCCCAGTTTAGAAGATTGCACAAGGAATTTAAACTTTAAAAGAATCAATAAATAAAGTTAAGAGCTTCCCCATTTTTATCCATCTACAGCCCAATATCCTTCCAACAAAGTTCATACCCTGAAAAATACAAAATTATTAGAATTAGCAAACAAAAATATACAAAAATATCATCAAGTTATATAAAATCTCACATACCACCTTATATTTACAATTTTTCAATAACAGCAAGTGACATTACATTAGCGAGTTGTCTGTGGTACATTCAGAGATAGCAAATACATCAAGCGTCGCTAGGGCAATACCAAAAGGCGAGAACAACATAACTGGTTACAGCGGCTATCCATATAAAGCCTACGAGCCGCAGCAGAACATCACAGAGTTGATCTGGATCAGAGCTAATCTGAATTTAAAGAGTATTCCCTACCTTATTACAGAAGTATAATTCTGGTCAGAGATAATCTGAGTTTTCCTATAATTTCCTACTGAAGTTAATTCTGTTCAGAGACTAATAAGAAATATTATTTCCAATCTCCACATAGAAGATAATTCTATTGCAGGGATTAATCTGCTACCCTGCTGGCCACACCTAAGCAGAAGATTCATTGTGTTGCAGAGATTAATCTGTAACACTATATCCCACACCTAGGCAAAGGTCTCATTCTGTTTCAGAGTTAATCTGAATATACTTTTCGATACGCAGCAGCACATACTGCACTTCGACCTTACACACTGCAACACTTTGGTCATACACACTGCAACACATGCTTCACTTGGGCCATACACGCTGAACATGTACACGTTGTCACTCATTTATTATTTCAACCATCCCGCCAACACGTAGCAGCACCCTATGAATAATTTCACTGAAATTTATTCTGTACATAATCTTGGCACATTCCTGCCTACATGTTGCAGCACCCTCCGAATAATTACACAGAAACATATTCTGTGCATAGAGGATTAATTCTGTTCTTCTTCTTCCTCTTTTCAGAAGTGAAGACAAAAGAGTTGCAGTATACGAGACGTCATCCAGAATAAATCTGAATCTTATAGTGAATTTTAATTTGTTTGAATTTTTATTGAATTTGTTAGAAGTCTTAAACCCTAGACACACACCACGAACTAATGAATCATTTGTACTAACCATTCATTAAAATGCCGTGTGTTACATAGTATACGTCATTATAGCTCGAAAATCAGATGATAATGAAGTACACTAATGAAGTGTTTTCCTCCTTCATTATAGCTATAATGAGGAAAAATGTGCTAGATTTGGCATATAATGTAAATCTGGAGCTCTGCTGTGCATCAGCCGATTTGAAGAAGAAGAAATGCAAATCCCAAATTGTATTATTAATTTTTTTTTAAATATAATGTTTTTCTCATTTGGAAATTGTTAAATTGAAAATAAAATAAATGAAAACAAAGTTTATCGCGTTATTTCGATCCATATTGCTTCTTTAATGTGATAAGTTCATCAAATCCGGTTTGACAGCAGAACTTAATTAAAGAAATGGCTGTGTGTCCGCAGTTTATAATGAATCATTATAGACTAATGAATCGTTAGTTATTTCTTCATTAAGAGTGCTGTGTGTCTAAGGCATTAAGTTTCATATATTTTGTGATATTAGTGTAAGCTATACGTATTGAATAAATTTTATATTTGAATTCTACACAGGCTGAGTTAACTATTTTACAACCGGCACCCCTTCCCACGTACGAAACGAGATATCACACTCACTTTTCAGCACAGAGAGTGAATTGAGCCTGATCTCTTCTGTGGTGGATCTTAAATAATTCTTCACTCGTTTTAGCGCTGAAAATGATCGTTCTGCCGAGCAGTTTGACTCTGGTGTACACAACGATATTCGGAGTGCTATTTCCACATTTGGATAAATGTCCAAAAAGCCTTTTTCCAGGATGTACTTATATAACTCCATGGTAGATAATTGTTTTCCTCGTCTGATCTCAGCTGACGAAAAATGAGCTCGCAGATGCAGCCACCGTTTTCCCAAAATCCTGTCTAAATCTCCTAGATAGAAGGCTTTCAAGTTTGGTCTGCCCTTACGGATATCTTTAGATTCCAAGTTTTGTAGCTTGATGAGAAAGTCAAACTTATTACTATTTTTTTTAAGGTTCGGTGTCGTATGTTCTCCATATATACGTAAACATTCCCTTAAACGGACACTGACCGTACCAGGAAAACTGTCCGTTCAAGAGAGGTGTCCGTTCATCAGAGTGTCAAAGAGGAAAATAAAAAAACTTAAAATGCGAAACTTAATAAGATTTTATTTAAAGAAACAACATAAGTTCAGCTTAAACGCTATAATTAAAAAATCAAATTTCTGCAGAAAATGTGAAAATTCAAAGTTTAATTACTTTTTGTAGAAAAAAAATCAATTACGTTAGTTTGTTTCCTACACGAAAAAAGGTTTTTATTTTCAAAATGCATTTGAAGATTAGAAATTATTTCAACTGCTTCGCCGTCATTTCTATTACTCGCGAATTGTTTTAGAACTTTAATGTAAGATTGAGCTTCTTTGAAGGTTTTTACGCACGATATTTCTTCAACTTCTTCTATCTCATCACCTTCAATTTCCTCTTCACTGTTAGTGACTTCATTTGGAGCATCATTTTCTTCGACAGACTCTACAAGCAAATGGTTATCGACAAAACAAAAGTCTCCTGGCATCACGTTCGAAGTGCCAATTTGATGTAAAGCTGCCGACATCCGTTGAAGTATTGCCAATGAAATTTCGTCCTCCGGATCAAAACCTTCATCTCTCACTGATGTTTTGCCAAATCCTGATTTGTTAAAACAATTTTTAATTGTTTGTGGTGTCACCAGATCCCAAGCCTTTTTTATAAAAAAAAATTGCATCTAGAACATTAATGTTTTTACCAAGTACAGAACTGGACTCCTCGGTAGCCTCCATATGTGCCAGAATGTGATTTAAAATTAAAGTTCTATAGTTGACTTTGAAATTTTTAATGACTCCTTGGTCTAAAGGTGGACAAAGACTTCTCGTATTGGGTGGTAAAAAAACCACTCTCACATGATTTAATTTAATATCATGAGGGTGGGAACCGGCATTGTCCAAAAATAATAAAACTTCTTTTTTCCTTATGCTCATTTTTCGGTCGAAAGCTTCCAGCCATTCCGTCATAATATCACCAGTCATCCACGATTTTCGGTTGAATTTCCAAATTACATGTAGCTGGTTGTTCTGCAAATTTTTAAACGCACGTGGCTTCGCAGCTTTTCCTATTACTAATGATTTTTCTTTTTTTTCCTCCTACACATTTTTCAGTTTTTAAAGCAAAAGTTTTTTTTAGGAAGTGCCCTAGAAAAAAGGCCAGTTTCATCGGCATTATAAATGCAATCGTCCTTATAATTTTTAACAATGTCAGGTAATTTTTGAATAAAATTACTTACATCGACCGCATTTACATCGGCGGATTCTCCAGAGATAGTTTTATAGCACACATTGTGTCGTCTTTGAAATTTTTGAAGCCAACCGGCGGATGCTTTAAAACCATTAATTCCTAAGTTTTGTGCAAACTCCTTAGCTTTTGCCTTGATAATTGGGCCAGGAAGAGGTATGCTTTTGTTTCTGGCCTTTACAAACCACTCAAACACCAATTTGTCCAAATTTTGTCCACTTGAATTTATAAAACTTCTTTTTAAATTAATGCTTACATCATTGGAATGCCACTGCTTCAAAATAATGTCTTTTTTCTTTAATATATCCGCGGCTTGTGTTTTACTTATTATCTTTAATATATCCGCGGCTTGTGTTTTACTTATTATAAAATCTTTTGCTATTTCACGAACACTCCGCTTTCTTTCAGCGTAACTATTTATAATATCCACCTTTTGCTTTAAAGTTAACACATTTTTTTTCGGCACCATATTTTTTAAATTAAGTAACCAAATACGAATCTTAATTTTCTAAGGTATTAATATTAGCGCGAAACCAACGAAATTTCAGTTTACGCGCAAAGGTTTTAATCCTGCTTCTGTATAAAATAGTTTCTGAAAAGGTGAGCAAAGCAAAACATTTTACGATTTTACGCATAAAACAAAATACGAGCTAGAACAGCATTCCGCCGTACATACTGAAAAACGAAGGACAAACAGAAAATATCGTATATAAACGAACAAGTTAAGGATATTTCTTCGTAAAATCTTTCGGGGAAAAGTAAGCAAATACATTTACTCAAATGAACACTAGCCGACATCATAATTCATAATATGTGTTAGTTGTAGCTGTTCATATTAAAAATGTTTCCTGTGTTAAAAATCCCCAACCTTAGAATGTAGAACTGAAGAAAATGCCCAAAGATAAGAAAACTGCGTCATTTTCTTGATACGTACTGAGCTGTGGAACTGGTTTTGATAATAAATTGGGGGAGCGATTTAGTGAGCAATAGAATTTTCCTTGAATTTTGAAAGGATTGTAAAAACTTCTTTCTTCCCTCATCTTTGAGGTAAAGTGCTTGTCTCCCGCACATCACTTTCACAGTTAAAAAAGAACATAAATGTTAGTTTTTCGACGTTTTTTTTTTGTAACGTTTTAACATATTTGTCCCGATAATTGAGAGCAAACTACACAGCGGAAGTGAAATGTATTGCCCGTGTCCGGATAAGGGAGTGCCCGCTTAAGAGAAAAGGAAATACTTGAATTTTCATAATTTTTCTTCCGTGGGTAACATTTGTCCTTATAAGAGAGCTGTCCGTATAACAGAGGTGTTCGCAATGGGAGAGTCCACTATATCTTTTGGCCCCTTTGGTGCTCCCTCCAGGTAACTGCCTAGTTTGCCTTGGCAGAAGTTCGCCATTGTCTTACCCCGTCATGTGTCCCAACTACCATTTCTAGCTTTTAAAGCCTAGGAAAAAGTGATTTGTTAAAATTTTAGGCATCACCTCTTTTCATTCTTCACTAAATAAAAAACAATAAAAAAAATATGTTTTGGACAAAATTTCATTTTTCAACAGTCATATAAATCCAGAGTACTTTGACCCAGTAAATACCACGACGGCCAAGTTTTTCAGGTGCGTTGATTAACTGCGCACTATTTCATCCTTCGAGTAGTAAATTTTGTCCGTCTTTACCATTTCCAGTCGGTGATGAATATTTCGTTATAGTTTTTAATTTCCGTGATCTGTTCTAGATAGAGTTCATCCTGGTAATGTAGTAAAACATATTGTCCTACGGGCAGATTCTGGAGTCTACTTACAGGATGCGAGAATGACGTTGAGGAACTCGGGTCATCGTACACATTACCGAGTTACATTTCGAAGCTCATGCTATCGTCAGTATCTTGTAACGATAATGCAAAACTCTTATCACTTATCACCACTGCTGCTCTCTCTTCGTTCTGTCTTCTTCAATTGCGATGTTGATGGTTGAAGTTTAGATGTCGGTTTAGCTCCAGCTTCAATATCTTCCAATACTTTTTCCCCAGAGGAAGCTCTCACAAATGACGGAGGAAACCGATGAATCTTTTCTATATGAAGGCAACATTTTTAGGATCGGTTGTCTGTCGGTTGGATAAAGTCTCGACTTTCGGTACCCGGCAATTAAGTTATCCGGACCCGTGTGCAAGCTGTCTCAGCACTATGAAAAACTGGTCTTTAGACACAGATATGCACAGACTTCCGGCGGCCGCGTCTTTCTACTTTTCCAGTATTTTCGGCCACATAACTTTCATCGAGCCACGTCCAAAGGCTGCAGGCCTAGGGCCTCAGTATGGGCAAAAGTAAAACCGTGAATTAATCTTCGAAGACGTTCCCGTCGAACTAATCGGATATGATTCTGTTGTATCGAGCTTCAGGGAGTTCATTTTCTGCCCAGGTTGTCAAAATTGTTTCGCCTTGTAGTTACGGTAAGGTGGCGACACATCACTCACTGGATTTCCGCATACAATAATTAATGTGTTCGTCTTCGAAGAATTTTGCATCCTTTCCGGGTACTTGGTTCCCCTTCCCGTGATCATTTTTCCGGCGTCGGGATCGTCGACAAGGTTTGTCAAAGTTCCAGATATTCTGGGGAGGTGTTCCCCCTAGCCCCTTTTCCTTTTCCTTCCTCGGTCGCTGCTCTCGAGTGAGAGATATTTTCTGCTGTTCTCTGTGTTAAGACAGCTTTGTGCCGTTGCATAAATTCCTCTGCCCAATCCTTCCCATTTTTAAAACGCACCTCTTTCCTGCCTCAGTGGTTTAGGTAGGACTTGACAATGTATCGAAGTTGGACCGCATTCACAGGGAATCTATATTTAGATACGGCAACAATGTAAGCATGAATTGCAACTACCGCTTATTTGTGAAAACGGAAGCTCGGCCTACAGGATTGCAGTGCTTTTTCTAGCTCGTCAGGTGGAAAGTATTTTTTGGATTGCCAAAAGTTAGTCATGCTTGGCAACCAGTGTGTTTCTATAATGTGAAACATGATCAATTCATCTTAATTTGTCAACAAATCGGATGCTGTCGTTAAATGGAACCTCTAACGATCTTAAACTGTTACTATTCAACTTAGGGAAGTTTATACTGCTATATGTAAAATGAGGTAATAATAGACTGAGATTTAGTTTTAATCGAATTTCAGTACCGAGAATGCCAGCAGCACACAAAGTGACACGATTCAGTAACACGGGTGGAAAGTCACAAGTAATCCATAGAAGGTCCCGGTTTCAAATCCCGGACGAGGCGGTTGTTTTTTCTTCTTGTATTTATAAATTTGATTTAGAATCATTAAAAATAAAAGTTCTTAAAATTCTTCTTTCTCCATAATCCATAGAACTCAGAGTAAAAGTTAGATACTTAGATTTATCAGGATTCAACATACGATCTAGGAATTAGTTGTAAACTTTCACTAAATCTAAGTTAATTCATTCGACGCAGTCAACCGCACATAATCAGATCGTTAATGTATAAACTAAACTGCAACGAACCCAGAACGGATCCCTGAGGTACCCCACGATTTATTAAAAAGGTGTCCGAATGGGCATTGTCGACCTTCACACATTGCAGGCGATTTCTTAAGAAGCTCTTCAATAATTTTCGAACTTTCTAACAACACTAATATATAGAAATCATTTCTATTCGACGCGGGCCTAATATGCGTAGAAATTTTCAATAGTGCGGTTTCATAGCTATGTATCGCACGGAAACCATATTGAAAAGATTTAAGCAAATGATTAGGTACTTTCTAGCTTTTCAACTATCTGTATATATATAATAAAAATGAAACTCACACTCGATCTCTCAGGTGTCGTAATAAAGAGAAAGGCTAACACCTTAATACCCCTCCATGAATCTAATCTATTCTATATTCTTTTTCTAGTACAGGGCAATAATTCTGTATATTTATAAAATACACTTTCCTAAAATACGTCTCTTTAAAAAAATGTGTATACATTAAAACTTGAACCTGAACTACACACGTGTGTGTATTTAATACCCCAATCTTTATGTAAACGTGGAGTTTTTCCTAAATTTGTGTACAGCATATTTCTCAAAAGTTCGAATTTTTATAGTTAGTCAAGATGTAAGTAGAATTGGAATTTTTGTTGTAATGACATAAATTTGATTAAATTATCGAATAAATATACTTATCAATCAAAATAAAAGAAAATACCGTAATTTATTTTATATATGGAATGTAAAGTGTAAAAGTGTAAATAGGTGTAAAATCATCATCTGCATGGAAGGGAAATTTAAAAATGTTAATGTGAGACTAGATATTTTTTTTGCCATAATATCTATCTAGTAAGGATGCGTTGAAGACTTAATTAGAGTATTTAGGCAAAATTACATAATATGAAACAGCAAAACAACGAGGAAGACAAAAGACATACTTCTGTAAGTAAATATGTAAATTTTATCTGACTGCTAAAAAGCTATTTGAAGTCAATAGCATTGACATAATATTTTCTCTACTTATATAAATACAAAGAAAATTTTGAATTGCTTATATAAAAGTCATTGTAGCTTGTTAATATTGGACGTTGGGGTCTATGTGACTCTTTTCCGCATAGATTGTACCAATAGCCTCTCCTCTTCCTGGTTCTCTACTGTTAGTTACCTATAACATTTTTAATTATCTAACCGCAGAGATCCCGCTTTACTATAATTGTAGTAGATCTGCTACACTTTTTATCGATTAACTACTCTACTGCGTATTAACTAATTTCTACTACACTTAATGAATTTTGATAAAAATTTCAAAAATATGTCGCCATTCGAGCGCGAACACTGAATATAATCTGAAGGGTTATTCTGATCTTTTGTCGTACTATTTAGTCGTGAATTTTGACATATTTTGTCGTACTTTTTCTTTTAACACAGTTCATTTTGTGTCTTCACTATTATCTACCATAAAATGAATTATAATGAATTTTCGGTGAACAAACGTCATAAAACATGCCTAAATATACGACAAATTAGTCAACTGCTCCCAGAGGTTGTGACAAAAATTTTACACTGGTAAATGGAAATTCTAAACCTAATTAGAGCATTACAAGTGCTTAAATTCGAAATATTATTTCGAATATGTAATGTGAAGTGTCATTTTCAGTTCATTCCACTGACATATATAACATGGGACTGTCTGAGTTTCTATTTCATATGGGTCAACTTTTTTTGGCAGGGTGTGGCAATTTTCTTAATTTCAAGTTTTACTTTTGCTTTAATATTCATATAAAAAGTTCAACAAATTATAGAGCACTCGAAATTATTTCTGTTCTTGGAAGCTTATCTCCTACAACATCAAATATTTTATAAACTTGATTTTTAAAGAAGTAAAATTACGCAATTTTTGTCTACCTGCCCCTAAAAGTAGGTATGGGATACAGAGAAAGGATTACAAATATTGTATTGCCATATATTCATTTGGAAAGACACTGAACTGAAACTGGACTATGGTGTATTTTGTATAGAACTTATTATTTGTAGTTCAGCGGAATAAAGTAGTTAAACCAAAAAGAGACAACTATAGAAAAGTGATCTCATAATAATGTCAAATAATGTAAGGAATTTCAGTAGTATCAGCAGTCCATTTTATATATGTCAGTGGTTCATTCTACGTAATGCTAAGCTTGCTGACCTGAATAAAAAAACGAAAAAATCAGTGGAAAACTTCATTTAATTTAGTCGTATATTTTGATATTCAAGTATCTTCGACAAAAGATCAGAATCCCTCTCCTGGAGGCTGATTCTGATCTTTTGTCGTACTTAATGTCAAAATATACGCCTAAATGAAATGAACTTTTCTTCTGATTTTTTCGTGTTTTTATTCAGTTCAGCAAGCTTAGCATTACGTAGAATGAACTGAAAGTGACACACATAAAAAATTCAAAAAAATATTTTTCGATTTTAAGCACTTGTATTGTTTTAAGTTCATGTATGTAGAAAATCTATTTACCTTAGTATACAATTTTTGTCACAACCTCCGGAGCAGTTGACTAATTTGTCGTACTTTTAGGCGTGTATTCTGACATTAATTCATTGCAAATTCATTTTAGTTTATTTTGTGGTTGATGAAAAGGATAAATTAAAATGAATTTGGTGAATATAAAAGTACGACAAATTTGAGGTGAAATATCAAAATATGTGACTAAAATATACGTCTAAGCTACGACAAAGAGATCAGAATCACCCCACTGATCTCATCACAATTTGGCTTGACTTGGATTTCATTTTGGCTTTCGACTATTGGCCAATTCTTTGCTACTGAGTGTGTGCTACCTGCTACTGTGAAAAATGTCTTTAACATTGTGTTCGCGTCGCATTATCTGTGAAACTGATAAATAAAGTAGGAATTTCAATTTAATAATAATCGAGAGTTAAGTACACATTGCACGCATTCTGGAATTGGATCTGCAGAATTTTGTCTCTTTACTTTGCTTACTGCTGTTGTCGTGACATCCCAAAAACAATAATAAATTCATAGTTATTAAAAAAAATGTATGAGAGGTATTGTGAAATAAATTAAAGTTAATTAAATTAACTTATTTTCATTGTATAGGAATGACCCATGCTTTAAATCCACTCTCATAATCAAATTTCCTCGAAAATACTACTAAACCGGCCAGGTATTGAATTTCATAATATTTTCATTTTCACTGCTAATTTTTGAAATTTAGTGATAAACTAAATACGTCATACCCCAGTTTACGTTGTTAAATGGTTCCAGAAAAATGCGACGTTAACCGAAACAACGTTATACGGGACAAATAAATATCCTGATAGAAAAAATACTGCTAATATACCAATTTACATAATTAAGAAATATTAGAGCATTTATTAGAGATTTAAAAAATAAAGATTGTGAAAATTAGATTTTAATTCTTTAGATTAGAATAAAATGATTTTATAATAAAATCAATTTTTTGTTTAATTAAATATAAAAATACAACATTAAATTAAATTATTAAATTCATTTGAAGAAACACTTGAATACTATTATTATAGGGAAAATATATAAGAATATAAAATTCAAAAACTAAAATTTTTTATTAAATTAAAAAAGTAATATAAAAACATTTATTGAGCTTACATGCTCTCTTCAGACGATTCGCATGAATAACTAAAAATAGTTATTGCGGATGACCCACGGCTAGTCGTTGGTTCAACGTTCCTCGGCGCGTTATTAAAATATTGATGCAATGTTACCTGTACTGAAGGCTTCTTTTTGTTATCGTACAACTCTCTATAAGATCTTACCGCACTATCAATTTCTCTGTTTACTTTGGAGCATCGTTCTAATATTGGATCACACCTTTCAAATATAGCTTTAGCTTTCTCAAGATATGTTAATGCATCCTTAAATTCCTCCATTTTAAAAATTTTAGCCTCAGCTCCATCCGTATCATCTTCTTTATCCTCCAAATTGCTTTTGTCTAATACAATTAGTTCTTCATTTATTAATTCAGTATTATGAGATTTAACTAGCTGCACAATATCATTTTGATCCAAATCGGTAAAACCCAGACGTCTTCCCAGTGACACAATTTCCTGCTGAATATCAGCAGTAGTTTCTACAAAGCTTCTGAAATCATCAGCGCATTCTGGCCATAGATTTTTCCAAGAACCGTGCATGGAATTTAGCGAAACTGCATTCCATGCTTGTTCAATTAAATTGATTGCTTTTAATATATTAAACTCTTTCCAAAACTGTTTGAGATTCATGACAGTGCATTTAGAGCTTGGGAAAATGAAAGCTTATGATAATAATGCTTAAAATTAGCAATTGCACATTGATCCATAGGCTGTAATATTGATGTTGTATTTTGGGGCAAAAATACGACTTTAACCATACCTTCAGACAGTTCATCTAAGTCTTTTGGATGGCCAGGAGCATTATCTAGTATCAGTAATATTTTATTTGCCAGATTGTTATTGGTATAAAACGTTTTGACTGTAGGACAAATATATTCAACAAACCATTCCTGGAAAATTGATTTAGTAACCCAAGCCTTCTTATTTGCCTTCCAAAATACTGGTAATCTGTTCTTAATACACCCTTTCAGAGCCCTAGGATTTAGTGAGTGATAAACCAGCATTGATTTAAGCTTAAAATCACCTGTGGCATTACCTCCAAGAAGTAAAGTAAGCCTATCTTTTGCAGGCTTATGTCCAGAAATTACCTTTTCATCTTGCGCAATAAAGGACCTGGTTGGCATTTTTTGCCAGAATAGTCCAGTTTCATCAACATTAAATACTTGTTGGGGACTGTAACCACCTGTTTCGACTATCTCTTTAAATCTGTTCGGATACTCGAATGCAGCTTCTTTGTCAGCACTAGCTGCTTCTCCTAACAATTTAACATTGTGAATACCAGATCTTTTTTTGAATCTATCAAACCAACCACGGCTTGAACTGAACGTTTGTCCTTCGCAAGTGTCCCCCATTATTTTTTTTAAATCATCGTAAATATGAAGAGCCTTTTCTTGAATTAACATTTGACTTAAAGGCATGTTACGTTGAGTCTGATCTTCAATCCATATCAACAAAAGTTTTTCCATTTTTACCATGATAGTGCTTCTAGATTTTATCGATTTTGATTCAATGGGTACTGCATCTATGACATATTTTTTGTATTTGTCCTTATCTTTAATAACGGTTCTTATAGATGTTGGTGGAATACCAATATGTTTTGCTATATCCACTATTCGTTCACCAGTTTCAACCCGTTTGATGACATCTAGTTTAACCTTTAAAGTTAAATGATTGGCAGTGCATTTTGTGTATGTATTGCTCATTTAGCTGATAACAAAATGACAGGCATGGACTTCTAAGCGGCATCTAATAAGATTTAGCATTGCTAAAACAACTACATCGATTAGTAATTGCATTGCCCATCACCCAGCTGTTAAAGATGTTAAAAAGATGGAAAAACTGCGATTTTATTCTCGTAATGTATTACGTACAGAGAGGTCGTCCTTTTGTTCAAATGATTTCGTTGCCTGCTTTCATTAAGTACTTCAGTTCGATATAAAGGAATATTACATGCGTACTACTAAAACACAAGAAATGGTGGTATATAGCATGTACATGTTTTCAATAAATTTGATAAAAATGTGGTTTATCACCCATTTTAAGAACATTTTTAAAATGTACTACACTTGCACTACATATACTACAATTTTTTTCTGTAAATACTACATAAAATTTTCAAAAAGTCGGATCCCTGTCTAACTGTCTATCCTGATCTATAACCGTTCAGCTACTCGTCACATTTATCAGTCCATATCTCTCCGTCACCTATTCTCTTCATATGTTGGCTAGTTCTAAAAGTTGTGAGTTTTGAGGCTTATGTAGATGTTAGGGGTCTGTCCATGAGCTTACCAAATTCTAGCTGTTGGGCTTACCAAGATAGCCTTTCCATTCTAAGTTTGACTATCGCGGGGTATTCATACAAAACGTATAAAGTAGTGCTTTCCTAGTTGAGACGTGCTATGCGAACGCGCGGCAATTGCGCAATGTAGATTCCAGGCCTTTGGCTCATAGCTTCCGAATTAATATTTTTTAGTTCACTCACCGAGGCATTTACTGAAGATCCCAAATAAAGGTCATCCATTGGTAAAAAGTCCTTTTCGTTTAAGAAATCTGCGTCCTCTATTTGGAGATTTTCTAAATAATGCCTTTGAAGATAATTATCTAGTATGGTTTTTGCTAACCTTGTTATTTCTAAATGGAGCCGGAATATTTTTGGGGATTCACTCTAAAAAAGTTTATTTAATTTATTAATGTTGTTAATTTATTAACTGTTGGTGGCGCATATCTTAACAACTGTGGATATAATTTGTTGAAAGGATTCTCCAAATTTTTTAAAATAAATATTCTGTCCATTTTTAAGTTCATCTATATTTGCTTCGAAACCAAAATATATTTTCAAGCAGTCGATTGGTCTAATAAGAGCTGAACCACATTTTCAAGTGGAAACAATCGTGTTTGAGACGGTGCATCATTTTATGTGGTTTAAAGTCGAGTAAAGATTGTATTTGGTTAAATTGATGTGTTATTTTCGCGCTAGCTTGAGCGATTTTCTTAGGTGAAAAACTGGACTTTTCTACATCTCGTGAAATTGATGCGTCGTGGAAAATGACTTCCTATGAGGAAAATATTCACAACAGAGCACTAATATCGCCATTGAAGAAAAAACTGCAAAAATACATGCGAAATGTAGTAACTGGAGTGTATGTGTATATCAAGTGTATGAAAATGGGTTTCCGATGGCAAAAACGTCCCGACAAAGTTTTCTGAATCCGGAAAAAATACACCATCCAATAATACTCGGCGAATTCTTTCATTTGATATGCAACATGCCGCATTTTAAGCAAAACACCGCCGAGGGTTCCTACCCCCACTTTAAAAGTATGCCGAGAAAAATTTTCTTCTACGAATTGTTGCTGGTAATGAGCTGACGCCAACAGTGAAAGCCGTCTTTGGATCGGACATAACCCTACCGCGATATAGCTGATCTAAGGTGCAAAGAATCCAGTACCTCAGTTCGATTAGAAAAAAATATATGCTAAAAAAGTAGGTATGGGGATAAATAGCTTAAATAGCAAGCCTACGATTATAGGAGTGTGGGTACTCAAACTTCGTTTCAGGACCTAAGTAATTCTATTCTGTACTGTACTAGATTTGCCAAAATGTACTAGATAAAACTTTGATCGCCCCTCTCCAAGCTTAACCCTGCTTAATTGAAATAAACATTGTTAATAAAATATGCTTAGAGGGTATCACAATGCCTCGTTTAAGACATTTCTCATGTCTGTTGATGTCGGGCCTAAAATCGGCATTCCCCTTTGGGCATTTATTTTGCAAACGTTTTGTAACTGAATGGTTTCTCCCGTTATATTATTTGCCCCGTCAGCAGCAAAGTCCATTAGATTCTTTCTATAATCAATTCCGGAGTAGTTAGTGGCAAGTGATTCCATCTGTTTTAACAACGGGACACACCTATTACTACAGTTATTGTTTTTCCTGATCCTATGTCAGTGGATTCATCTGTGTATATGTATAAAGTGAGAATTTTTTGCTGTCACAAATAATCTGTTTTTGATGTAAATCTAAGACATTTTTAGTAATCGCCATATTATCGCAATTAGAATTTTTAAAAATTTGAACCAAGCAGTAAATGGAAGATTATGCTGGCAGCAGAAAGCCTTTCAACACATCATTCTTTAATAACTTTCTATAAACTTACAGACCCCTGAATCAGAAACTTTGCATCTGACCGCCTGAGCACCTGAGCGCATGAGTACCTGAGAGTGCCGTTCGTGACAAAACAGTTTTAGGGTAGTAAAAGTGGATGGATTTACATGACGTTTTTGATTCAGAATTACTGAATGAAGAGCTTTCCGATGGGATAAAATTTTCTTACGTGTTGAGGGGTTTTGGGATGGGGTGAGTCAATTTCAATTTCAATATCATTTATTAAGCTGGGCTGGTACACAAGATTTAACAATCTTTTGTAAGTACTCAAAAATATAGTTACAGTGAAAACAATGTTCAAATAGTTACTTATACTAAACGTTAATAGCAAATATTAATTAAAGTAAAATCACATAGCAAAAACTAAATTCAAGTAGAATTATAATATGAAAATATTGCTACCACAAATATACTCAAGCAAGAGATAAATAATTATGTTATGTTAAAGTAATTAATCCATAAAGCAAGAAAATAACTAATTAATTAGTAGCACTCTTGAAACCATTTACATCTGAATTGAATACAGCAACCTCTTAAATTCACCGACAGTGATCGCTCTCTGCACAATAGCAGGTAATGTGCTTCAAAGCCGTGGGATCCGAATGAAGAAAGAGCTTTTCTGATCCAAGCAATTATGACGTGGAATCCGAAGATCACAACGATGCCGAGATTGGAGAAACTTACAATTCTTCAATGTCTGGTAAGTCATTGATGAATAAGGAAAACAGCAATGGTCCTAAGATTGATTCTTGGGCAACGCCACAGAGAAACGGATGTAAATCAGAGTAACGATCGTTGACTCGCACTTGTTGATATCTATCACATAAAAAACTCTGTATCAATTGGGCAGCACTAGAAGAAAACCGGAAAAATGTCTGAAGTTTGTTGAGGAGCATCGAGTGATTTACACAGTCAAAAGCTTTAGTAAAGTCGACTAAAACTAGTATTCCAATCTCGTCGTTATCTAGGCCTTTTCTTAAATCAGTGGTAACCTTTAGGATAGCCGATTGATAGCTGTCTGAAACCTGATTGCCAACGTGAAAGCATTCTACTGTTCTCAACAAACAATTGGATCTGAGTGTACATCACCTTTTTCAAAGCCTTTGCGAGAAAACATAAAATGCTGATGGGTGTATAATCAGAAAGGTTTGCAGCAGATTTTTTCTTAGGGGCAGGTAGCACAGTAGCAGGAAGGTAGATGATGTTAAGCAGGTATTAAAATTAAATAATATATAGTGACTAATGTAAGGCAGCAATAATTTCAAGAATTCTGGAGATATATTATCAGGACCAGTGGCACTAGATTTAACATTCTGCGTAATCAATACACCAAAAAGAGAAAGAATTAGTATATTCTCAGGGTTATTTAAGCATGGTGTATTGCCGGGTAATGCTGATTGATTCACATTATGCGACACGAAAAATCTATTCAAATCGTTAGGGTCGAGTGAAGTTTCCTCTGTGGTGCACCCATATACTCCAGCTTGTTTCAGATTCTTCCATAGAATCTTGTTTCAAAGCGTTGGGTTGAATTTTTGTTTGAAATATCGATATTTGGTCGACTTAATGGCCGATGTTGCGATTTTGAATACCGTGCGCGAAAAACTTGTCTTAAGGCATCTAAACTCCCTATAAAAGAACTCCCTTTCTGCAACTAGACGGCCGATATTGGATGTAAACTAAAGATAGGCATTTAGCATATCTCTTCTATATGGAATAGGTAAATAAAACTCTCAAGAATTTCGACTTGATCGTCTACTACACTGCAAGATAATATGCCATCCCAAGGCAGCGTATTGCATTCCTCGGACAGCTCCGACAAATTAATGTTGTTAAAATCACGATAACGAAAATAGTTTGATATTTGACTAGGACAAGGTGCAAAATCATACGTTAGAAAAATTAGATCATGGTCGAGAAAACTTGGAGCATTGAGCTGATTATGAAAGAGTATGCGATTTTCCTCAAAGTATTTGCTGTATTATAATAGGTGGGGAGATTATTTAATATGTGCAAATATACAGACTGAGACTGAGTGAAATCTCTAAAATCATGGGCAAGTACGTTTGAAGATAAGAGATTAACATTAAAGTCACCCTCTACAAGGACGTTACTATAAATATGAGCCACCGAAGCAAGCGCATTTTCAAATTCAGCAGCATTTTCGTACGAAAAACAGTTTGGAGGAGAATAAAAAGCTTATAAAACAAGCTTCTCCACTCCATTATCTACCTCAACATCAATGAACTCGATTGAACCTCCGATGGAGGAGAAAACGACCTTCGTATTGAAGAAATCTCTAACGTATATTGCCACCGCCCCGCCAACACGCTCTTTCCTATCATTACGAAATAGATTATATCCAGAAATAGACATTATAGATGAGGGAATTTCCTTACACAACCAGGTCTCGCTAATTAAAATAGCATGTACATCTGTGCCACCAAACATCAAGCGAAAATTGTCAACTTTGTTGCGGAGACTCCGAGCATTTAAATGGCATACATTGAAACCTGCACTGCATTTGCAAAAAATGATCAGCACCCAGATGGCCAAAATCAACATTCATAGAGAAAAAAACTGTCGATGAGAGAGAGTCGAGGTTCCAGATGCGTGATTCGATAGGCGAGACTCGAGTTTCGCGACTCGAGAGTCGAGCGTCGGGACTCTAGAGTCGAGATTCGTGAGTGGGTATTCGAGTTGATATTTGAGAGTCGGGGTTCGAGCGTCGTAATTTGTGATTCGAGAGGCGAGAGTTGAGATTCGAGAGGCGAGAGTTCAGATTCCAGAGTCGAGAGTAGACAGTTGACATTCGAGAGTCTAGATTCGAGAGTTGAGGGTCGAGATTCGAGTCGGGAGTCGAGAGAGTGTGTAGTGTATTTATGACTAAAAAGTGGAAAATAAAATATATTAAAAATAACTTTTAAAATAAATAACTTTTGTAATTAAAATGCACTCAAAAGGAAAATTAAATTATTTTTTTCTTTCTCAGTAATATACACAAGAAAAGTTTAATGCAAAATGAGAAATGCTACAACTCAGATTAAATCTTAAAAGTTTGGGCATCATAACTATAATCACAATTGTCTAACTGCAACTCATGCCCAAACTTTTAAGATTTGATCTAAGTTGTAGCATTTCTCATTTTGCATTAAACTTTTCTTGTGTATATTACTGAGAAAGAAAAAAATAATTTAATTTTCCTTTTGAGTGCATTTTATTTACAAAAGTTATTTATTTTAAAAGTTTTTTTAATATATTTTTTACTTTCGTGGCAACACTTAAAACTTGAGTAATTTTTGTTTGCTGTTTAGGGGCAATTTATAAACTCTTGTACTTAATTGTAGCTTCGTGTGTGATTTAACCTCTTTTACCTGCCTTAATTTCATGTCTTTAATTGCAAATTATGCAAAAGGCGCAACCTTTTGATCTTTTTATAAGGCAAACATTGATTTCACCATCTGATTTGCAGTAAGGGCTGTACTTTTCTGTATATTTCCAATATCTGAATGTAAAAGTAAAAATTTCATTAGACTGACAACGAAAATAGAAGTAAATTACCAGTACTTACCACGTTAAATATCCTGATTTTCAGTAAAAGTCTGTACAAATTCTTTAAAAATTTGGATATCTGGAAGACAGGTGAAAAATCTGGCAATCTTCAGATAAAATTCTGGATCTGGAACCACTGGTCATGAGGTTCATCTCTTCACTTGCGTAACAACATAATAGTAAATTATTTTCTGCGGTTCGGTGTTAACACTCCCACCGAATTCTCGTGCTCTTTTCTTCACTACTGGTGTGATGGAAAGAAAAGAGTCACAGAAAAAATTGACTAATAAATATTAGCTCAGCAGGATCAAGAATTGAAAATTTAAAAAGAAAAGTCTCTTAATTATCTTACTTTAAAAAAAGTTTAGTTTTAGTACCATGACAGTCAAGGCCGCTTCATACAGAATATGTTTTCTTCAGATTGATTTAGAGTAAAAAACAAAACAAAAAAAGCACCACAGCAAATACAGGTGTAGCTCAAAAGACCTTTTTAACGATATCCAGGATAAATACAGAAAGGATTGAAAAGAATTTTGGAAAATCGTATCGAAAAATTTATTGAAATTGAAATCATAATCAAATTTGAAATCAGAATTATCATTAAACCATATTCTGGGGTATGCGGTGTCCTGATGGATCCCATTTACAGACAGGAGACCTCCATTAGCCAACCGTCAGCACTCTGACACCTGTCTATATATACATATATAGGTGAAAACCACACCGCATGTAATCTCTTCGAATCAATTAGAGAGAGAGAGAGAGTGAGAGACAGAGAGGGAGTGATAGTGAGTAAACTGAAGTGTGTGGTAAATGATTTTCCTAGGTGGAATTTTACATATCAACAAAAGTGAAACGGTTATGATGGCAACGCACAGGTGTTATCAGGTGATACATATTATGCGACTGACACAACTAATTTAAACGTTCGCATCACGATAAACCGACAAAATGAGCGGTCGAACTGTGAACGCAATCCCTGCTCCTGATGATGATGATGATGATGATGAGGATGATGGTATCGAAAAAGGACTAAGAGAGAGATTATCATATTTATCGTAATTAGTTTTAACACAGTAGTCAGCTGAAACTGTTAATTACTGTTGAGGCTTTTGATTTTAATTGCTGATAATTTTATCAACTTTTCATTTAACACGGGATGTGAACAATATGCGTGTTCGAGTGGGTGTCTGATGTACATATGTATGTATATATTGTTCGGTGGGATCCCTATACGAATATTAACTTCTTGCTTGTACGCACATCATATGTGCAGTGGCAATATGTTGCACAGCAATTACCTCAATTGGATAAAGTACCGTTTTGTGAAATTTTTGAACCGATAGACTATATTTTGTTTGTGAAACAGCTAACCGCAACGAGCAATTAATAACAAACAATATAAAATACAGTCTAGGCGGAAAATTCGAATATTTAATGCAAATACGACGAATCTGTGTTCAGCACAGATTTATCCCAGGATATTCTACGGGAGATACATATATATATATGTAAGCTCATGGGTCAATCCTTCATCATTCACTGAACTGAACTCAGTGGGAACTACCAGGAACTACATATATACATGTACTCGCGGGAAGAACTGTGTTTCAATAAACTCCGAGCAAAATATTTTCGAAAAATTAAATCTGTCCACTGGCAATGGAGGTGTGAACAAATTTATGAGGTGAATTGATAGGGGCCGACAAACTGATATGACAAAATGTTAACAATTTACGCGCGTTCATTCATAATTGTAGCAAGTGCGAGAGAGAGAGAGAGAGAGAGAGAGAGAGAGAGAGAGAGACTTTCCAGGTAGGTAAGGTAGGTAGATCCTTTGAAATGGGAAACTGCGTTGGAACTACATATATACATGTGCATATAAGTGTTACGGCATTATTTTCGGTTCGTTTTTCTTTTATTGTTGTATTTGTAATATTTTTCTGGAAATAATATAGACCCATTTTGCGTGTACAATTTCGATAATGAATGAGATTGCCTCCGAATGTTTATTGAATCAAATAATTATTGTTGTTGCTGTTTTTCCAATATTGTATCTCTTGAAGGGTTTTTTTAAATTAACTCATGAATCTTCGGCAATCATCGAAAATTATGGTTTTCATTATTGTCTACTGTATAGATGGGGCTATACGGAAGTGCTTCCTGGTAAGAAGTTCAAAAGGAAGGAGGGGATAGTTCAGAGGCGGATCTAGCATAGAAATTAAAGGGGGGGTCATCTTACAAATTACATTGAACAAAAGATGAACGCGCCGTACGCCGATTAGCTTAGCCACCGCATTACTGTAGTGAGGTACTAGAAAGGTTCCCGCATTAAGTGGTGTGGATGATGTGTCATTTTTAGGGTTCCGTACCCAAAGGGTAACAACGGGAACCCTATTATACTAAGGCTTCGCTGACCATCCAATAAATCAATCATTTTATTTACCTAATTTGTAGACAAGATTAGAAATCTTATCCCACACAACACAAATGTTTCCGTGGTATGTTACTGGGAAATCCTGTTAGGATATATAAATTGTCCGTGAGAAATCCCGTCCGGTCCCAGGTAACAACTTACGATGTCCCTGGGAGTGCCGAATGTCCGGGGTTGGGATGTCCTTAGGAGATCCCATGCCATTCCCACAGGATTTCCTATGGTTGTACTTAGGCACAGTAGACGCATTCAATAATGTGAAATTCCCGCTGCAGGCGTACCTAGGACGTTTGCTTTATCTCCTAGTTTGCTGGCAGGATGTACAGGGGAAATCTGAGGATATTGTTTGATAGAATTTTCTTTATGAGTATGCATTTTTACAAAAAAAGGAATAAATAATGGCTAGAAAGTATATACCAGGGGTGTATGTACTTACACAAAACATAAATCACAGGCAAATTGAATTCCTATGACAAAAACTTCGCCAAACAAGCAGAAATAGCAGAAACGAATAAGATTCTTGTATAGCTTCATGCATGTAGATGGCTTAAATAATGCAGTTCTGATATGGCTTCTTTCCATTCATACTTCGTTATTCTGTTTTTGGTCTAAAAAAACGACACAAGAAAGCACGGTAAGCCACAAATTAGCGCTTTCACTAGAAAACCACGTGAACCACGAGAATAAAAAAAAACATAACGAAATAAATTCTGGGAGGGGAAAAACTACTTTCCTAAGTTTGTCCAAAAATTGTCCTGCACATTACGTATGTGTTTTTCTGTAAAATACTGAGAATTTTCTCGTGGAGAGTTCTTGTAAGATATCCCATAATAACTTATGGTAAATTTTTTAATAACTCCTAGAAATATGGTCCTAGTACATACTGAATACTTCCTGTTTATCTTGGGCAAGTTCTGGGATCTGTGGGAAAAGAATGGGATGTCCCTGGGTAATTTTATGCTATATGGGATACTAGTACAATGCAAAGTACGGCTAGGTTAGCTAATAAACTACAAAATAAAATTAAAATAATAAGAAAGAGAAAAATTAAACGTAATACTTACAATATATTAGAAAAATAGTTAAAAATAGAAAGGGAAAGAAAAGAAAAAGAAAAGAAAAAGAAAGGGGAAATATAAGAAGAAAAGAGTTCGACACAATCAGCTATATAGTAATTAGTGAAATACAATTACATTATAAGTTGCTTAAATTCACTGATAGAAGTAACACTCTGTGCATTGGGGGGTAGGGAATTCCAAAGACGTGCAACCTGGACAAAGTAGGATCCCTCAAGAATGGATGAATTGAAACGTAGAATTAGAAGTTTACGCCCTTTCAGGGACTGTAGAAAATTGACGTTACAAAAAAGATACTCTGACTCACCTGTGCGAATAAGATTATCCAGGAAAATCAGTGCTTTACTCTTTAGGTACGTATCTCGAGTACAACCCAATATCAATGATCTATAAGGAGAGATATGAGCAGAACGACGCAAACCGAAAGCAAACCGTATACAGTCGTTGAAAGCAACCTCAAGCTTTCGATTGCAAACTGAGTCTCATGTATATTAAACTACCATAAGCAAAAAGCGGCACCAAAAGTGTCCTAACTAGTCTCAAACGCAAATCGATGGGAAGTATATTTGCAGACAGCCAAAGTCTCCTAAGCCCACCATAAATTTTGCTAAATTTGATATGATCACAGCACCTCAAACGATTATTAATTTTCACTCCCAGATTGATTATACAGTTTACATAATGTAGTTCCACTTTATTAAGCATAATTGAGGGTAGATCCTCAATATTAATATCATAATTAGAGAGGGCTATACATTGCGATTTATTGGGGTTAAGAAGGAGTTGATTATCAATTGCCCACTTAAAAATTTCTAAGAGATCATCGTGTTGGGCAAAATGCAATCTGATTGACGATTAATGATTACGATTACAATCTGTAATCTGTAATCATGATTACAGATTGATAATATTAATCAGAAAAGTAATCATTTTTGGCGATCAATGATTGATTAATCGTAACCGTAATCATGATTACATGATTACATTTTTTGATTACAAATTTGCAAGAGTTTTAAAATTGTTGGCACATAAACTAATGTTTGTAATGTAAGCACATATCTGTAGTGGGATGGTAATGGGATATCTGATATCTGTGGATTGCGTTTATCAATTAATAGTAATTAAGAAAAGGAGTTAGAGTTAGAATCTTCTGATATCAAAAACAATACTGTATCATTTTGTTAGGTAGTAGTTTGTAAATCTAATCTGTCTTCCTCACTCTTGCTGTCATGTCAGTAATATTTACCCATTGCAGCACTTCGAGCATGCTTCTAGCTGGTGTATATATGCTGCATTTCAGAAAACTCACTTTGTCTTATTCTACAACAGTTGCAATCTGCCCTTGGATTCATTCGAACTAGCATATAACAATTTGGGGCAATATGAAAAGTGTGGCAAAATCAAAACGTTAAAAGGCATTATTGCATTTTCCGTGCTCAACGACTCTCTAATACGCCCCAGAAATCTAATCTTTTTCGAAAAGTAATCATTTTTGGCGATCAATGATTGATTAATCGTAACCGTAATCATGATTACATGATTACATTTTTTGATTACAAATTTGCAAGAGTTTTAAAATTGTTGGCACATAAACTAATGTTTGTAATGTAAGCACATATCTGTAGTGGGATGGTAATGGGATATCTGATATCTGTGGATTGCGTTTATCAATTAATAGTAATTAAGAAAAGGAGTTAGAGTTAGAATCTTCTGATATCAAAAACAATACTGTATCATTTTGTTAGGTAGTAGTTTGTAAATCTAATCTGTCTTCCTCACTCTTGCTGTCATGTCAGTAATATTTACCCATTGCAGCACTTCGAGCATGCTTCTAGCTGGTGTATATATGCTGCATTTCAGAAAACTCACTTTGTCTTATTCTACAACAGTTGCAATCTGCCCTTGGATTCATTCGAACTAGCATATAACAATTTGGGGCAATATGAAAAGTGTGGCAAAATCAAAACGTTAAAAGGCATTATTGCATTTTCCGTGCTCAACGACTCTCTAATACGCCCCAGAAATCTAATCTTTTTCGCCTTTTTTCCCACATAATCAAGATTCTTGAATTTAAGTTGATGATCAGATATGGGCGTGTCTTGGAGTTTTCTACAATAAAAGTTCTTACTTACGATCACAGATTGTTTGTTTTCTTAGAAATCTCTTGATAAGTTTCATTTGTAATCAAAATAAATGTAATCATGTAATCATAATTACGTTTCTTAGATTAATCGAAGTAATCATGATTAATGATTGATGGGTAATCATGATTGATGTAATCATGTTTGATATGTAATCATGATTGATGTAATCATGATTGATTTAATCATGATTATTAATCAATTACAAATGTAGTTGATTACGCCCAACACTGTCGTTTACTCTGCAGATACAGTCCCCACTCAGTTCACGAGGTCTACATATGTAAGTACAACTGTACATCATCTGCATACAGGTGCAATTGAACATCATGGACGACATCACATAAATCGTTAATGTAGAGACTAAAGAGAAGAGGTCCTAAGACTGAACCTTGAGGAACTCCACATGTTAAATGCATTCGGGAAGACGGAGCTCCTTTTATAACCACCTATTGCGACTTATTTGAGAGAAAATTGGAGAAATAAAGCAGAAGAGGAGAACTTACTAACTTACGCAGCAGTTTTTGATTACAGCACAATCAAATGCCCTTGAGAAGTCTAACAAAACCATCACACCAAGATCTCCCTCATCTAAAGTCGATCGCAAGTCCGTAGTGACCTTGAGTAATGCAGATTCTGCACGAAAGCCAGACTGATACTTCGCCAGGAGATCATTACATGTTACATAATTTTCAATCTGGCCTCGCATAAGCTTTTCCAAGACTTTGGAAAGAAAACTTAGAATGCTTATTGGACGGTAGTGTGCCAGCTCAGTGGTAGACATTTTTTAGCAATAGGAATAACATTAGCTATTTTCCATACTTCTGGGAATTGAGATGTAGTTAGACAAGTGTTCATGATGTGCGGAACGTACGGAAAAATGGAAGCTCTTGTGAAAACGAGGATTTATTTCATCAAAACCAGTAGCATGGGACTTGATAGAGTATATCGATTTAAACAGTTCATCATTCTCCACACACCAGAAAGAGAAGCAATTAACACTTTGTTCACGTAAAGTAAGAAAGGGCATGCTAGGTTGTTGTAGTGAGTTAGTAAATTTGATGCTGGACCAGAAATAAAGTGCCGATGAAGTTCCTCAGAATCAAAAGGATGCTCAGGGTTGACATCAGAATAAATGGAAGCTCGCTTCAAGTTTCCCCACAAGGTTTTGGAAGGTAAGCTTGGATCGAATTGAGAAGAAAATTACTCATTCCGTCACCAGGTTGTATCTAATGAATCGTAATATGTAGACAGTTGAAATTTTCACAAACTGTGTATTTCTATTAGCGATATAACAACAAATAATAAAAATGAAATAAAATTAAAAATTAAAGGGGCGTGATTTTTTCGGCGTTTTTTTCTCGTTTTATCAGGGACCGAATCAGTTATGACTTTTTACGCAAAAAGCCAACTTTACCTGTTATTCCTGACTGATAATAATTTGAAGCTAAAAAAACTAAGCTGGAAAGGGATTTTATTTTATCTGGTAAAAATAAAAAGCCAGCTTGACTTTCTATTTTTTCTGGCAATAATAAAAAGCCAGCTGGGCTTTTTACTTTTTCTGGTAAAAATAAAAAGCTTTTTATTTTTTCGAGCTGGAAGTAACAGGTTTTGAAGCTGGTTATTTTTTTGAGGAAGTATAAAAAGCCAAGCTGGTTTCTTACTTTGTCTAGCCGAGTATAAAAAAAAAAACATAACTGGTCCGGACCCTGAAAATAAGAAACCAGCTTGGCTTTTTATACTTCCGGCTTCGAAACCTGTTACTTCCAGCTCGAAAAAATAAAAAAGTCAGGTTGGCTTTTTATTTTTACCTGATAAAATAAAAAGCCTTTTTTTTTAGTTTTTTTTAATAAAAAGTTAAGTTTTCAAAAGCTTTGCAGGAATCGAAACGGGTTTCACGAGACATCTTTTGGTATATTCCACAAAATTTCACGATCATGATTTATCCCAGCTTTTTTGTTTAAAGTTTTCAAAATACCATCATAAGTAGGCATTTTTTTTTAAAATGACAGCATTATTTTTTCAAATGACGCCTACTCTTATATGAAAAAATAAATAAAATGTACATAGTGGTAAATTTTGTACGATGATACGGAATCCTTCGTGCGCGAGTTCGACTCGCACTTGGCCGGTTTTTTTTACAAAAAGTCATTTTTTAATAGCATAGTAGTTTAGGGTGCAGATTGCAGGAGTCATTCAAACCAAACCTTTGTCAGTTTTACACACTGGCACATATAATATGCTCGATATGCTACTTCATGCGGGTGTTTTAAAAATAGTTCTTACGTCGCACAGTGGTCCCAAACCCCGAAAAGCTGGAAAAAAGTCAAAACGTATTCAATTCGGGTGAAAGTCTATACTCGAGGGTTTTCGGGGTCGCTGATTATGAATTCGAAGTCACCATGTAGAAAAACAAAACGGCGGATCCAATATGGCGGAAAATTTCTTCAAAAACATATTCAATTCGGGTGAAAGTCTGTACTAGGGATTTTCCGGGTCGCTGATTACGAATTCGAAGTCAAAATGTAGAAAAACAAAATGGCGGATCTAATATGGCGGAAAATTTATTCAAAAACGTATTCAATTCGGGTGAAAGTCTGTACTCGGGAATTTTAGAAATTATGATTGTAAATAAATGAAATAGAAAATGTAATGACAGTTGACATTTGAAGATTTGGGAAGAAGAGGATTTTAATACAGTAATTAATCATTATTACAATGACAATGAATATTTATAATATATTTCTTTCATTATTTTATTTTTAAACGATATAATATGAGTACTTCTTATAATTAATCGCTGTCTTGCGAACTGTCCGATGTATTGCTCATGTTATTTGAAAAAATCTGACTTGATTCTGAATATAACGATCTTAGTTTCTTCGGGGGAAGTTTTCGCAAAATGGATATTATTGGATCTGACGTTACTAAAAGTCTACAAAAAATGTCTTCCATGTTTTTGATGCAGTCACATTTTCGTGATAAAAAATCTCCTCGGAATCTTTTAATATATTTGTTACATGATTCCTGAGCTTCTTCAGACATTTGTCAAATAGTAAGTAACGAAGATTCCACGATTCCGTGACCGTGAATAAGAATTTTGTGTACTATTGTTGGCATGAAGTACCACGATACAGTTCAACAAATTTTCGTGCAAAATGTTCAGTGTATTTGCGAAATTTGGGTATATTGATTTCGAAACCACAAAAAATTAACTCCAATACAACCTGGAATCGCTTTATCAATTCTTCATCAATTACCGTTATCGAAGCGGAAATTTCAGAATTTTCGAAAAAAACTCCTAGCTGTATTTCCGTCATTAGAACTTCCATAGCCTGGTTTTGGTTGATCAACAAGAAGCCCTAATCTTTGTTGTATATATTTTTTTTCTTCTTTCAACATTTTCTTCATCCTCCTTGCTCCCTTGCCACTTTTTATTTCTAACTTATAAGCTAAATGTAAGCAACATTAAAAAAACCGTATCCAAGCATGTAGCGACGATATTCCGAATACTAAGTGATCTTTATTAATCGGTTTTTGCAACATTTTGTCAAAATGATTAAATTCTTTGGACGTAGCACCAGAAAGGTAAAAACGCATACTTGAAAAAACAACATATCCTAAACAAGGACCACCCTAGTGCACACATCATCGCAGCCAGATGCAGCTAATTTTTGGATATGTTTTGAAGAAATGTCTAAGCAACAGTTTCTATTTAGTTTCAGAGCAGGATTCGATGAGGGTTTTGACTTATTGCTTTTTCTAACACGACTTTTCAGAACATAACCAAGAAAAATTCCACTTCTTTTATTAATGACCTATGTACTATTTCATACATTGTTAACAATAATTTCGAGCAATACATTCAAATTGTACTTAGTTTCCGGAGAAGAATCCATTTTGGAGAATCAAACGAAGCAGCTCCTCTAACGCTCACGAGCGGAATGCGTTCCAAGGCCAGGTAGGGACGCTCCCCCTTTCTTAACGGTCATAATATATACTAGGGGTACCACTACAACTATTCCAACCATTGAAAGTCCCTACAAAAAAAATTTTGTTTTCGACTTTTGGCCAGATTTTTGGGGTTTGGGACCACTGTGCGTCGGTGCCAACATTAAAAAAAACTACTGGCGCGAATTTGAAAAGTAATTTTAATAAAACCTTTCGAGTTTCTGTTGAGTATCTATGAATATATTGCCTTTGGTAAAACACTTTTTATTACTAATTAACACAAATAATTAATTCAAAAACATTTATTTCGACGAACCCACTTATGTTTTGTTGTTTACAGTTCTCTCTCAGGTGGTACTTGGTGCTTAGACTGAAAGAGAACGCTATATAGAAGTGAGCCCACTGACTGCAGTGTATTTTTATGGACGTAGTCAGTCCATATTATACATGTCAGTGGTTTTACATAAAAACACTGCAAACATTTTCGAATGTTAGGCGTTAGGACTAAGTTAGATCCCTGATGTGGAGTCTTTTTCGTGGCTTGAAAAGTGTTTCTCGAAGTTTTTGGATCACCCAAAGTTGGGGACCCAAACTAAAAATCTGAGAAAAACCTATACACATATATCACATGCATACAATAATATTCATTGAAATAAAAAAAATTGGAAAAATTTTCTAATTAATGTAAGTTTTAACGATTTTCCCGCTAAAATGTTTGCTAACAGTTACATTTTTTTGCAAGACTTAGAAAGCCCAGATTGTTAGCTTTCATTTGAGCCCACACATGTATCTACGTACAGCCAACTGTTTTTGAGATAAACTTAGTTTTTATGATGCATAATTTCATAATTAATTTCGTTAATTTTGCGTGGAATTGCATAAAATTAGGCGCGGCTAGCAGCAAAATTAACGAAATAATTAGTCATAAAAATTGATTGCATGTAAGTAGGCACATAATGTCCGATCATATTAAGGGTAACGTTCTGAGGTTTCCAAATCTTTGCAAGAAAGTGTAACGGTTATCAGGTAAATTAAAAAAATTGTTGAAATTTAAATATAATAGTAGCATTTGTTATTGCAATTTTTTTACTTGAACGTCCTATAATTAGCTACATGAGGGGTTGGAGTGAAAGTTTGGTAGAAAGCTTAGACGGTTTACGATCATCTGAGCTAAAAATAATGTGTTTTGTGAAAAACTTGATTATTTTCTTTAGCAAACTGTACCTCCGAAATGATTGAGATAGTTCTCCATGTAACTGCTGCCATACAATTTTTGTTTATTCAGGTGAGTATCTACTATCACTTCTTTCACCCGGAAACAGTCTGTATGTACATATATATGTACCTCCGATGCAATATCGCACGTATATGAGAATCTCGATCGGAATTTTAAAAGGTGACATAACCAATGATAGATACAAGCAGAGAAGAATTGCAAGGTATACAGATTAGGTGTATCTGAAGATTTCTTAGAGAAAAATAATGTGGATCAAGGGTGATGTCCTTAGAAGAGTACTGATGGGTCATAATTAGAGATTAAAATTCCCAGGAATATTGCCATTTTCAAGGAAACTTTCCGGGAAATTTTCAAAATTGCTCGGAACTTTGGGAGTTTTCGTCAGATTCCGTGCATTTTTTATGAGTTCAGTGTTTTTAAACAAATAACTATAGAGCAAAACCGCCACGTGAATATTGTCTGAAAAAGTCTAAGGAGGCTAAGAGCGAAAAAGATTGCTATATTTTTTGTATGCAATGTCGTGACAGTTCAGTCAGTCTTTATAGCTCTGGGGAGCAATATATTAGTCGTGCATATTCAATATTTCGCGTGTGATTGCTACAGTTTTCGATCCTTAACGATGCCATGAAGATCGTCAAAAATCTGGGACTATTAGGATTTAATTAACATAAATGACAAAAAGGTAGTTAAGTGTAGGTATTGCAGAAAAACATTTTTGCAACTGAACGCAACTAAACTAAAATACCACTTGTTAAGTGTTTGCAAGCAATGTCCCAACGAAATCAAACGTTCGTTTCAAGATTATCCTCCACAAACAAGTTCATCACCAATAGCATCAACATCTCAAGGTCAAATAGAAAGGAATGATCGGCTAGAAGTTTCTTTACCTGCTCCTAGCCTTTCACTTCTATCAACGGGATCTGCAACCTCATCAAGCTCTTTTAATCCATTTCAAGATGCATCTCTTCAAAGTACCGGAAATATGAGTGCAGAGTAAAAAACTGAAATTGATATGAATTTTGCGAGGGCTATATATGGAACTGGCGTACCTCTCAATCTGTTGGAGTCAAAACTGTGGCAGAAAGCGATAACCTCACTCCGTTCTGACTACACTATTCCTACGAGATATATGATTAGTAATAATTTCCTTGATGCTGAATATGAGCGCATTAAAAGAGAGACAGCCCAAATAGTGATCAGCTCGGAAGCACTTGGGATCGTTATGGACGGCTGGAGTGACAGATGCGGCAGAGGGATAATAACTTTCATTATAACAACGCCGAAGCCACTCTTTCAAAAGTGCATTCATCCTGGTACGAACCGGGAGACAGCAGCTTACATGTTTCGAGAGTTGAAAGCAGTAGTGGATGAAATTGGACCAACAAACTTTGTAGCGATTATAACTGATAACACAAGCAGTATGAAGGCTATGCGGAGATTAGTAGAGATTGAGTATCCTCACATCACTGCGATAGGTTGTGCTTCACATACGCTTAACCTGCTGTTGAAAGATGTTTTAAAACTAGACAAGTTCAGTAGTGCCGAGAAAATAATGGTTGCCATCATTAAATATACTTTCAAAAAATGCAACATGAAAAGTATGGAAAAGATAGGAAATCTCTTAAGCTACCCAGTAAGACCAGATGAGGTGGCTGCGTTATTATGATGTAGTCATTTTTGTGCAACAGAGAAGTCCTTGAAGCCACTGCTATATACCACGAACTGAGATTTGACCGGGAAATGAAGCAACAAATCCTTTCAGAAGACATTTGGTTAAAAGTTGAATCACTTCATAAAGTTTTGAAGTCAATTTTTATAGCTACAACCAATCTCGAAGGCGATAAAGCGACATTGTCAGTTTCCAAGATGTTTGAACACGTCACAGAAAACATAAAAAACTCCTTATCTGCTGCTGAGGACATATCCAACGATGAGAAAAATCTTATTTTCAATGCAATTGAAAAGAGGCGTCAATTTGTTGAGAAACCAATTTACTACGCTGCTAATATTGTAGACCCTAAGTCCAGAGGAACAAAATTATGAGCTGATAAAATTGCAGCAGGATTAGAATTTATTAACACCTATGCTCATTGCTCAATTGAAGAAAATGGATGCACATAAAGTTATGTGTAACCTAGCTCAATACCAAGCAAAGAGCGATTACTTTTCGCAGAATGGTATTTGGGCTGTTGTCGGTCAATTAGAGCCGAGGACATGGTGGAAAGGCTTCTGTGACTCCCAGGTGATTGCAAATATTGCAATACAAATTCTCAGTATTCCACCATCTTCAGCTTCTAGTGAAACAAACTGGTCACTATTTGGAAATACACAAACTTTGAACAGAAATCGTCTAACAACTGATAGGTTGCAAAAACTGATCGCAGTAAGGGTCAATTTACGATTATTGTCGGACAGCTGTCACGCTCAGTTTCAAGATTCGGAAGAAGACTCAACACTCAGCGTTTCTGATGACGTTGGAGACAAATCCTGAAGAGAGAGACCATTAGTGTATAAGTCTAATTTATGAAATTCATTTAAAAAATATTTCTTATCATTGTTATTATTATTAATTAAAGATCCACTGATAAAAAGGTTACTTTATTTATAATTATATTTTGGAAACTTTCCTCTTAAAATGGAAATATTCCCAGGAAGTTTGGGAAAATTCCGGAATATTCCGGATTTTTCAACTCTAGTCATAATGGATTTGATAGTGGTCTAAGTTGAGCAAGATAAACATCATCTTAGTGGTATACCCCTCTAATTTAACCTAACTTAACTTACCTAGTTCAACCTACATACATATATATATATATATATGCGTGGTATGGAAGTGTTACGGCCGTACTGATGAGTATACGGTTCTTGCTGATACGAAACGCCTGCTTTTACATAGAATTTTTTTTTTTTAAACGTTAGTCAGATCCACTAAGAAACGAAGATCTTATATTTTTCCATTTCTCTTTACAGTCTTTTACTAGAATAAAGAAAGAACAACAATTGAATTTTATGTTTATTTTTGATATATTTTTAAGGTATCGTATCTTGCTCGTTTGTCTCTTTGGGGCAGTATTTTGTTAGAGGGGGGAAGAAACAGCGTCAGTAAGATTGTGATAAGTTACATGATCGTACATGGGGATACCTTCTACTAAAAAATGGATTCATATAGCCAATCAATTAAGGAATGTAGATATTAAACTGCTTAGAAGCAATTGAAGGGAAGCACTTAGGAAGGATTGAAAAACTTCCAAACTCCAGTTCTACTAATTATAACTATTATAAGCAATATCACTCCATTGTTCTTCTAGCAGTTTGCGATGCAGATGGAATATTTACAATAATATAAACGGCATTTGCTGGTCGAAATACTGACGAATCTCCAGTTTAAATCGTTTATTAGAAAAAAAAATAAATAGCAGAATTTTTAGAACCACTTTTTATTCAAATCAAATTATTAAATCCAAGAGAGAAAATAACCGCCTCGTCTGGTTGTTTTTGCTCTTGTATTTATTAATTTAATTTTAAACGTAAAAATAAAAAGTTTTTCTAAACATTCTTCTATTCCATCTGACCATATCCTGTTAGGAGAATTGACAACAACAAAAGGATTGACTCCACTTTACGGCAGCAATAATAATGTATTGTCTATTTAGTCTACTGTGTGCGTATCCTTGTAATATAAAATATAAGCTGAATTGAAAAAAAAAAACCATCATCAGGAAAGGTCATAAAGGTCAAAACCAACAAGATAGGCTTCAGCTAGTAATCTCAGGATGAAATACTGAATATGCACAGTCGAAAGAGAACAATTGAAAACCAGGATAACTTGTTGTTTAAGAAACGATCTGCTTACCACTCAATGGTAAAACATTCTCTATAAATCGGTATGCAATTGAAATATGAATTAAATTATTGGCCATACTCACAAGTAGAAAGTCCCAATTTATTGGCATCCAAAATTAATGGTGACGTAAACATCAAAGATTTCCGGATGACAGGAAATAAAATATTTAAATCCTTACGTATATACATCAATATTCATTTATACAAACACACACACACGCACGCACACGATTGTAGATTCTGGGGGTCCGGAACTCAAGAATCTGTCCGTTCATTAAGTTTAATAAGCATTAAACGTTATCTCGGCTGTTGTTTCGCATTTTCTATGGTCCATTCCTAGGCGAAAATTTGCATACATGAAAGTGCAATATGCAACGAAGCAAGCAAACGGAACCAACGTAGATTCCGGACTTGGTCTAAAATGCTTAAATGTGTACGTTGCTGTTGTTGGGCACTTTGTAGTTCACATAATTATCTTTCCTCTTGCATTAATGCATGTGGATATCAGGAGAAGACCAGTTGCCCTAATTCAAATCTTATGTTTATCGGGAGAGTGTGTGGTCAATGGGGTCCAGGCAGGCATCTATCTCATAGGGGAGGGCGACGGAGACGGTGACGGCGGCGGTGGCGGCGGCGGTGGTGGTGGTGGTCAGATATGCATCATGCTCTAAATGCATTTACAGAATTTAACTATGCAATGACGAGGTTTTACTTGAAATTGTAGGTACCAACGAGAATATCTGTACTCAAGCTATCAACAGCAGCAGTCTGTAACGCTTAGTGAACTGCACACATATATATGTATTTACATAGATTGGGATAGATGGAATAAATTTTACAGACTGAAGATATTTTCTCTATTCGATTTTGTACATAAAATGTTGCAGAAATTTTCATTAAAGTGCGTTGAAGATGGATGATAGAAGGTGATATGTACATGGATGGCTTACAAATGTTTCGCATTATCTTATTACATCTTGAATATTAGTGAGTGTACGCACTTACACATGATTTGGAGATCAACACATTTTCAGACATTTATTTTCTTAATTTTTTCTTTAAAATTGATTAATTGACCTACAGAAATTATGGGGAATTTTTTTTGTCCGATAGCTCCATACCAAAGTAGTGATGGGAGGAGATTTATATGAAAAAGCTCAGTAAGCTATTTATTAGTAAATTTAAAAATAAATTATGGAATCACTAGCCCATGCTAGTGGTTCGTTCTACTTTTGCTATCACAGTAATATTTTGTTGTTGATACTTCAGGGAATTTGCCTTTGATATGAGACCACAATCATTAAAATTGGTTTGTTCAGTCCTACCCATACAGTGAGCGAAATTTAATTATACGCATAGCGAGTTTTAATGATTTTTCAGCTATATTGAAAGTGATATTGAATAAATTTTTGATTATTTGAATTGAAGTGAACACACTGTAATTTTTGTAATTTGATTGAAATTAGTGATAAATAATAATAATAATAATTTTACCACAGAATGGGTAATCGAAAATCTTTAACAGTTGAAGATAGGGCGAAAATAATACCTTTCAAGGAGGTAGAGATGTCAAATCGGGAGATTGAACCAAAAAAAAATAATTAGTCGTTCATCCGAAATTTCCTCAAATTAAAGAAAAATTATAATAAAACTATCACTGCGCAGGGAACAAGAAGATGACTTTACGACAAAAAGGGCAAATTAAGGAAAAAGCAACAAAAGTCTAAGACCAAATCTTATGATAGGTACCCTAGATGAATGTCCGTATGTAATTTTGAATGGTCACCTCTCTGTGCAAGTATGATTTTTGAAGCGGTTTTTCGCATAGTTCGTCGTACAGTAAAAATGATTATAACCAATTTCATAGGATTTCATATTCTGAAGAATTTGTCAGTACATTAAAACAGTCTAGGACTAAACGTTTTCACAGTATACGTAAAAACCTTAAATTTTAATATGGCAACACCAACAACGGGTTGTCCAATTTAGCCCATTTTTAAATTATATTTACTATTTGTATGAAAACGACGTGCACAAAATTTCAGCACTACTTAAAAAAGGATTTTTTGGGACTTGGGTCATATACACCCCCTTCCTTCATTTTGCATATATTTTGCTCGTTCTTTCTTGCGAATCCATAAGCGGCTGTTGTGAACGTTTTTTGTTTGGGTGGCAAATTTCGTCGACGTAACGTTCACAAACACCAGATTAAAATAAAGCTATTTTTTCACCCAACCCACTTCGTCTTTTCGTAGAAATCTATCTCCTCCTACACTTTTTAACCAACAAACTATGATTCTCATGTGATTGGATTCACAACTTAATTTATTGTTCCATAGCTTATTTTCGATTTGGGATTTCGAAAATGGAGGGGGTAATTAAAAAAAAAACACTTTTTTACCAAACTTAGTATTTACATACTTCTTGTTTGCGCGATTCTTTCCCCTATCCATTTTATCGGGTGGCGTAAGCTCTCGGAGGGGCGAGGCGGTAAAGATTCAAATGCTTATAGTTCATGAAGGAAGTGGTGTAGCTCGAACTTTGAGGTCTTAAATGAAAGTTCCCAGCATGGGCTGTGATTGATATGAATTTCAAGTCGCTCGGTAGGAAGGGGGCGGAATCTACGGTGGTGTCGGAATTGCGATATTTTCCACCATCCATATGCAAAAACGCAAAACCCTGAAGCTCCCACAAAAACAACCGCTTTAATTTTACTGAAAACGGTTCTCCTACTTTTACACCCTACGTCAATTATATACTACGTTTTTCGATCGGGGAAGTGGAGGAAATATCGGTCATTTTTACTCTGGCCGCTTTAACTAAGCCATTTCACCTCTCCGCATAGCCATGTGGGTACTCAAACTGCATTAAAAAAATACATATTTGAAAATGACTTCGATTAGTCAAATTTAGTCCCCCTCCTTTTCCGCCCAGTAAACATCTGGAATTTTTTCAGGCCCTTAAAAAGTCTATTCTATTCTATTTAACTGTGTATAAGTGTATAAATCCATCTCCACCGCATAATTCAGCTAAATATACCTACTAAGATTTCCAAAATTAATTTTAATTTTTTTTTGAGTGAAAAATTTGCTGGAAATTTTCTCTTTATTAGTTTTATGCATATTCGAGGCAGACAACAATGCCTCGATCCAATATAAAATCAACGATACCTCTACCTAATGCAGGGAGGGCCTGCAGTTTTTCCTGGAAAATTTACTGGGCTCAACGTGTGTATGTACTAAGTTTTTGCGTCCGATAAATAGATTTTGAGATATTCGAAAAAAAAACGTCGTTTTGAAGGAGAAAAATGGCCGTCTTTTGAGTGAAAAAGTTGAGTTTTTTTCCATTCGTGATTGTGAAGAATTGATGCGTCGGCGAAAAAACTTCCCATGAAAAAAATGTTCTCAGCAGTGCAAAATATGGAATGTTGCAAAAATAGAGCATAACGGTAATAACGGCATAAAAACAATTTCCAATATCTATATGTATTTATTTAAACTTTTAGCGTAGAAAAAAGGAGAAAACAAGATGAAAAATAAATATGCTTTTACCAAAGGGGAAAATAGAAATTATAAAGAAACTTTTAGTGAATTCTTTTTTGCGACTCGGTGTAACCACCGCCACCGTATCTATCATTTCCCGGCTCTTTTGAAGCACTTAATTGCATTTTCAAGTTATAGCATTCTCAGGTTATAGCATTCTCAGATTTATTTAAACCATTAACAAATGAGTTTAAACTTTAGGCAAATAAATTTAAAGCTTGAACAAATGATTTTAAACCCTTAACAAATAAATTTAAACCTTGAACAAATGATTTTAAACCCTTAACAAATAAATTTAAACCTTGAACAAATGATTTTAAACCATTAACAAATTTATTTAAACTATTAACGAATGAGTTTGAACTGTTAAAAAAGAATTAAATCTTTAGCAAATATATTTAAACTCTTAACAAATTTATATTTAAAATATTTTATTTCAAGTCATTTAGTGTGATTTGTTGCAGGCTATCTTCGATCACTGAAAGAAGATTATGTTCTCTACTCATGTCACCTAAAACTGAACGTGCTTGTGCTTTCATTTTAGAAAACGATTTTTCGATAGGGCATAGCATAGGCTCTTACTCACCAAAACTTTTAGTGTCAAATTCGTCTGAGATAACACACCACGAACTTGTTGTGTTTTGTGTATTCTCACATTATCCATAATTAAAAATGCGTCACTAAGCAATGGATTTGTTTCCAATTTTTCAACAAGTTCGCACAGAAATAGAGAAAGCCTATCGGAATTGCAAGTAGAAATTGCAATTTTTGGTTACTTATCGCAGCAATAAGTTAATTATAACTCTAGTACGGGTGCCCCTTTTTGAGCGGCCTTGAGATCTTCTAAGATGAAGATTAAAACCATGAATCTTACACTAAACATTTTGCCTCTTTACTCTACTCGCCTGTGTGAAACCCTATCGAAAAAAGCAATGGATTTGTTTCCAATTTTTCAACAAGTTCGCACAGAAATAGAGAAAGCCTATCGGAATTGCAAGTAGAAATTGCAATTCTTTGGTTACTTATCGCAGCAATAAGTTAATTATAACTCTAGTATGGGTGCCCCTTTTTGAGCGGCCTTGAGATCTTCTAAGATGAAGATTAAAACCATGAATCTTACACTAAACATTTTGCCTCTTTACTCTACTCGCCTGTGTGAAACCCTATCGAAAAATCGTTAAGTTTTAGGTGACATGAGTAGAGAACATAATCTTCTTTCATTGACCGAAGATAGCCTGCAACAAATCACACCTAATGACTGTTCCAACTGGATTTGGTGTTACTTATTCCTAAGGCAGTGTATGGTCAACCGTTGCACTGAAAAGTCAGAAGTATTGCAGTATTGCACCCAAAATTTGAGAAAAAAAAAATTGAATGAAATGCTTACTTAAGTGGAAATAAAATATTTTAAATATAAATTTGTTAAGAGTTTAAATATATTTGCTAAAGGTTTAAGTCTTTTTGTTAACAGTTGAAACTCATTCGTTAAGGGGTTGAATAGGGTTAAGGGTTTAAAATAATTTGTTTAAGGTTTAAATTTATTTGTTAAGTGTTTAAAATCATTTGTTCAAGGTTTAAATTTATTTGCTTAAAGTTTAAACTCATTTGTTAACGGTTTAAATAAATCTGAGAATGCTATATTATTTTTGGTGTAGAATGTGTAATTTCAAAAAGCTCTTCCTCTGTGTCTACGGCTGTCTCCACTTACAGCTAAAGCATCTTGAGGCAGTTCACTTTGGAAGTTGTCTGAAATTCATTCAGCCATAATACCTCTGTTAATCTCTGTTAATTTTTGTTATATTCAGATCTTTTTGAACAGATCGGATTACAAACTTCAATCAGGGTTATGTTGTCTTCCTGGTCCCAGTTATCAGATATTGTTCTCAAAACCATTTTTAACATTTGGCGGCTACTCCGGTCGGATTCAAATCTTTCCATGCGCGCGCATTATAGGAAACAAATTGCATGTTTTAAATTTAAATTTGTCCATGAAATCCTCTTAATTACTGGAAGCAACCAAATAACAGTAGTAAATAAGTTTGTTTTTTCACAAGAAAGTTTTATCAACTTGATTCATAGGTTATACAAGAGTGCTGTGGAATTTGGAGAAAAATACATTCTTGTTATATAGATAAATCCATTTAGATTGATTTCTAAGTTTTTTGGGTGACAAGGAGCAAATGTCAAGTAAAAGAAAACCTTTTTTAGAAAATTTTTAAATTGAAGGTATGACAAAATTTAGAAAAGAAAAAAAATCTTATATTCCAGGCAATCGTAAGTGAAAATTGTTAAATTAGTACTCTTTTGCGAAATTACTATTTAATAATTCGTGAACGTTACATTTACGCATTTGTACACTCCAAAAATGTTAAACTGTGTTTTGAAGTTTTTCTTCTCGGTGTTGAAGTTTCAACAAAACGTACTAATGTTTTCTCGAGGAGAAGTTTCCAAAAAAGGCCGGATTCGTTCGCATTATAAATTTGATCTAGTACCTACTAAAATTTTTCTTAATTCCTACTTTTCTCACATTCCAATAAAAATGGTTGCACAAGTACCTACAGACGCTTTTGAAATTTTCTAGCCGATTGTACTGCCCGTAGTCAGAGCGTACATGCAATAAATGAAAGGTGTGGTGAAATTTATGCCACTGGTATAAAGCTAGTGGTTTTTATTTGTTTATTCACTGCACTAAATGTTTCAAGTTCAATAAATGCTATAATTTGAGAACTACAAGATATGTATAATATAAAAGCTGAAACCAATGTTTAATAAATGATTAATATAGGTATATATTTGTTTTATACAACTGTAGCAATTGACTTGTACTCACCTGATCGATATATAGCAGCTGATTTTCTTGACTTTTTATTTGACTGAGGTTTGGGATGAGGATATTCTTTATTGCAGTCGATACCCGCAATAAAGTGGATTTATTAGGAATCGTCTTATTACAGTCGAGACCCGCAATAAGAATCTTTATTACAGTCGAGACCCGCAATAAAGTGTTTGTGTTAGTAATTGTCTTACTACAGTCGATACCCGCAGTAAGACTCTTTATTACAGTCGATACCCGCAATAAAGTGGTTTTGTTAGTAATTGTCTAATTACAGTCGAAACCCGCAATAAGACTCTTTATTACAGTCGAGACCCGCAATAAAGTGGCTTGAGTTAGTAAATTTCTTATTACAGTCGAGACCCGCAATAAGAAACTTTATTACAGTCGATACCAGCAATAAAGTGGATTTATTAGGAATCGTCTTATTACAGTCGAGACCAGCAATAAGAATCTTTATTACAGTCGAGACCCGCAATAAAGTGTTTGTGTTAGTAATTGTCTTACTACAGTCGATACCCGCAGTAAGACTCTTTATTACAGTCGATACCCGCAATAAAGTGGTTTTGTTAGTAATTGTCTAATTACAGTCGAAACCCGCAATAAGACTCTTTATTACAGTCGAGACCCGCAATAAAGTGGTTTGAGTTAGTAAATTTCTTATTACAGTCGAGACCCGCAATAAGAAACTTTATTACAGTCGAGACCCGCAATAAGAAACTTTATTACAGTCGAGACCCTCAATAAAGTTATTTGTTAGTTATATATTATCTCAGTCGAGACCCGAGATAATATTCTTTAAGTCAGTCGAGACCCGACTTAAAGTGAATGTTAGTATGTATCTTAACTTCAGTCGAGACCAGAAGAAAGATTCTTTATTTCCGTCGAGGCCAGAAATAAAGTGTATTGTTAGTAATATTTTTTATTGCAGTCGCTACCCACAATAAAATTTTTTTAGTTTAATCGCTATCTAAAATAAACTTCTTAATCTAGTCGGTACCCAGAATAAGAAAATAAAATATAGCCGTCAATTAAACAAAGTATTTAATTTAGTAATAAGCTCTTGAAAAGTAATCGGTAAAACCAAAATATATTCGAACCGATTTGGTTCGAACACCGATTGTTTTCAGAAATCGAATGCCATACCGTTTTTTTAAATTTGAGAGCCAATCCGTAGGTACTTGCATGGAATTTTTCTGGTCTTTTTTAATTTTGTTATACAGATATGTTGATATTTTACACAAAGTATGACTTCAAAATCTATTTATGCAGAGCTTTTTACCATTCGGGGAAATGCAGAAAGTTTTTTGTTCTTTCATTTCCAGGTCCTGATGCCGGTTGATCAACAAAACTTTTCAAATTTCCATTCCGTTTGTATAGTGATCCTGCATACAATTGATTTGTTAACATATTGTTCCTGGAAAATTTTCTTGATAGATGCGCCAGAAGATACGACTCCAATTGATTTGTTCGACTTAAAGAAATTTCATGGGCGATATCACGGGTGGGTACGATACAATTTGCATTCATACGGGTTCTTTATAAAATTTACCATTAAATTTGCAGATATGCGTACTTATAAAAATCGAGATAAAAAAATTCTTGCAAAAATCTAATAATAGTGAAACGAATGTGGGAGTTGGAAAATTCGAGACTGCACTGCATTTGGCTCTAGTCGATTGGATTTTTCCACATATTATTAAATTTTTCCACAAAATTTCTTACTATTTTTGTCAATTGACTTTATTCTTATTTGTCTGGTCATACGCAACTCTTTCTGACGAAATAAATAACCTTTCTGGTGTACCTCAGAGCAGTCCTCTAGGTCCACTGTTTTTTTTTTTATAATTTACAACAATGATGTTGAACTTATTTAATTGTCGTCTTTTATATTAATGTCATTGTTTCTAGAACTCTGGACTTTGTATGGAGATGGTTCAAGGAGTTCAATGATCATTTCATAGCAAACTAAAATACGTAAAAAAAAAAAATAAAATGGCAAAATCTGTTGACTGACTTAGATAATGATCGATTCAGAAAAATTTGTATTTGGTAGTTGGTATCAAAAGCAATGAACTACCTGGTTACCCTCAAACATTGAGCAGTATTTAATGAAAAGTATACCTTATTTGTCCTCCCTCTCCATTTTTTCCCTACACTAAATAGAATGAAAATATGTTAAACATACACACTCTGGCGGATTTAATTCGAAGTATTAAAAATCAATTTCACGGTTTTATTACAAAGTTTTTCATTTATCATATTAGCGCTGCAAAATTAAAAAGTTTATTACAAAACAAAAACATCCTCGATCCACCCCCCCCCCCCCCTCTTAAATGAACTGTAATTTTAGCGAACTACACATATTTTTTTCCATTTTCATATATAGATACATACATACATATATGTACAGTAAAATAAAAATGAAATTCTAATATCAGAGGAAAATTTTTTAATTTAAAAAGTCACCGCCGCCGCCACGTACGTAACTTTTTAAGCTTCGAAGCTTTTTCCTGAAATTAAATTGACTCATCCAAAGTCATCAAAGCAACGGAATAACTCGCTTTATATTCTGTAGACGAAATTAAAAAAAATGAAAGGACAAAAAGAAACAAAAATAGTTTCAATTGCGAGCTAGAAAGAACGTTCTCAGGTATGCAAGCCAGTTCAGTATGGTGGTATACGTCTAAAGTAGATTTTTATCCTCTTAATTTTGTTGCCTTTTATATATATATAAAAAAATGAAAAAAAAAATCCCATAATAAATTTTTGTCATTTAAAAGCCAGAAAATTCAATTTGTGTAGAGTATTTATTTTTTTTACCTTCAGCTCCATATGTCAGGAATGGTGGAAAGTTATGCAAGAACTCAAGAATTAAATAGAAAAAATTAAAATTTCTGAAATGCAATTGTTTTCAGTTTTTAGTTTTAATTAATATTTTTTTTTGTTTTTTAAATTCATTTATTCGTCGTGATTCCTTGATATTTTAACAATTCAAATGTCATAGGCCTGTTCTAAGTTAATCTTTGCCTTATTGCACGATTTACATATAGTGACAGTCGAATTTCGTAGAGCAGTTTGCGTTTGTTTTTATTGTTTTTTTTTTAAATTATTGATTAAACATGCCTAAATAGAGTAGTAACTGCCAATGGTTGTATTCTACAGCTGGATTTTCTGTTAGACACAGTAGGTACAGTCTCAGCCACGGTAAAGAGAATACAATGTATTTTCATTTAATTTTGACACATTGCAGCTGACGTCGATTCGTCAATTCAATGTTTAGAAAAGACAGAGAGTGGAGAGATAGTATTGTATTTTCTGTACCGTGCTTTTCTATACATTGCACTTCACTTCGTTCACTAATGGTGGAACGTGTGTTCGTATAGAGAATAGCTTGAATTCTCTGTACCGCGGTCTCAGCCTTGCAAAATTTAGTTAAAGATATTAGGAATAATACAGAGAAAAACCCGTTAACGATTTTAATATATTGTGGAATAAACTTAAAACTGAATACAAGCTTTCAAGCTCTTCTGTTTCCAGAATAAAATATTATATTTAGGGGTACCGCAGGGGTCCATATTGGATCCTATACTATTTTGTCTCTACATGAATGACGTGATGAAAGCTCCTAGGTAATGTTTCCTTAATCTAGATGCTGACGATGTCTAGTTGAGTCTATCTACAAGTTTAGCTGATCAACAGATAAACAGTTTAATTTCTATATTATGTAGGTGTAAAATTTAGATTTAAGTAAGTTGATTGTATAATATCACTTCGACAGTCACCATTCTGACGTTACCCCAATATATAGGTATATTCTTCAAAATTCAGAAAATTTGATCCCTATCTCCCAAGATTTTTGTATTTTGTACAAGTTTGGCTATCAAGGCGAGGCGCGCGCACAGTGTAGCAATTGACCTTTAAAGTTGGCCATAAACCAAAAAATGAAATAGCACATACGCGATCGTTTTTATTTCTTTTCGTGTCCTGTGCAGAATAAACCGGGAGCGTACGACCGTCAACTCAGTTCCGTTCCTCTCCAGGACCGTTCCTCTCCAGGATGACTCAGTCAAAGCCATTTGTTTGCGGAGATTACACGTGTCTTATTATCGTTTGTTGTTACCTGTTTTTGTGCATTTATTGTGAGTTTTATTTCTAAAATATTCCACTCTTTCGCTATGGAACCTTTATTTCCGGTACAATTACTTAAATGAGACGTAGGTAATGAAGAATAATTTGGCTCTGCTAGAGTAAATTTTCATGATCGATATTAAGTAGCTAGAAATCAAATTTTCCTATAGTAAATTACAAAAAGAATATTACGATTATTGACCAAAACAATTCAAAAATCAATCGCTTCATTATAATACTTCTTCTAAAACAATTAAATATTTGTCTTACTTGAACATAATTACTGATCTTCTAACAATATATATTTAGGCTAAACTTACCACTCTTGGGCTCTTAAGAATAATAGAAAGCCGGAGCCACACAAGAAGGGTTCAGGGTCTAACCTTTCCTAAACTTTATATTCGTCCGTTTGGAAATCCTTCAGCGAAATGTAATATTTAGTCCCAAACTACGAGAAGATTTCCTCCAAATAATCTCAAGACCTTCGGATCGTGGGGATTCCCTGCTATCCGGTAGAGCGGCGCGATTGCCAGAATATAAAATTTAAGTTGCAACACTTAGTGCAGAGCGGTAGGTCATCATCAGCCCAAATTCATCTTAAATAACGTCGTCGCCAAAACTGGAAATGGATAGAAATAATTGTCCAGTTGAAAAATAAAATAAAAGACGACAAATTAAAAGCGGATAAACAAAATACACAGAAATGAAGCAGAATATGATTCTTCTTATAATAAAGTCTACCTATGTAAATTCCTTGATTCTACTTTTTATATTTTTGAGTAAAGACTTATCGGAAGAATAGCTGCCACCAATTTATTTAGTTAAGATTTAGTTGAGTGCTACAAATATTTTTTAGGAGATATGTAAATTAAAAAAGCACGTAAATCACTGGTAGATATTATACAAAACTTCATTCGGGTTACTTTAAACAAAACGTAATACAAAATTCGTTGCTTAAAACACAAATATTTTCTTAAAGGAACGACAAAGCTATTTCTACTAACTAAAAACGGTAGAAAAAAATAAAAAGATAACGGAAAAATTGTAAATTTTCCAGTCCAATACAAAATTTGGTTGCAAAGTATTCGGGGTGCATGTGTAATACAAAAATACAAAAAAAAAAAAAACAAAAGCACTCTTATCTCGGGCGTAATATCAACACGCAAAATATTAGAACGAATTCCAAAAGCTAATTATCACCAATCTTCGTGACGGCTGCATGAATAGCTCGGGCGACATACTTCACATTCTTTTGATTAAGGCTACACATATTAATATATCCGGAAGACAGTAAATTTATGTGGAACTCATCTATCAACATTTTAACTTGTTTCTCATTAAGGCCAGTATATACAAAAACATTCCAATCTGCTCGGCTATATGGTTCCATTTTCCTGGAGTGTTTAGTTTTGTTAAGTGGTCGTAGAGAGCCCCCCCCCCCCCCCCGATATTTTGATACATTCCATCCATTCTGATCGTAAATTTGAGTCAGTCAAAATTGTTCCAACAATTCTGCTACCAAATGCTGGAGGATTCGAGTACATACCACGAACGAGTAGAATAAATTGCAAATGTACTGGACCTGTAGTATCAGTACTTTTTTGTACAACAGTTAAATTTCCAATTCGCTTTATTGCAAAAGATTGAGCGGTAAACAGCTCAAAACTTCTGGATATAAAATATTGTAACGAGACTAGTTACCTTCATCAGGCCGATGATTGCCAGATTTCGCAGATGAGCTACACAATGACAACTATGCGGCCTCCCGATGGTGGCTCATTCCTCGGCTGAATACATCATAAGACAACCTCGTTAGGTCGGGCCGTTTGGTACATGGGGGAGGCTTTTCCACTTTTCTCCGCTAAAATATAACAAAAATGGCATTAGGGAAATACAAATAGCATTCAAACTCCACAACCTAGGAATACAAAAGAAAATACTCCCCAAACAAACACTAAAACGAAATAAAAATACCATCACCATTTCCCAACCTACTTACTTCATTAGGTACGATCCTCTGCCTTTCTTCATTTCACCGCCCTTCCTCCACTCCGGTGTCCTTCTCCTGATAATGGCATCCAGTCAAGCCCTCGCCGCTGTCCCCCGTCTAAAATTTAAAAAGAACCAAACTGAAATTTCTGTAATTACAGCACAACAAGAACTACTATACTACAAAAATCGCAAAATTCACCTTCAACTCTATCGAAGCCCTTGGGTGGAAGTAGCCCTTGCAGATATTTCCAGTTGCGCCAAACCGGATGCAATAATAAGGAGAAATCGTTGTCAAACCAATATGCATAACCTCACTACTAAAATTTTTTAATCTGTAGACCAAAAGTAGTCCATTAATTTTAGCATGCAATAGTTGAATACACTTTAGAATTAAATGAATAGATTGTAACAGTGTAGTTAAATTTTTTTCCCTCATAGAGGTCACTAAATAACTTTGTTAAAATTTAGTACCAAATTCCAGTTCACCATTGGAATGTCGAAGGAAGCGATAACATCCTAACCACCATGTTGTTTTTTTTTTGAACTTCTTCCTTCCTTCTTGTCAAGTGGTCAGGAAAGAAAAGAACGTCTAAAATTTGTCACGCGGAGTAACTAAAAATAAAGAAAATCAAAAAATAAAAAAATAAAAGAAAAATAAGTTGTATATCAGTCAGCACCTTTTATGGCGAGAGAATAAAATAAACGCTAAGTATCCTCCTGTTCGATTTTTATTTCCACGAAAGTGAATGCATGAACATTTGAAGTCCCTTGCAGATTTGGCGGTTCCCCCAATAGAAGATTCCGCGGATGCGGCAATCAAATTCAAACCGGCTCACGCAGAGGCCCCTGCCTGGAGAACTTTCCACGGGAGGACTATTAAAATCTTACAATAAGGAAGCTCACTCACGCCTCAAGACACCTACCACACACTACACAACACGCACAATAATCAGCTGTCATCCAGTCATACCGCGACATTATACACCAAGGATGCGGGAACATAACCTATACACGGCATAAGGAAATAATGCTCTGGTATCAGGTACTAAGTCGCACCTGCTCACAGGTAACCCATGCATGCGCATTCTCCTAAGTTAGTTAAGGGCCACACATATTTGTTTTGCTTCCTTTATTTATCTAAATTCTAAGTAACACACAAAAAATTTAAACGTGAACACAGGACGATTGTCCACGTAAACACGCCCGAACACAGCACCAACGAACATAATTTCTAGCACCGCGAAAGTGACTTGCTCCAAATTGCGTACGAGAAGGAAAAACAACTGGTCAATATAGAATTTAGAATTTTATGTGTGGTAAATAACGCAGAATTGAAACTTCTTCTTCTTCTTCTTCTTTTACTTTTGTGATGAGTTGCGAGTCTTTGGGCCTATTGTAAGGCTGGAGAAGCGCATCTCTGGCAGAACCCTATGAGGTATAACAGCCAGCGAACAAATTTGTTGTCTAGTTGATTGATCGTATACTACTTGATGACTGTTGTTGGTTTGCTTCTATGGTGCAAGTTGAATAATTTGTCTTCTTTTGAGTCCTGGTTGGGTGTTTATTATCGTATTTAAACTGCAAGCTTCTTTGTCTCTTTATGAGGCAGTGTGTAAAATGACTGATGACTGCAGGTTGCTTTAGTGTTATAACAGGGAGGGGGAAAGGAGAGGGAAGTGATCTTATGCAAAGCAATGATTGCTAATATCATACTGCGTTTGAGGGCCACCTTGGGCCTGATTATGTTTGTAGAAGACCTGCCGCTGAAGCAAAGTTTTTTAGCTCGTTTAGTGAGTCCTGGTTGATAGGAAACAAGATTTCCTCCAGTGTAGCAGCTCTGTGAATCTGGCTGAAATTTAATCTCAGGGAATTGAATCTGGTGCACTTAATTATGCTGTGCTCAATAGTGTTTGGAGTGTTGCAATCCAAACAGTTTACCAAATCTAACTTGCCGATTGTCTGGAAGAGTTTAGCATCGTAGCTATGACCTGCATAGAGACGATTTAGGAAACGACATTCTTTGGGGGAGAAGCACCACTCTAGCCAGGGGGGCTTTAGTGGGCGTGGAAAGAAACTAGCAAATGAGGCACCTTTGGTGCAAGAGGCAAGGGTGAACTCATTGGTCCACTCTTCATAGATTGAGGCTCTGATGTCAATCATGGCATCATCAAAGGAGATCTTGGTCTCAGATACATGGTCATATAAAATGGCTTGTTTCGCTTTGCTATCAGCAAGCTCATTTAGTTGCAGGCCTTTGTGACCCGGCATCCAAATGATGTGGAACCTGCGTGAGGGGGTGTGGCTGGCTACTTTATGGATTGTGTGGGTATGGTATGATGGAGTAGTGCTTTTCAAGGCTAGACAAGCCGCTTTGGAATCGGTAATGATTAATTGTCTTCTTGTGTCTGTATCATTCAATTGCTCCATGGCTAGGAGAATTGCCAAAAGTTCTCCAGAAGTGGAGGATCTGAGCGCATCGTACTTCTTGGTGACAAAGGAGAGACTGGGGTAGCTTACAGCACTGATACCAGTGAATGGAAAGGAGTAAGACGCATCGGTCCCATAGATACTCCAGCCGTCAGTGTGATAATTATCTATTATTCGCAAGTATATCTGCTTGAGTTCTTCGTCTGTGATAGTTGATTTGCATTTACCAGCTCTGTCGAGTATTCCACAGTCTATGGTAAGATTGCAAGCACCATGAGCGAGCGAACATGAACCCATCTTCACAAATACGTCTTTGAACTGATTTACAATGAGTGCATGACTGGATATGCGGTTATTTAGTAGTTTGACTTCCTCGATGTGAGAAGTGTCTGAACATAGTAGTTTGCCAAATTCTCTAGCCATCAGCAATTTACTTCTGTAAATTGGAGGAAGTTCATTGGCAAGTGCATACAGGATGTGGACAGGTGTGCTCGGTGGCACACCTAGGCACAACCTAAGACATGCATTTGTGAAAACTTTTAGCCTGCGCTCAATGTACTTGGGACGCAAGGCCATTGTGGTAGTCAGGAACTCAATTTTCGGCCTGATGGCCGCTCTGAAAGTTTTTAGTGCTAGTTTCGGGTGCATTGGGGACCTCTGTCTGGTGAGCATCCTCAGTGTGTTTATATAGAACTGGGCCGATTTGGCAGCTGTTCTGGATTGGGAGTCCAGAGTGAGCCTTGATGTGAAACATTTACCAATGAATCTAAGTTCCTTTTGAGCAACTATTCTTTTTCCTTCAAAAAGGTTGTAGTTTCCTGTGCCGCTTTTGCAGAATAACGGAACCATTGCTAGTTTGTCAGTGTTAATGCGTAGATTTAGTGAGGAGGCCGCCTCCGCAAAACTGACCAGTGAACCTGACAGATGGGCTAGCGCCTCATCACGGGATCTAGCTGTCGCTATCAACAGAAAGTCATCAGCAAACTGTACTATCTTGACGTTACTGGTGGATACTGAGTGAAGGCTGCTGGTGTAGATGTTGAAGAGAGATGGGCTAAGAACGCTACCCTGTGGAATTCCTTCATTAATTTCTAGCTTTGCAGAGTTCAGATGCAACAGCCTTCGCGATAAAAAGTTCAGAATCCAATGTATGTGTATGCTGGGGATATTGAGTTCAATTAAAATGGTCTGGAGTTTGATCAGGGAGACTGATTCATACGCTGAGGCAATGTCCACTGCTAGTATCACAGTTTTCAGGTTGCTGGCTTTATTCTCTGCTATCACATTGAGAATCTTGTTGATGCATCCATTCAACGACCTCCCTTTCGTGTATGCAAAAGAGTTCTCTGGGATTAAGCTGTTTTCCTTGAGAAAAGAGTTCACCCTATTTATGACAATGCTATTTATGCATTTGATTGTGGTTTGTATGAGAGCTATTGGCCTGAAGTCTGCAAGAGAATCACCCATCTTGCCTTTTTTCCTGATCGGTATAATGTTGATCGACCTGAGATCGTCAGGGATTGTCCCAGACACCCATAGTTCATTGAGGGATTCAAGTAGCGACTCTAGAGCATATCTGTTTAATAACTTAAAGGCCATAAAGGGTATGCCATCCAAGCCAGAGGCTGAGAAATTAGATTTTTGTCTGAGGACATTGGTGAGCTCTTCTAGTTGAAGAGGGCTCGGAGAGGACTGAGAAGCTGGTTGATTTGAGTGGACAGGACTACTGATAGATTGACTGACATTTGTGGGTCTCAGAGATTTAAGGAATTCAAGCGACCTGGAATCATTCCACTTCTGAAACACTTCACTACCTTGGTGTTTAGAGGCCAAGTTGCGAAAGATTTTGAAGAATTGTCTCGAGTCAGTAATCTCCAAGTTTTCCATGAATTTCAAGGAGTGATGGACCTTAGCACTCTTGATGGCTTTCTTTAGTAGTTTAGAGACAGCTGCATATTTATTAATCAGAGTAAGGGACGTGTGCCTGGCACACTTCGCGAAAGTTTCTTTTTTTATTTTGAAGAGTCTTTGTATTTCATGGTTCCACCAGGGTTTTGGTGCAAATTTACTGTGAGGTGCTTTGAATGTGTGTTTATCTAGGATGGTCTTGATAACTTGTTTGATGTTGCTAGAGCCATTTATATTCTTGAGCTCATTCTTGATTTTTTCACAATTGCGGAAGGTCTTGTGAGAAGGGAGCCTAGGACTGGTGACAGATCGATGATCAACTAGCACCGGGAGGTGATGTGAATTCCCAATTTGGTGCTGTAGCACACTTAGCTCACAAAGCACAGCTGGGATTGAAGTGAGGACCAGGTCCAAGGTGGAACCCAAGTTCATTCTGTCTAGATTAGGTATGAAGGTCGGGCCAATACTCGGGATGACATTTAGACAGCTTAATGTGAGAAGTTCACTCAAACACGCACCTTTTTGTACTGCAAGACTGTTTCTACTACAGCCGGGGTCCCACATGATGTCTCTTGCATTGAGATCCCCACTGATGACAACAGTGGGGAAGTTTGAAAGGAATAGGAAGAGCGTCTCAAAACTATTTTTAAAGGTTTGTATATCTAATGCTGGACTAGCATACACAGAGGCAACAATAATATTCGAGGTCGCACTAGAAATATTTATTATGACACAGTCAAGTCTTGTGTCAAAGGGTACGCGTGTGTACTGTAGTCCATAGCGTACTGCAATGAGGGTGCCACCATAACCATCATGTCTATCATTTCTGATGAGATTGAAGTTTTTTAACGAGGCATATTGGCCATGCTTAAGCCAAGTTTCATTAAGAGACATTATATCAACATGTTGGGTGTCTAGAAAAAGTTCTAGACAAGCCTTATTAGCGTTAAAGCTTTGTATATTATATTGTAATAGTATCATGAGTTTGAGTGTGGGTGGGTGTGAATATAAGTTTGAGAAAGAGTTAAATGCTGATTTATTAGACTGTTATGTGATATTTAAGGATGCTTGACTGGAGTGAGTTGATGAGTTTTTAATACTGTTGAGATCGTTATTGATATTGAATTGGTCGATTTTCTTCTTAAGTTCAGTAGCAAAGTGGAGAATTGAGTCTGGTGTAACCCGACCTTTCATCTCCTTTGCAACCCAGGTAAAGAACTTTTCTAGTTCAGTGGTTTTGCTGGACTGGGGCATAAACCCCGTCCCTACTCTACTATCATATTGCTGTTGAAATCCTGCATGGAAGTTTTTTGGTTGAACAGGGGGAGAGTGTGATAGAGCTCTCTTAGCAACCTTGGCATATGGTGACTGAGTCATAGTTCTATTTGAATCAATAACGGAATTTCTCAACTTAGGAGACTCTACAAGCTTGGGGAACTCTGCATCCTCACTAAGAGTACTTAGTAGGGCAAATCTGTTCTCATCAAGAGAGTTGTTGGGTTTTGCAAGTCTGCTGGCTTCATTTCTCGAGATACTGTTTATTGCCATAACTCTGAGTATCATTCTTTCCCGTTCTCTAGCGGGACACTCTTGGTGAGAGGGTTTAAAATTACCTTTGCAGTTTGCACAGTGAGGGGGTTTAGAGCACCTCTCTTCGCTGTTGCACTCATCACTGCTTCAGCCTGGGCACAATACTTTCGATTTGCATTGAAGTGAGATGTGACCCCACCTGTAGCATTTTTGGCATTGTCTGGGCGATGGAATATAGTAGTCGACCTCACGTCTTGCACCATATACAGATACTTTGCTGGGTAAGTTAGAGCTTTCAAAAGTTAGTTTGACAACAGTAGTAGGTTCTCGGGTCGGACCTTCAGTTTTTCTTGTAAAACGTAGTACATGAGTAATCCTGATGGGAGACTCAATGTTCTGTAGCAGCTCATCCTCAGAGATGTCTTTGGGGACACCTCTGATAATGCCTTGCTTCCTAATGTATGAGGCTGGAATGTAGCATTTGAGGTTATGCCTGGATAAGTCCATGGCAGCTGCCCTGTTGGCATCCTCACCAGTGGGGAAAAATACTTTGACAGCATTAAAGGAATTTTGGGACACTTCAATGAACTTTGGACACGAGTGTCTTTTGAGCAGGAGGCCTATGTAAATGTCACTCAGCTTGGCAGGTTGAGTTTCTGTGGACTGATTTTCTCTTTGAATCAGGACCCAGAATGGACCCTTATCTACCTTCGAGTAACGAATTTCCTCGTTTATGATAGCACTGGACGATAATGAGCCTGAGTTGACTCCGACCAGATTATGTTGCCCCTTTTGAACAGGGCTAGTATTTGGGACACTTGATATGGTGGATACTGAGTTATCAGTTAAACCCTGTATGTTGTTAGTGTTAGAAGATTTTGGAAGTGATGTATTTTCTGACAACTTCGGTAATGGTACCGTTTTGTTTGAAGATTTCATGGCTAAAGCAACAGAAACTGTTGGAATGTTATTTTGAGAGATGCAATCATTAGGTGTATTGATCTGTAAGCGCACTTGTTCCAGAGGAGCCTGAATTGCCATCTCATCATCAAGGCCTTGGTCTGAGTTATTTGTTTGCTGTTTTGTTTGTTTGGTGTTAGAACCCAAAGTGATTGCAGAGGTTTCCAACTCTTGTCTGTTTCGTGTTTGATGTCCTTTGACATTTTTGTTCTTGTTTTTTGTTTTTTTGAAATTACCATCTATACAGACTTTACGAGGCGTCTTACTAACAATAGCAGAGATTGTAGCAGGATGAACACCATCCAGCATTGTTCCCAAACTACTGACCTCAATGGGAGAAAATACGGCGGAAATGGACTCTCCCAGCTCCATCTCCGCCCGATCAGCCTCATTCGACTCCACCCTGCCTATCCTCTATCTAACCCCAGTAGAAAAAAACAGCAACGTGAGAAAAAACTAACCTAACTTTAGCCTTAGCCACGCTACCGCCAAGAACGAAGGAAAAACAAATGTTTGTAGGTTATGTCACAAATTGCAACACTCCAAAAAATATTCACAACAAAATGAAAAATTTATGTTTAAAAGATTTTAACTCTTACCATTCACCAGTCAAAAGACAAAAACTCTGCTTCAGTATTGTTTTTAATTGTGGCTTAATGCAGATAGTAGCAGACAACAGCACCACTGCTCAGCTTACTGTCTCACTCTTGTATTGGAGAAAATGGACGCCACTTTGTTCGCAGAAATCTTGGACAATTCTTTATTCGTTTGACGAAGAACTTATTATGCAGTTGATTAACCACACGAAAATTTATCACTTTTATAAATTTCTACTAGCTGTGAGCAGCTACGTATAATTTTGCTGACTTTTTCCAATTTTTATTTTTTTACAACTTTTGTCAACTTTTCTCGCTAAAAACTCAACCTTCGCACAGCGCAATGAATTTAGAATTTAATGTGTGGTAAATAACGCAGAATTGAAACTTGAACTCGATTGCCGACTGACGTCTTGGTAGTGCTCAATTTTTTACATATCGCCTACTATGATCTTCTTCTAGTTGAAAAAGGTTGTAAAATTTATCTGCTATCCGCTCGGCCAGAAGATAATTTCGTAACAATATCTTACAGCTCATGTATCTTTATTTGGATCTCCACTAGCAAATCCTTGATAAGCAGAGTCGGAAAACCGGGAAAAGACGTTTTTCTTGAATAACATCAGCAATTTTTTTCCATTGCTCCTGAGTAGGGTCACAACCAGTTGGATTATGGGCACAATCATGTAAAATTATAACTGCACCTTCAAAGTCAATATTCCTATGTTTATTATGCCAATATCGGTAAGTCTGGGCAGTAGTGAAACCAGCATTTGTCAATACCTTGTGGTGATTTTCCCATGTGGGTCATGTGGGTTCTGAGTAGTAAAAAACAGTTGTATGAAGTTGTTTAGCTAGAAATTCTGCTCCTAAACGTAAGGCACCTATTCTCGACAGAGTGTCTGTATTCCAAAGGCTCTTTTTTCTAATAAAGCAGTTGAGTCTTCTCTCAGCAAAAGTCCAGTTGCTGCGTTTGTAAATGTGTCAACTCCACATACTGGTAGATATACGTGATTAAGAGTTTCACATTGAGCAATTTTATTTTCAGTTTTTCGTACTACTGGAAGTATCCATGATTTTCCGTCTTCAGTTCGGTAAGCTCCAACTCCAAGATTGACCTTGTTGGGGACAGTATCCGCAATACAAGCCTTATTGAGGGCAAATACTTCAATTGCTGGCCCCTTTTCAACAGAAGAAAACAGACTTGACGAGTGAATTAGAAACTGGGAATTCTCACTGAAAATGAAAACTACCACTATCTGCAATACGAGAAAACACTTCTTGAAAAATGTACCCCCGGAAAAAGTACAGAGAAACGAAGAAAAAAGTATTTAGAAACGAAAAGACCTTCAAGAATCTCTAGTTAAACTCTCTCATAGAACTGGTTTTTACTACTCAAAACCCACATGGGAAGATCACCACAACCTATTCACAAATTCTGGTTTCACCTTATCTCGAGCTTATCGAGCTTTTTCAAAGTTAGTAAATTTTAACAAAAATCAAATATTCCATCATTACTTTCAGAGATGAGTCCTCCAATACAATCTTCATAACGCGAAAAGAACTTTTTAATATTATGAGAAGCTCAGGGCACAATGAAATTGAGGACCAATTAATGTTTTTGATAGAAGAAATCAACACTAGAATAAAATGTCCTGAAGAAAATTTTTAGGATTTGAACAAAACCTTAACACGCTTTAAATCGGATTTTAATTCTCGTCTACGGCTCAGTATACAGTACCCAGATGTTGATATTGAAGACGAAATAATGGCGTGTAATATCTTGTTATTTGAAAAAGAGAAGCAAGATTAATAAAAAAAAATTTTGATTTTCGGAAAATTCAATTTTTCGTTAAACGAAATTTCGAATTTCTTTTCGGGTTTGGAAAATGCATAAGTACACCAAATTTCATCTTGCTATGGGTGAAGGTGTAAAAGTTATATGAAGTGAAAACAAAAAAAATGTTATTTTCCCTCCAAAACAAAAATTCAAAAATCTGTAACACACTTTGGATTGAATCATTATTGTCTATCATTTGAAATCATAAAAATCGAAATTGGATTAAATTTCGATTACCGAATTCGCTTAAGCTTTCTAAGTTCATATTTTCGAAAATATTCCACTTAGGAATCCATTCATTATGCCTGTGATTCAAGGCTGTATATATGGGGTGGGTTTGAGGGTTTCAAACCCCCCTCCATCGGTCTAGCCTTTACGAAAAACGTGTACTAAATAGAGAAAGAAAATAAGAAGTCCAGTATGCATGTACACATCAGTAGATGGTACCCTGGTAGAAATTGCTCATAGTTTTACCTTGTCTCTTGTCCCTCAATTGGCGGTGATTATGTAAATCAATACTAATTTGACTGAAAAGCATCAAGGTGTTTGCAATTTATTAAGAAACATATAGAAAATTAGGTCCCGATGAGCCTTTCGATGAGCGTTCATTAAAACTCATAAAACTGCTATCTATATACTAAACCAGCAATAAATAAATATTTATTCTTGTCATCACCGTGTCAGAACTAGGAAAATTTGAATTGAGTTTTGTGATTTGTCAGATTTTAATTTAAATTTTAAATTATTGATTTTAAATTAATTATTTGTTTTGCTCTTTCGCGGAAAGACTGTCGTCATATGCTGAACAGACGTTATGTGCGCAAATCCTTACGGCTCAGCGTCTCAGAGTTTAGTTTGCAGCTGGAGTTTGAATGCAGAAAAATATATGAAATCAATTTCAAAATAAAATTCTCATTTTACACATTGACATGCTCATTAATAAGCTCATCATGACACTCATTAATATGCTCATTAATAAGCTCATCGTGACACTCATTGACATGTTCATTAATAAGCTCATCGTGACACTCATTGCTATGTTCATTAATAAGCTCATCGTGACGCTCATTGACATGCTCATTAATAAGCTCATCATGACACTCATTAATATGCTCATTAATAAGCTCATCGTGACACTCATTATGTACTCATCGAAGTGCTAATAGAATATTGTAAAATGCACAAAAGAAAAGCAAAGTATACATTTCTAAATAAGTGAAAGAGATGCAACATTTCATGCAAACAAGTAATATCTCATGCACAAAAAGTAAATAAATGATTTTTTTCCGGTTTTGATTCAAACGCAAATAAAATTCATTAGGACATTCATATCATTACTCATAAGAAGCTCATTGATGAGCTTATCACAATTTGTCTACCAAGGTAGCTTACTTTAATACACCGTAACTTAATCGCAGTGGTATTTTAAATTGTGTTCAAATTTTAAAGGGAATATTAAGCTTAAGTTTAAGTTTAATTTAAAACACCAACTTTTGTTGTAAATAATTAAAATATAGTAACTAATATTTTCCATGATTTTATTTAAATAGCTTAAAAATTTATTCGTTTACTTTTTAAGGCATTTTAGATAATTACATAGTTATATCTAAAATACAATACAAAATAAAACTTGCTTTCTTATTAATTTTTTTAAATTGATTTTTTGGTTTGATTTTAAAATTGCAATGAAGAAGTACTTTCCCACTTCACGACAAGAAGGAAGAGACAAAATTTAATTCGATAATTACATATTTCTTTTTTTTTTTGATAAAAGATAGACGTTTATAATTTTTTTTTCTTGGAATGTAAATAAGGGTTAAACAACATGCTTTCAAACATAACTTCTTAAATCTCTGCAGACCCGCGGAACCTTAATTGAGAGATACCGTGAATAGAATTTTTCGATTCAATTGGAATTTCATCATAAATTAAATGCTTAATAAATTAATTATATGAAATTTACATAAAATTGCGATTATTTTTAGTGTTATTATTAGTTCATATTAATTCTCAGTTATTCTTTTGTTTCTAGAGGGTATTAATTACTGCGCTAAACCCCTCCCATTCGTGATCTATATATACGGCCTTGAAGTGTGATTTATGCCCAACTTTGAAGGGCCACTGCATGCAGGTTCGCAAATACAAGCTGAGTAGTTTTTTACGTAAATAATTCTAACCTTTGCATGTTAAAATTTCTACTTGCATAGCCATAGGGGTCTGTTTGTCGAGTGGTACATATTATAGTGTTCTACTCTGAGTTTCATACTCTACTTACAATCAAGGATTCTTCTACTCTTATATTAGCAAAACATCTCAATATACACGTGTTTACGTTTTTATCCTTGTCGCAATGCCTTGGAAGGACAAACTGAATAAAATGTTGTCAGCTGATTAAGAGTACTAAACTTGGTTGAAGTTCTGGAATGCCCCAATAATAAACAACCCATGATCCAGGCCCCTTTTATAACAACAACTAATAAATTGGGCTCCATCTTTCTAACTTCCTTTACCTTACCGGTATACGTATACAAGATATAAAGAGCAACGATTTTAACGGTACACCCTTCAGTTCATCTACTAGACTCTACAGACAGTAAACAGAAAAACAAAATTGGATGAGCCATATAGTTCGGCAACTCTGGAGCGTTCGTTGATAGGCTAAGAAATTATGGAAACCTTCACTCTTTTTACCGTTGAAGCAAGGATTAGGATATTTTTGATATAGGTACACGCCCTGAAGGTCACATCGAAATTGGAGTATTTTTTTCCTTCGCTTTTAGGAGATTCAGAAAGATTTGATTTTATCGACATTTTAATTGAAGTGTAGCATTCATCTTTAGTGCAGATTTGTGACGATGCGTCTGTGTTTCGTTACCATTTCCTTTCTGAACGCTTCACCAGCCACTGGTTAAATCGCATAATTTATTTCACTAAATTCTCAGCTAGCAATACCTTTCTGAGTGTGGAAAGCTTTAGCTAGGTAGGGTACGATTGACAATAGAATTTGATTTAGAACATAAGAAATATTATTCATGTCAGAATTTTTGTACGGCGCATTGATATAAAGTTTATACGTTGTGAATAATTCCTGAGAAGAAAATTTAATAAAGAACGGATAAATATTCATACCACCAAGAAGAGGATTTTAATCTGTCTGGATTTCACAGGAGTCATCCTTTTAGGACGGCCCATCTCGAGCGGTATTTCGGTAACACCTCAGCTGACTGCTGCTAACCAATGAAGAATATTAGTCGAAGCCCGTAATTTGTACATCACATTTGCTTATCACGGTTGAGACAATCTATCGCAGCGGTGCTTCAAGTGGCAACATCAACCTCATCTCAGCTAACTATTAACTGAGGATGAATATTGGCTGAACTATGATATATAGTATCTGCATAACAAGGCTAACTCAATTTACCGCAACGACAGAAGTAGTTTGTCCGGCTTGTCCAGTTTGACATAGGGTCAACTGGTCATTTATGCCCTTTACAAACTCTATCGTTTCTTTTTCCGAAGGTTAATTTAAACCGACTAGCGGTAAAGCTTTTCGTCATACATCGTAATTCAAGATCACCTTATCCGGCTGTTAAACTGGCAACTGTGTTGTTGGGGTCTCATTCATGTGTATACAACTGCCTCAAGATATCCAGTGTAGTCAAACCACGCTACAATCTTACGTCAACTACGACCCGCTGCATACAGACAACCTATAGAGAGATCTGCTGACTTCAGCTCGCCCGAAGTCGAACACACTTACATCTGTTCAAGACATCTAGTGGACCCAGAGGTCGTGATTCGGCTTAGGGAGTAGGTACCACTAAAGATTGACCACTTAACTGTAGGCTTTGTTGTTTGAAAATTTTACAGGCTAGATGCAGGAACTTTCATGGGTTATTGAATGCATCCATTTTAGTTGTCGAATGTACTTTCGTATTTTGTTCACGATTATGTCCGAGGTTCATCATAGAAGCATTTCGCTACAATTTTTTCAGAGATAATTCTTTCAAATATCTTTGGAATTGCGGAGATTTTACAAATAGGACGGTAATTATTGACACAGTAGTTTTTAGCACCCGCTTTATGTATAGGACGAACGAATGAAATTTTCCACTCATTGAGGAACAGTCCCGAAGATAACGGCAAATTAAAAATATATGAGAGAGGCATCGAAATAGGATCACGGCATTGACTTAGAAATAACGCTGGAATGTTGTCAGGACCAGAAGAGTAGCTGCACTTAGCATTGGCTAATGCCAAGTTTACATCCTCCGTAGACACATACATTGAACCCAAGTTGAACCGTGAGAAGATATGTGTGGTAATCTCAGTGTCATTGGGAAAGCCTAGGTCCTCCACATATACAGACTCAAAGTATTCCGCAAAAAGCTTACATGAATCTGCAATATTATTCGCAGTTTTATTCTTAAAGCCAATAGAAGAAGGAATTCCATACGAATTAGGCTTACTGTCTAGAAATGACCAAAAAGCTTTTGGATTTATCTTTATACTAGCCTCCACCGATGTCAAATATTGACTATACAGAAACTTATTTAACAAATCATATTCTTTCCGCAACCTTTTAAAAAGCATGTGATCCTCAATCACACCAGACAGTTTGAATCTCTTATGAGCCTTCTTCCGTGCATTTCTCAGTCTCTTCAACCTATAGTTCATCCACGGAAAACCAGAATTATTTCTTCTTCTAGTGAGAGGAACATACAAAACAAACAAGCTGTAAAGAACTTCCAGAAAATATGAATAAGCAGCATTTACAGTATTCAGGAAAAACAAAGATTCCCAATTATTCGCACTTAAGGCTTCATTGATAGCAGCATAATTGGCTTTCCTAAAATCAAAAAAAAATACGACAATTTGTTTTGGTCAATAGCATTAGAGGAGGAGCTCGAAAATTCAACAAAGTTAAAATTTAAGTCGATAGCTATATGATTAACAGTATTTTTTGATAATAAATAACAAGCCTCAGCTACAGTATAACTCAAATTATCACTAATAAAAACTAAATCAAGAAGCCTACCTATGGAGTTTGTAACATTATTAACTTGGACTAGATTCAAAGATAAGCCACCATCAATCAGGCAAAATTCAAAATCCTTTTTTGCGTTCAGTGGAACCAAGACCTTATCATCTTCATTCCAAGACCACTGTAATTTTCCCGCATTAAAATAACCAAATACGCAGACCTGATCATTCGCCAGCAGCATATATTCAGTCATAGCTCATTTATGAAATTATTTTTACTATTTTTAGGAAAACGTCGCGTAGAAAATATCAGCTCTCTACGCTGATGCCTTGTAAAGCAATGTCCAAATATATAGTGAAAAATGAAAGTTTTGTATGGCAACTGCTTGAAGGAGGTACCCTATTTGTCCAATTTTCGAACTTGAATTTACTTTTTTTTTTTTTTTTTTTTAAAGCATGTGCAAAATTTCAGTTCTCTAAGTACATGCGTTCTCGAGTTATCGTGCAGACACACAGACAGATAGACAGACGCACAGACGGACATGCAAAAATCAAAATAACTTTTAATTTTATGCGGGGGTGTTCAATCCATTTTGCTCTCACATTAATTATTTCTATGCGTTACAAACGGAAGGACAAATTTAGTATACCCTACAGCAGTGGCGGTTCGTGGGATTCAGAAGAAGGGAAGCAATACATTTTGTGTAAATTATAGGTCCGATTTCAAACTATTTCATTGCTACTATAAGTAATTATACATGTATCAAAGTCAATGATATCAATAATACACAATATAAATATTCATATTTATTCTTGCTCTTGAAAGAGAAGGATGCCATTATTATCGTTAAATAAATCAGCGATGCAATCATATCTTTCATTTAATCCATTCACAGCAAATACTGTCTGCCCCATAATTAAGCAAATATAAAAGTTTCACTGAATATCGCCTTTCACAACGTACGCAAAAAGTCGAATCATCTAATTCATTCTTTTCAATTCAATTACCATTATTATTGTACTTAGGTAGGTATACTCGTTCGCCGGAATACTCAAATGAAAGCAAGAATTCTACATTCTCTCACAATTAAACAGAAACGGTAATATTATAGATAGTCAATATCTTATTTTTGCACAATATGAATAAAATATGTTTAAAAAAAATTTATAATAAAAAACATTCAAACATTTATAGTCAAACGAGATAATATAATTTTAAAATATTGTTATTGTGTGAATTCAGTTTTACAATGAAACTTTTCTTGAGTGAAAGAAAAAATAATTTTTTACTTAGCCTATAATTTATTTATTTAAAAAATTGTTTTAATATACATATATTATTTTCTAATCATTACATTTTTGCTAAAAACTCATATAACAATTAACAGGACATACAGTAGGTTTACATGAATACTTGAGTACTTGGCTTGAAATCCACTTGAAGCTCAGGTAGGGCGGTTGATTGAATTAATTCCTTACTTGAGTTGAATTTTTGTTGAATTAAATTTTCCAATTACTTAAGTTGAAATTTACGCATTGAATGAGCGTTTTCATGATATTTTGATTACTTCAAGCATACTTCAAGTACCTATACTTCAAGTATTCATGTAAACGTAGAGATAATTTATCTAATATATGCATATTAATTCGCATCTACGTTCTTTTGCTAATGTTGTGATGTAATTTTTTACCTCTGCGGTAAGTATAGTTTAGAAGATTATCGCACTTTAATGTAAGTACTTCCATGTAAAAACGTTTTACACGAAAAAACTGGAAAATTTATTTCACATCAAAACCCATCGGTTAGACATATAAAATTTAAATGTTCACATGAAATATGTTAAAAAATTATGCTAAGCGTTTAAAAGAAAAATCAGCCCCCGCAAGAACTTACCCCCCCCCCCCCCCCCCCCCCCCCCCCGTTGTACACAAATTCGAAAACCACGCATTTTAAAGATATTCAGGTGAAAAAAGTCGGTTATAAAGTTACTTACAGAACAAAAGAAAATAAGCCATTTAATAAATCTCAGCAAAAGCTTTAATTTGGTATTACACACGACCAAAATTGGACAACGCTATGAGTGTAATTACCACCCTCCCCCCAAAACCCCAAAAACGTAAAAAATTAAGCTCACTGACTAATTCTAAAAAAAATCCCATGTAAATCAATCTACGTTTACTATTCTAAAACTAATCCTAAAATTTCAAAATATTCGTCACGAAGGTCGGATAAAAGTTATTTAAAAAAAGCTACGATTTTTTTTACATCTGGCAGCATTTAAATAAATCGTGAGCAAGACCTACACCCACCCGCACCAGCATATACTTCTGAATTTATCAATGAAAGTTACTAACAGGGGGTGTAAATCTATTGCCAAATGCTACGCTGCGACCAGCGTACCATAGCAATGTACGCATGCGAACTCTTGAGTGAATATGAGTCTGAAAAGTTAAATGTATTTAACTTTTTACATTGACTTTGTTGTTGTAAATACGCTGAAGGGATTTCAGCGTCACTGCGATGCCGCCAGTGGCAACGGTGTTTGTTTCTTATGCCGTTCCATCCATACCACGCTTGCTTGACAAGACAAATCTGAATAGATCTGGTGCTGGGTGGAATGATGGTAGGTGGGTCATACGCTACATTTTGGACAGCATACCGTACAGTATGTTAGTAGCGATATAATGACATTGGGTTGGGTGGTATGTTCTTAGTTTGTAGGAGAAAATTGGCCGTTGCTTATAAAATATTTCAGGTTGTATCTAGTGATGCCAGAGGAGTAAACTTGTTTAAATTTTATACATTTTTTTAAATATTTTAAGAATATTTTAAAGCAAAATGATTTGTCTTTTATGTTTGGATTTTTTTATTTTGTCAAGGGAAGCAGTGCTTCCTTTGCTTCCAATGAGGAACCGCCCTTGCCCTACAGATTTCATCTAGGGTATAACAAAACCTACTAAGCACTGAAATTATATGATAACAGTGTGGTTAAAAATTAAATATATTTATAAATAAAATATTGAGTTAATCGCTCAAAAAGGTAGTATATACATTGATTATGGAGTAAATGGATGTCTCCAGATTCCAGTGTAGGAGTTTTCTGTTATCCGTATGGCTTTATCCATATATGGCGTGATTATGTATATAAAATCGACGATGGCTCGACTTGTTGACGTAACCAACGAGTAAGCCAGCAGTCAACGATGCGACATTTACTTTTTCACCATTTAAGGGCAATCAAGTTTAAAATAATTCCTAGATGCCCTATTACCACTAGATACTGCAGCAAAGGAATTAAATAAAAATTCAGCGACACTTTTGACCGCTGAACGTGTTTATAAATTTCTATTTGAAAGCTTACACGAGTTTAGAGCGAACTTAGGTTAAAATTTATCGAAACAGAATAAAAAATGAATGGATGAACGTCAAGATAAAATGCTTATGAAAGTAAATCTTCTTAGAAGCAGTGAATATACCACATTCCATAAATATTTTGATTATAATTGAAAGATGCTCCCATTACATTGTCAGTCTGCAGCGATAACTGGAAGTGGCAATTTCTTCTGTTGATGAACAGAGCAACACAAAAAACATATTATTGAATGAATTTTTTACAATAAAGTCAGCATTTACAGTTTCAATCGTAGCCCTGACTAAGACAAAATTTAGAACTCGTCTGAATTTTGAAAATTTTACAGTGCAGTAACTTTTTAAAATATTCTTTTTTAAAAACAAAATAAATTTAAATCATATAATAGTTTTTTACTATTTATTAATTATTAATGTACATAATTAAAATATTTGAATAAAAAAATTATAAAACACCATGAAATACTGGATTCAAGCTATTTATTTATTTTGTTTTTTGTTATCCGGATATCCGGATTATCCGGATATTTTGAGTTTTCAGTATTCGATATCCGGATAATAATTAATGTTGGATAATTGGAAACCCTACCCTTGACGAAGTAAGACCGCTCATCATATCATGTTTTACATCGAGGGATCGAAAGGTTCCTGTGCCGGGATGATTGCAGGAAACTCAATCTTTCAAATAGGTATGAAAGCTGTGCTCCCTGTATTATAAATCTATGAAGGAATTGCAGTCTGTAATGCATTAGATAAGTTTCTATCGGACAACCAAGCAAGGACATAAGGAGAGATATGACTATACCGCGACAGTTTGAAGACAAATCGGGTTACATCATTGAATGCAACCAAGAGTTTCCTACGACAGTCTGAGTCGAGAACTGGAAATATTGTACAGCCAGATGTGAGAAAGGGTAGCAAAAGGAATTTAGCTAATTCAACTCGTAAATGATGCATTAGGCAATCGGAGTTCAACCAAAGCTGCCGTAGGCATCCATATATTTTTCTTAGTACATCACTGAAATTATCACAACAGAAGAATTTTGAGTTAAGATGATACCTTTAAGACTTCACAGCATTTACATATCGTGCGTCGGCTTAATAAGAAAACACTGTAACTCCATGTTAAAAAATTTTGCAGGAGAGAGGAAAAAGTTCTTTTTTGATAATACTGTAAAATTTTTGGCAATATTTTGATGCAGTTTTATTTAAAAACACATTATAGATTGGTTGAAATAAGTTTCAATTAAAATAAAATCCAATATTTATAATTTTTATGGATTTACGCGTTTTTCGTATTAATTCGGATAGTTTATAATGGAGTAACTGTAATTACAAAGGATAAAAATAAAGAGATTTAATTTAACGAAAAGAACATTTATTAGAAAAGAATTAATGACAATCAACATTATTCAGTACAAAAACTTAACAAAATAATGCCCTAGACACACAGCACTCTTACTGAAGAAATAACTAGCGACTCATTAGTCTATAATGATTCATTATAAACTGCAGACACACAGCCATTTCTTTAATTAAGTTGTTCTGTCAAACTGGTTTTGATGAACTTATCACCTTAAAGAAGCAATATGGATCGAATTAACGCGATAAACTTTGTTTTCATTTATTTTATTTTCAATTTAACAATCTCCAAATGAGAAAAACATTTTATTTAAAAAAATATTAATAATACAATTTGCGATTTGCATTTCTTCTTCTTATTTTTCAAATCGGCAGATGCACAGCGGAGCTCCACATTTACATTATATGCCAAATCTAGCACATTTTTCCTCATTATAGCTATAATGAAGGAGGAAAACACTTGATTAGTGCACTTCATTATCATCTGATTTTCGAGCTATAATGACGTATACTATGTGACACACGGCATTTTAATGAATATTTAGTACTAATGATTCTTTAGTTTGTGCTGTGTGTCTAGGGTATAAAAATTAAATTCATAATTAAAATAATTTACTATATAATATAAAAAAAATGAATAAAACAAATCCGAATTCATAGTTAAATAAAAAAACAAAAAAAAAGTTCCTTTCTAGTTCTCATAGGTAGTGTTGTCGTAAAATGTGTGGTAATCGGCATCCAATATATCCTTGAGAGGTTGAAGGTGTTCAATTGTTCATATTTTTTTTTTTTTTAATTTCAATTCGTTCCGAATAAAGTCCTGGTAGCTCATGAATAGCTCGAGGCTGTATGCTTTTATTTCGTCTTAACGGTAAATCACTCCAATCTTCGGTGAATCTAAGTTTATATTTTATAGCGCCATCTGGACAATATTTCAATGCCCGCAAATCAACTACAACGGAATCACCAGATCTTTTCCCAGGACGAATTGAAGAAAAATATTGAATGTGTTGACAGTCTTTAAAAAATGTGTGTTTCAAGTATGTGACTTCGTAAGGCTTTGGAATTTGTCTGTTACGTAACACTCGTTCGATGCACGAATGCATAAAGTCGACCTCCATTTGTGTGTGGCCCTTTTCTAGAAATTTCTGCTCTATTTCCAAGTTGTGAAGTATTGCAATGCTTAGGAGTATATTCGACATTACGGCATTCCTGTTTTGGTAACCACAGCCATCGCTATATAAAATAATTTTTTTTGAATTATTAGGTAAAGGAAATTTTGATGTGATGAACTCGCCAACAATGCTGGAAAATTCATTCGCTGTAAGGCCACCTTCCATTTCATTCCAAACAAAGCAAAAACCATCTCGCGTTTTCAAATCAAAAATTCATATTGCCTGCCTTGTAAGCGATACATGTATTGCACTTATCCTTTTTGGGTTTAAACAAAGACAAATTCTTTTCTTCAAACATTAGAAAAAACTTACCAAGTAGATAACGGTGAGATATTCTGATATGCACACCATTCATTTTTGCAAACCTTGTTTAGATCAGCTTTCGGTTTGAAAACTGGTTCCAGGTACTGTTTAGTGGACGAAGATCTACAATAGTGAGACTCTACAGTGGCAAGATTTGAGAAGAATTCTTCTAAGGCCTTTTGCTGGTTGTAGAATGACTTGTTCCTTGCTTTCGACTTATTTGAAACACTCTTTGTCACTTGTGTGCAGCTATTCGTTTCTTGACATGAAATATTGCTAGATTCTTTCTTACTAACATTTCCATCAGGATCTTTTATTTTCCATGCTCGCACAGCCGTTTCTTTAACACCGACAGTATTCAAAAACATTTTTTTGCAAACCCGTAACTTTTTATCATTTCTTTTTAGATGATAATGGAATGTATTTAACACGTTGACGTAAATGACGTCTATAGCCGTCCAACGCTAGTGCTGACAGATGCAAATGACTGCTATAGCCGTCCTATATTCTTAGCATTCTAAATAAATGAATTAGAAAAAGATTGGGAAAAGGTGCTCAGTGGATTTAACGACGTTTGCAGCTGCAAACATTTCATACATTTTATCTCAGTCTCTTTTCAAGTGTGAAACTGAATTTACGAATAATTAAGTTGCTTTGTCAACAGAAACAAAATGAATCACGAAATATTTCTTAATAATTAATATAGTCGTCTTTTTCAGTTATTCTCAGAATTAGAAAGAGATTGCAAAAAGGGTATATAAGATAATCAAACAAACATTTGGCAGCAACTTACATGAATTTGGTTGATGAGGATCCCACCCCGAGGCGCCTCTGAGAGGTTCCACTGTGGCACTGGATTCTAGCTAGCCGGTCCTAAAATATAGGCCTCATCACTGCAGGCGCCCAATGTGTGACTCGACCTACGACCCATGAAAAAATTTCCTATCAATAATGCCAGGCGAATGAGACGGATTGTCCAGGCCGATTTGATCTACTTGAAGTGTGCCGAATCGGAGACACATCCCTGAAGTCCCATCAATCTTTGAGCAGACCTCGACATGATTTTCCGTGCCGGAAGTCAGAGGTGTACCGACAAGCTGGTAACCTAAAAAATCCAGTCGGCCAGTACCCCTCTGCCTTCTTTCACCGAGATTAGCCGAGGGAACTCCGCGGTCAGTAAATTGCTTTGGGCAAAATTCCGTCTGTACACTTCTTGACCCACTTTGAAACTAACAGGCTTCGCTCTAAGATTATAAGCTTTGGAACCCTGTTCAAACACATAGGTCATGTTATCATGTTATCCAGTAATTTGGGGAACTGAGCCGAGCAAAACTGAACTCCATTGTCAGAGACTATCGTCTCCGGAACTCCGAGCACATGAAATATTTCTGTCTCGATGAATTGACATACATTAAGAATAGATGCCTTTCTCATTGGTTTGAGAATCGGGAATTTAGAAAAGTGGTCAAGAATTAGTAGTATGCAGACATTTCCTTTCGCTGACCTGGGATATGGACTTAGAAAGTCGACATACAGCTTTTGCCATGGTCTTTCTGTCACAGACTGAACTCCCATAGGTGGTCTAAAAGTAGGCTTCTTCTTCCTGAATCGGATCGCCTGTTCTCGGAACAGTCCGAATATAGACGAAGCCATCCCTGACACTGAAGTTGATTTAACTTTCTGCCTCAACTCCTCGTATTGCAACGAGTTGAAATATGGGGAGCTAAGTTCAACTTCCGGACCAGGATCTTCAGATGGTGAGAAGGTGTCACAGTGGATTCGTGACAGAGCATCCGAGACGACGCTCAAGTTTCCTCTTCTGTGTTCGATGGTGAAGTCGAAACCTTGAAGCTTCAAACTCTACCGAACAAGTCTATCGCTGAGGTCCGTTTGAGATATCAGCCATTTCAAGCTCGCATGATCAGTCACTATATTAAATGGCATAAGTTCTATGAAGGGCCGAAGCTTCTGTACACTTAAGACCGCTGCTAAGCATTCCTGCTCTGTGACTGTGAAATTTCGCTGTGCTGAATTCAACTTTTTGGAGAGGAGCAGAGGTAAGTTTCTGTTTTAACAATTCCATAGAACTGACTGGGATTTTTCAGAGTGTCTGTAATGGAGGCAGTTTGATCAGCATAGTTCGGAATGAATCGTTGATACCATCCCGCCATACGTAGTAGGCGTCGGGCCTGCCCAACAGTTTTAGGTGACGGATAGTTTTCTGTTTATAAAAATGTATTTGTTTCATTTTTACTAAATTATTCTCAACAAATATCGTTATGGTCTTTACAGCTACCAAGACGTGTATAGACGTCTTTTGTGTATCAGTGAAATCGAAGCTATTAAAAACAAATGACGGCTATAGACGTCCTAAATTTTTTAGGAATATTTGGTGGAAAATACATTAATTTTCTTCTGTAAGTATGATATCTTGATCGAACTCCCCAAGAACCAACGAATTAACAAAAAAAAAACAAAAAGTCGTTTTTGTCGTCCATCACCGATTTCAAAATGAGCGTCAACGTGTTAATCTGCGGCTTATTAATTTGTTTTTTTTCTATCTTTTGGTCGAATTGTATCAACCTGACCTATTAAACATTGGACAAAAGTCCTTTTTTCGCCCCATGTTAATGCCCAAAAGTGTCTAAAATTTGATCTCTTTCACAATCAGAAAAAAATTTGCATTTCATCATAGATCTTTCTGTTGAAGTACATTGACACCTTGTTCTCAACTATCGCGAGCACCTTGCAATATCGTAGTTCCACTTTCCATCAATTTTTTTTCTATCTTTGTAAACATGACCTAATTCCCTTTCGACTTGGTTTTTATTGTCAGGCCATTTTTTGTGGTTGATTTTGTGACGTTTAGATCGACTTCGGCTCGTGTTATTTCCATTTTCATCAATCTGTGCAGTATTCATAACAGAATCATTTTGTGTATATGTAGAGATTAACTCAGTCGAAACTTCCACAGTATTTTCAGGGATTCATTCAGCCAAAATTTCTACATTATTTTCATCATAACCAGTGGCATTTGAATGTGTCACAACAAAAGGAATTATATTTCTCCGATACTTTCATTCTCTTCAGAAATTATAATGCAGTTAATTGCGGAGAAACCAGACATTTCCGAATTAATTATATTATTAATTTGCTCTGAATCTACTTCTTCTGGATGACTCTGCAATTCAATAATATTTTGTTTTGCTGGTAATGTGGCACAAAAATGCTCTGAAGAATCGTTGCTTTCGGTTATCGGTTTTTCCAATAATGCCTCTTCTCTACTTTGTTTATTAGTTCCAAGAACCATACGCACCATCAAAGCTCCGCGAGAATTCATTTTCAAACCATTCAATAATAACGAAAATTAAAACTTGTTGGAGGAAATTAACGTAACTCCAGTCGTAACTTTGGAAAAAACACGAGTCTCCAATAAGTACCTTAATTTTGGTTTTTATGCAATTTGCGCCATTTATACCACTCAAAATGTCAGAAATAATTAAAAGACTTACCTTATTTCAAGAAATAGCAGTTTTTTTTTATAAAATTGTACAATACTACACTAATTAATTTTAGAATTTAGATGAGGAAGTCAGTGTACGTCGTTCAATAGTATGGCGCATACTGGAGTTAATTGTTTTTCGGTATGAAAATTTGACAGTTCTAAATAAGTGGTTTACGTTTTTGTTATTTTTCCGGCTTTATAACTGAAATATTTTACTGAAACGTGAGAAATGATATTTTCTTTTCATTTAGTTAAAAATCGCATTTTTAAAAAAAAGTGGAGTTACGGTATTTTCTTATTAAGCCGACGATATGCTAGTCTATTGTCGCTCAAAAAGATCTCTTTATTATGGTTGAGAGCTAAGTTATTTTGCTCAGACCAGTCACATACACGTTTAAGATCCTCATATATCCGACCTACGCAATCTTCCACTAAGCCAATTGGTCTAGTGAGGTATATTTGCACATCATCAGAATTCAGACGAATGGCGGCATCTACAATAACATCTGGGAGATCATTGATATAGAGGCTGAAAAGCAGGGGATCAAGAATGGATCCCTGGGGTACACCACAAGAGAGAAATATACTTCTTGAGGTAACATTTATTATTTTTACAATATGGTTGCGTCCACTTAGAAAACTTTTAATGAAGTTTATTGCCGATAAAGAGAAGAGGAATTTATTATGCAATTTAGCTAGCAATTTCGAGTGATCTATGGAGTCGAATGCATTACTAAAATCAAGTAGTGCAAGAATAGTCAGATGATTTTGATCGAGGTCCATGTGAATATCCGTTGTCACATTCAGCATAGCTGTTTCACAGCTGTGATAAGGACGAAACCCAGATTGCCAGGTTGACAGTAAACAGTTTCTTTTTGTGTATTTCTGGTATACTATTTTTTCATATACTTTAACCTAGTAGCATAGAGGGCTAATTAGGCCGAAGTTACTTGGGATACATACACTGAACTAAGGGCATCACCAATGTTTGTTTCCATTGATTGGGGAATTGAGATGTGGTGATGCAATGGTGGAAGATGTGTGTTAGAGTTTTCACTATTATTGACACAATAATTTTTATAAATTTGGGTTGCTGTCCATCCGGTTCTGCTGTATCTGATTTAATAATACTTGGATAGAGTCAGCATAACCTCAACTTCATCGACGAAATCAAAAGCAAAACTATCAGCTGAGAAACCTTCAGGCCAAGAAAATGAGCCCGAGACGCCTGTCGCAAAAAAAATTTTTTTTTTAATTAATTTGAGTCTTGATTTACAGCTACCATCTCTTTCCTATGGACTCCGAAGTCACAAATATTTCTCCATAATTTCTTAAATGTTTGGCTTACATCTAGCGTCTTACAAAAATTCGCACGCTTCGCGGATCTTATCACGGAATTTGCCTTATTGCGGACTCGTTTATATCTATTTTTCACATCTCACATGGAGACTCGCACAATAAAAATTTCAGGTCGTAGTGAATGCTATGCTAACGCCTGCATACCCCTCCATAAATCTAATCTAAACTAACTGCAGTGTGTACAGCAATTGTCATCATATATAAATCTATCTTTCCTTAGACGTCGCGCAGTCTCAATTCATTCAAAATTGAGGTATACTTCGAAACCATAAGACTCTGAGACCCGATGGAGCTGTAAAAATAAGAGAGAATTAAGAATTCAGCTATTTGGGGATCGGAAAGTCAACAAAAGCCTGTAGCACGAAACAAGGTCCCATGGAGAGCAATCATTTTTACCTTATACAGAATATCCCTGTTTGTGAGATTAAAGGAAAATTAACTTTCAGACTTTCCTTTGTGGAATTTCACTCAAATTCTTGTATTGCAACTACCCCTATAAAGTTTCTACAAAGCAGCCGAATTCCGTCAGTTAGTCATGCAAAGTTTCTTAATAATTTTCTTAACTTCATACCCACAAGTGAAAATTGGATTTAAATAATTTTTCTGTAAATAATTTCCAACAAATCCCAGTTACATAGTTGACGTAAAACTAGAGGCATCCAATTTCTTCTTATATCTAGGATCACAAAGGATTTGTCCATCAGTTCAAAGCACAAACATAACAAAAAAAAAAAAAATATTGCAAAATCGCATATCGCTGCTAAAAATAGCATCCCTAAACCCGCGTCAGCTTTATAATACTCGCATCGTATATACGGGGGCCTATCCAATCATCCACGGCCCATGGGCTACTACGGGTATACCAGAAAGAGAGCTGCTACGATATTAGGTTTACCAAGGAGGCTTAGTTAGGAAACGCGAAACCAAAATTTCTTTTTCTAAATATCGATTTGCGGGAAGTATAGGCGCCACAGCTCTACGGAACTGGTCTTTTTCATATTTCATTGCGTGTAGGTAGGTAGGTAGGTAGGTAGGTAGGTAGGTAGGTAGGTAGGTAGGTACGTATGTACTCACAATCAGTTTTGTTCTCCTATTTCACAGCAGCCAAGTGTATCCCCGATTCTCGCGGTAGTGTGTATGATGATGGAGTATTGTATGGTCCAGTACCTAACCTACTGATGCTGCTGTTGCTGCTGCTGCTGCTGCTGTTTTATCTGCTGCAACTTCTACTTTTGCTACTGCTGCTACTGCTACTGCTGTTTCTCATCATCCATCCTACATGGAGGCAACAACAAATAATACAAAAAAAAAAAAAAAAAAAAAACAAGAAGCCTAAACGAGAGCCTCCACTCGTTTCCCAGTTTAACGTGGCAAATCATTGCAGGTCCGCGAAGTCGTTCTTTTTTACTTTGTTGGTGGCCAATTCTGTTGCAAAAATTTGCATTTCTGGGTTTCTCTTCACCTTTTCCTCTGGACTTTTGCTGCGTTTTTTTCGCGAGACGAATAGTAGGCTCCGCCCAGAGTGTTTGGTCACGCAAGGCATGATTGGTCCAGGAGAATTAATCGCATCGATATCGATCGAAGGGTAATGCAAGTTGCAATTTTATTATCTCCAGCCCAGACTATGAACTTGCAAACTAACTATCGACAGAGGCCTCGATATTCAATGGAATGAGCAGCAGCCAATCGCATGTGACATTTATTAGAAATTCGTTAAGTGCCCGCATTGCATTTAATTTTTTCTTGTTTTTTGTTTTTTTTTGAAAGGGGTTTTCAGCGTCTTTTTTTTTTTTATTGTCAAACCTCCATAGTAGTTCATATATGTAGTGAGCATAATCGTTAGATTTTCTCTTTTACTTTACGAAAACTCTTCTGACCTGTATTATTACGCAATAGATTCGTTAGTTGAAGTCTTATCGGGCAGCTACATATGTACATAAATACTTTGATGGTTTTCTAGTTTTTTTTGTTTTTTTTTTAAATGAAATTGCGTGTCAAGGCATATTTCATGCATTTATTTGTTGCATTGCATTCATAACGAGTATGCTCTTCTGAAGGATTTATGAGCTTTGCAGAAAAACTACGTTCGTACCTAGGTAACAAGAGAGAAAAATAATTAAAACGAAAATGAATTTTATACTCTGAAGTCTTCGAATATGATGTAAAATAATATTTGATGATTTTGACCGCTTGGACTTAAAAAAAACTGAAAAACATACAATTAGAAACAGAAGTGTTATAGTTTAGTAACAAATATCTTGGAATTCAATTATTATTTTGAGACATTAATTTATTTTATAATGGTTATAAAATTACAAAAAAAAAAAATTAGTCACCCTATAAAAATTATTATCAGAAGTTTATTTTATTTTTTTTATTAGCATAAAATTAACAGCTGATCGGCAAAAAACGTCCGTGAAGTTATGAGATGAATTTGATTTTTTCTTCTTCCATTAGGAGTTAAACTTTTCTACTGATTTTAATTTTATCTTTGCCCAAAAATTAATGTTATTTTAGGTTTTTATTTTTGGTGAAAATAGAAAAACTTAGATAATTTATATAGGGTAAGTGGTATACTAGAAATAAGTGCCATATTTTTATTTTTATACCCTAGATAATGAAATCATAGGGGGTCTATATGAAGTTTGTCATTCCGTTTGTAACGCATATACAAAATTTTGGTAGAACAAAATGGATTGCACAACCACGCATAATATTAAAAGTTATTTTGATTTTTATTTTGATTTTTGCATGTCCTTCCGTCTGTCCGTCAGTCCGTCCATTTGTCCGTCACAGTGCTCGACCTTTTTTAATATGGCAGCACTATGAAATTGTGAACTAACAAGCTATTTTCTGTACAATTGTGAACTAGCAAACTATTGTGAGTCATTTACTTTCAAAATATTGCCGGCCAAATTGTTGTGACAAAAAAATTAATTAATTAAAACCTACAAAAATGATTAAAGACTCTTTGAGATGCACGAAATGTCACTTCATTGACATTTAAAGATAAACTGAGTTTAAACGCTCAATTTTGGTGGTTTAAACTAAGTTTAAACGCGGTTTAACTTACTACTGTGAAACTGTGTTGAAAAGATAAACTGAGTTTAAACCACATCTTAAGTTTAAACTTGAACTGTGAAACCGGCCCTTAGAGGGCTGAAATTTTGCACACGGGCTCTTTAAAAAAAAAAGTAAAATTAAGTTCGAAAATGACCCTTCATAGGGTTGTCGTACAAATATTTTGTTTTTCACAATATATTTGGACACAGCCTGAAAACGCGTTAACGTAGAAAGCTGAAATTTTGTATACGGTGTTTTTATATAAGTAAACAGTAAATATAATTTCAAAAATGGACTAAATATCAGGCAACTTTTTCTTGGTGTTACCATATAAAAATTTAAGTTTTTTACATATGCTGTGAAAATGATCAGTCGTAGACGTTTTTATTGTACTAAAAAACTTCTTCAGAATACGCGAAGTCCTATGAAATTGGATACAACCATTTTTACTGTCTGACGAACCGGTCTAGAAAGATATGCGAAAAATCCAGGGACCGAAGATAACTGGTATTTTGAAAACTTTAAACAAAAAAAGCTGGGATAAATCATGATCGTGGAATTTTGTGGAATATACCAAAAGATGTCTCGTGAAACCCGTTTCGATTCCTGCAAAGCTTTTGAAAACATAACTTTTTATTAAAAAAAGCTAAAAAAACCAAGCTGGAAAGACTTTTTATTTTATCTGGCAAAAATTAAAAGCCAGCTTGGCTTTTTATTTTTTCTGGCAAAAATAAAAAGCCAGCTGGGCTTTCTATTTTTTCGAGCTGGAAGTAACAGGTTTTGAAGCTGGTTTTTTTTTTAGGAAGTATAAAAAGCCAAGTTGGTTTCTTATTTACAGGGTCCGGACCAGATATGAATTTTTTTTTGATACTTGGCTAGATAACGTAAGAAACCAGCTTGGCTTTTTATACTTCCTAAAAAAAAAACCAACTTCAAAACTTGTTACTTCCAGCTCAAAAAAATAAAAAGCTAAGCTGCCTTTTTATTTTTGCCAGAAAAAATAGAAAGCCCAGCTGGCTTTATATTTTTGCCAGAAAAAATAAAAAGCCAAGCTGGCTTTATATTTTTGCCAGATAAAATAAAAAGCCTTTCGAGCTTGGTGTTTTTAGCTTCAACTTATGATCGGTCAGTAATAACAGGTAAAGGTGGCTTTTTTCGTAAAAAGTCATAACTGGTTCGGTCCCTGGAAAAATCACTTCAAAAATCCAAACTGATGAGTGACCGTACGAAATTTCATACGGGCATTTATCTAGGGTATCATGAGAATTGGTCTTAGATCAATTCTAGCTTTTTTACTTGATAATAATTTCTAAAAGAAAAAAAGCGTTTTTTTTTGTTTTGTAACATATATTGAAACTTTTGAATGAAGTAAAACGTAATCGACCCAGATGACCACCTCTGTCGAAGGTGAACTTCTTGTATACTTTTAATTTGAGCATTGAGAACTTTTATGTAAAGTTATAAATTAACTCCACAGCTCGTACCAAACTAATCAAATTTCTTGAGAAGACATTTCCGAATTTACTAAAAACAAATCAGCTGCTGCTGGCTGTAAACAAGTAAACAACGAAAATAATGTTAATGAATGTTAAAAGTTGGGATGGACTAGAAACTAGATCTACCGCAATGTTTCCTTAGCATAGTGGGCGCAAACGCAGTCGACTTCACCATTAGATCTTGCTCAACTTCTTCTCATGTATTCTACAGGAATAGCAGTCAAAAGTCAGCTGCGCCAGATGCCGAGAGCACTCGCACTGTATTTCGGCCATCATTCTCGACTTGAATATCCTTTCTTTGGAAAACACACGACATTTAACGATAAGTACGCATTTGCGTAGCAGTTTGTGTCATCGGAATCTCTCGGAAACTGTGGCTTAATTTGAATTGTTTTATGAATTAATTTAATCTGAAAATTGATTCGCAATATATGGGTTTCTACAATGTTCTTTGATTTTATACCGCTCGATAATAGATCTTCTCATGTATATCTATTTTACAACTACTAAGTACAAATAGAAGATTTGACTTGAATATGCTCCATACCCTATCGCCGTTTGTAGACTTTTTCTTTAAATTCATGTATTCTTCAAATGTTTTTTTTCGAAATCGACTTTCGAAAATGTCTATTCGAAATTAAATTGTAAATATTTTGAATTATGTGACTCAAATGAAAGATATCAGTAAAAGATTATTATTTTTTAATTTCTCAATATGCTTGCTTGGTGGGGATAGAGGGGAAAACGTAGCACTCCACCTTTTTTCGAGTTGCCATTGTAGCTTAAGTATTTCAAAACCCTATGAGTATGAGATTTGTTTATTCAACAACCTTTCCACTTTGGAAATCTTAACAATTAGGAAACTAAGTTCGAATTTTTATGAAACTCCTTTAAGTTCGAACATCATTAATTCCTGAGTTTAAGTCACAATTTAATCACCCAGAAAGTTGCCAGATTTGACTTTGGGAAGATTTAGGGTTCAAAAATTGAAAAATAGATTTTTTGCAAATAAACAAACAGAGAAGGAAAAATATATATATAGGGTGTACCGTAAGTCGACATCAAGCCGGAATCGGGTGATAGATCAAATCATAAAAGTTACCAGAAAAATATAAAAAAATCCAAGTCATGTATTTTTTAAATAATAGGCATTTCTTTTGTTTTCGAGAAAATGTACACCCTATGACGGTTTTTTAGCTCCTGTTGCTACAAATCTTTACTTACTTTTTTTCAATTTTATTTTTCTTATGTAATGCCGAATAGTGCTTATGTAAGTTGTTGCTTTAAATTCTAAAGCCAACTGCTCCAGCTTGAAAGAAAATGTTACATTTTGCCGAACCAAGAATAGGAAATTAATATTTCACCCAACTTTAACTGACTGTAATGAAAAAAAAATGCACTACGCCAGTTTGGCAAGTAACTTTAAAAGTTGACACATTTCATAAGGATTCTAAAATGGTATAATACTTGCTAGATTCATTATTTTTTAGATTACGGGAAAAAAATATTTTTCTTCAAGAAACCCAGTTTCGTAAAATTTCTTTTTACCTACTAAAAATGTTTCTAGTGTGACCAAAGCTTGCCTTAAGATCGTAACTTTAAGATTCTAGATTGAGTGTGAGGGAGAGTCATTACATGAAGTGTGAGTCAGATAGGGACGCCAACGAGTCAAATCATCGAGTTTTTACAAATGTGCACCGTCTAATCTCCACAGAGTGCCGACTTCCAAACCAAGTACATGGTGAAGGAACAGTTCCTTGCCTTACGAGGACGTAGACCCAAGTACTGCGGTAAGTGCAATCCAGGAAAGCACAGGAGTGCCTAAAAGTATAGCTCACCGAATTTTACAAAAACATACGCTCTAGAATTACGGAAGCAGTTGAATTTATCAACAATGGAAGATTTTCCCGTCTGATGACCCGAAGAAGATGTCGAACTTCTTTCCAGCTGAAGGAAGGCAGTTTGAACATCTTTTGTAAATAATAAATCTTAGCATCCAAATAATTGGTGTTTAATTTTATTTAAACTTAAGGAAAATTTGTCCTAAATTCAACAAAACGGTCTTACGGCAAGCTTTGGGTACACTAGAATCAATTTTAGTAGGTGAAAAGAAATTTTTCGAAACTGGGTTTCTTGAAGAAATTTTTTTTTCCGTAATCTAAGAAATAATGAACCTAGCAAGTATTATACCATTTTAGAATCCTTATGAAATGTGTCAACTTTTAAAGTTACTTGCCACACTGGCGTAGTACATTTTTTTTTCATTACAGTCAATTAAAGTTGGGTGAAATATTAATTTCCTATACTTGGTTCGGCAAAATGTTGCAATTCTTATGTTTAGTAGGTACATAAAATAGTGTCATCTTACATTTACAATAAATACAAATTAAATAGCTAAAAGTATAAAAGTGTAAAATAAAAGATTAAAATTGAAATGAATTGTTTAACGGGCAAAAGTCGTGAAATGAAATTAATTACCAAAATTGTTAATTGATTAACCAATTTACACAATTTTCCCCCGACAACAAACGAACTACAGCTGACTATTTAAAATTACGTATTCATATTTGTAACAAGCTCCTTAAATTTACCACTCGAACAAGTACGCTAAATATTTGTCGGCAGACGATTTCACAAACGCGCACAGCTTGAACGAAGTAGAGAGTCATATTGAACAGAGTAATGGAAATTAGAAATAAGTAAATTAAAATGTCATATAGAATTCAAGAATCTCAGTTGATTATGCTAAGATATTCTGGTTTGCCTGTATATAGAGTTTTATGATGGGAGATTAATAGTCTTCTCTGTAGGTACTCGTTGCGAGAACAACCGAACAAGTCAATTACTGTGAAAGATGAAATGTGATCATACCGTCCAAATCCATACAGAACCTACTAAATGCTAGGTTCAACTTTCCACGTATGGAAATACAAAGTTGCCATTTATATAGTAAGGTAGAAGAAGTCATCTGATCAGCAATAACTTAGTACCACTTGGCAGAATACTAGCCGAAAACCATAGCCGCCGGATGCAATCATAGATTTTACATATCATATTATCAATGTGGTCGCAGCATTTAATTTTCATGCCAATTAATATACACCAAAATTTTTCAAAAGTCTGGAAAGAAGTAGATTAAACCATTTTAAAGTGACAGGTGGGAGATCAGAGAGCATAATATCACTCCGATAAAAGTAAAAGTCAGAATTCGATCTAAGCAATAATGGACCCAATATGGAACCTTGTGGCACATCGCAACTTAGCGGCGACAGATAAACATTGGACCTAATATATCTGACGTTCACATGTTGATGAGCGTAATAGACGGGTTTGAAAAATAAATTAAAGTAAAGCATTAATTTAGACAGTAATTTTGGATGATTAACTGAGTCCGAAGCATTATAGAAGTCCGGTAAAGTTAAGACACATAAATGGTTCATGTCTAGTGATTTTCTGATGTTAGAAGTAACTTCAGTGAGTACTGTTTCGCAACTACGCAATCGGCGGAAATCAGATTGATAAGGACTGAGCAAGTGACTACAATATACAAATATTCATTTATTTGAACAGACAATAACTTTTCTGGTGAGGGAAGTTACCAGTTAGTTTAAAAATAATTTTAAATGGCTATAAGCTGCTCAGTAAGTTGAAGGCGGACCACAAAATTTTATTCTAATTTGTATTAAGTACCATAAAATACTTTAAAGTGTATGAAATAAATTTAGGTTCGTAAGGATCTGGTGGTTGGTTGTTCCCCTCATCAATCTTTTGCTGCAAATATTTTTCATGAATCATACTATAATCTTTGATTATTATTTCAAATTTATTGGATAGATAATTGTTGTTGCAACTTTCCAATGTGTTAAAATGCTTTTTGTCTGCTCTCCTGTATTGTAAAGCTACGGCTCAATAAAGTTTGGAAGTTTTGAAATTTTAACTTAATTTTTGACACTAAAACAGTATGTTTTTTTTTTATCAAAAACACATTATCATACATTTTGCACATTTCCTAATTACTTTACCATCCATTTACGCTGGACAATTTTTTTTTTATATTTCATACTAATTCTTTTTGGTATCTTTGCAACTACATTGAAAGGTTTTTATGAATTTAGTTATATATTTTTTCCCCACCTGGAATAATAAATAACGCTGCATATACCAAATAAGTAAACAAAAAATAAAAAGTCTCATCCAAATATTTCTGCATTAATGATCATTTGAGTGTGAATGATATTTTCATAAAAAAAAAAGAACTGAAGACCTGAAGAGGACTCCTATTGATTCATACTTGCCTGCCAATTAATTAATATTCGTTGACACTTTATATAAATATTAGCGTGCACTTAATAAAACAACAACCCGGAAAAAAAAACGAATCTAATGTGATACTCTCTCTTTCTGATGCTTCATATATCTACTACTAAAGAAATTATTATCAATAAGCACCCACAAACCCGTGCATCCTGCTGGGAGGATCAAATGGAACGAAGTGTCAATTTTCACACTTCAGGCTCCCTCTCTAATTGAACCCTTCCATTAGTGATGCTCAAATTAATTTTTTAACATCAAGTGACTGATTTCTAACGGGTATTCAGATTTTTTAATGAGCACCACCTTTTCATATACACGTATGCCAGGTGAATGATAATAATCAGTGATGGTGTATGTACCTGCCTTCCTTTGTAAATATTGAAGGATTGGTTTAGTCTATATCATCCAAATGATGAGTTTATTAGGAGCATGTAGGTGTGTTTGTTTACATATTCATAGGACAGGAAATTCCAGTTCATCCAATCCAAACATATTTTTTTTTTAATCATATTTTGTTGGAATGCCTGTGTGCATCTACATATATATGGTAGTGACTACAAAACTAAGTTACGATTTCCTAGGTGGTAAAAATGAACTCTATACCCATTATAAAAAGTCTGTATTCGTTGGATAAATACCTTGGTTGGGCTGGGACATTTTCTTAAGACTTTTGAAGTGCAAATCATATAGAACATATTTGGGAAAGAAAAAAAGATATTTGAAGATCTCAGCTCTATGAATGAGAGTTAAATTGATTTCATGGGGGAAGAGATGACCCTGCGAAATCGAAGAAAATGTGGAAGAAGAAAAAAATCTACAGTTGTTACCGACAAGTTTGTAAATAGTATAAATCTAGAGGCTCAGAAAGAAAACGAGAACATTATTGCAACTTCACCGTCAGAAAAATTTCAAGCTTGGGCAGAAAAGCTGCCAACAAGACCATAAAGGGGAATGCCCACTTTTCATACAACTTTAGACCCGATACCTCCAGACATGACAAATGTCTTAAGCGATGCAATATGAAACTCTGAACATATTTTATTAACAATGTTTATTTAAATTAAGCGAGGGAAAGCTTCGGTGATCGGATGTCTAGCTTGAGCAATTTTCGTGGGTGGAAAAGTGCACTTTTCTATTTCTCGTGATGTTCACAACAGAGAACTAATGGTAGTGGAGGAAAGAACTGTAATAATGAATGCGAAATGTAGTAACTGGGGTGTATGTGACCCAAGTGCATGAAAATAGGCTTTCTGGCGGCGAGAATGTTTTCTGAGTCGGGAAAAAGTAATGCACCTAGGCGAACAGTGAAACCCGTTTTCCGATCGGACATAACCCAACCGAGTAAGAGTCAATCTCAGTTCGAATAAAAAAAGTGGCAAATACTATAAAATTGAGTTTGGGGATGATTATTTAACCCTCCGATTATAGGAGTGTGGGTACTCAAACTTCTTCTCAGGACCTAAGGAACTCGATTCTGTACTATATTCTCCAGTGCTAAGCATTCTGATTGAAAAATTCTTGCCGAATTCAACACAAAGAACACTACACGTTTTAGTGGCTGATGAAACATTTCCGCTCATGTCAAATATAATGCGCCCATTTCCAGGTCGTAATAGTGCAGCAAGGATGTCTGACGAAAAAGTTGTTTTTAATTATCGCCTATCAAGTGCAAGAATATTGATTGAAAATTCCTTCGGTATTCTCACAGCAAGGTGGCGTATTTTTAGAGGTCCAATTAATGCCTCTTCTACAACAGTTGTAGGCATCACAAAAGCAACTGTTTGCCTTCACGATAATAAACCGTTCAGACAAATATATTTCGGCTTCGGTTGTCGATTCGTACCTTGCAGATGGAAGACTTGTTATGGGAATGTGGCGTGATATAAATGCAAATGATAGCGGTGTTTGTAACTTGTTTGGGCGTACTTCTATTGCTCCAGCTAAAACAAGTGTGCTAGTCCGAGAGACTCTCAGGAATTACTTTATGAATGAAGGAGCTGTAAACTGGCAATATAAAAATATTCTTTAGAGCAACCAACCCAAGCTCCTATGGAAGATTTTGCGACAATTTGGTATTACTGGTAAAGATCGTAAGAAGTGTAGGTTCAGCCCAGATCAATATTTTATATCTTCAGGTAATGTTAGTCTACCTACTCGACCGTATATTGACTCCGATACTAGTTCAATCATTGCTCCTATCAGTGATCAGCACATAAGTGAGTTTAGTTTCCGCAACGTAAGTCTACAAGAAATGCTTAAAGCTGTCTATTCTATTAAATCTGATCCGAGTGGTCCAGATAACTTACCTCCTTGTTTTATTAAACTTCTACTTCTTTTTATTCATCCCTATATTCTACATGTTATTAATTCCTACATTACGTATTCTAATTACGCTCACAGCTGGAAAGTAGCTACGGTTCTCCCTGTACCTAAAATGCGACAGGCGGAAGCACTGTCCGATTACCGACCAATAAGTTTTATCTGCTTTCTGGACAAGATCCTGGAAAGGCTAATTTATAACCTGCTTGGGTGCTTTTTACACAACAACATGCTTTTAACTAAATGGCAATCAGGTTTTAGGCCTTACTACAGTTGTGAAACTGCCTTGCTTAAGATAACTACTGATTTAAGAGCTGCATTAGACAAAAATCTCTTTAGTGTTCTTATCCTATTGGATTTATCTAAAGCTTTTGATTGTGTTAACCATGAAATTTTTTCTGCGTCAACTCTCCACAGTTTTTAATTTCAGCGAATCCGCAATCAGTCTAGTAGGAAGTTTCCTCTCTGATAGATACCAACTTGTCAAAATCGGCAGTAGATTATCTGATGCGTTAGAGCTATCTAATGGTGTACCACAAGGGTCAGTTTTGGGCCCACTGTTTTTTAGTTTATTTATTAATGACCTTACAGAAGTGGTAAACGATGTAGAGGTACATCTGTGTGCTGATGACGTACAGATATATTTAAGTAGACCCATAGGACTTCTGGGGGATTGCATTGAACGAGTAAATAGTGATCTGCATAGAATTCATGAGTGGTCTGCAACCAATGGATTATTACTTAACTTGTCCAAGTCCCAGTGTATTTCATTTTACAGCGGTCCTTTATGTGAAGCAGATATTCCGCCAATATATCTTAATGGTTCTGTAGTACCTGTGCGAAGCAAAGTCTTAAATCTTGGAGTGGTTATAAGCGAAGATATGAAGTGTTGTGAAAATGTCAACCTGATGTTAAGCAAAGTCTATGCAGGTCTTCGAAGGTTATGGCTTTTTGCTAGTGTTATGTCACTTGATATGAAAATGAAACTGGTTAGGGCGCTCATAGTACCTCATTTTACTTATGGTAGCCTGGTATACATGAACCTGGACAGTCACTGTAAGCGTAGGGTTGAAATAGCTTTTAAAGGTTGGATTAGATTCATCTTTAATCTACGCAGATACGATCATGTTTAACATTTTAAATTTAGACTGCTGGGTTGCTCCATCGATACTTATTTAAAACGTAAAGCTCTTTTATTTATGCATAACTTGATTTACAAAAGCAAGCCTGATTACCTGAAAGAAAATTTGGGGTTAACAACCTCACAGCGAAATTTAAACTTAATTATTCCGCGTTTTCACAAAACAGTGATGGAAAATTCTTATCTTGTCCAAACTATGCGGTTGTAGAATTCACTTCCTGCTCGTATTCAGCTTAGTGGCTCTATCAGTGCTTTCAAAGAGAGTATTAAGTCCGTCGCGTTATAGAATGAACGAAGAATGTATAGCATCGCTACTTACTAATCTGTCTATTTTCTATTTCTATTTTCTCTATCTATTTTCTATTTTCTTTTCTAAATTTTAGTAATAGTTTAGTTCTAGTTAAGAATATTTGCCAAATCAGAGTTAATATTTACTGGATGTAAGTTCATTTCATTATTATAACGTTGAATTTCTTCTACTTTTGTTATTTTTGTTACTTGCTTTCAGTCAATTATGGAATTCATCTTTATTAATCACTCTTCTAGTCATGTTTCTATTGCTCACTCCTCTAGTTATACCTTCTTATTAGTACGATAAAATTACAATCTTTTATCTTGTGTACGTAACCAACTTGAATAAATTATTATTAATATTATATGTAGTATTTACATATATTAAATAAACTTTTTTAAAAACATATTGATGTTTTCCAAAATAGATTGAGATTTATATGTTGCGTTTCTTAAAGCTAATTAATTCCATTGCACGCAATGGTTCTGCTAGTGAAAGGCAATACATATCTATGCATCCTTCTAATCGACTGTGTTGCACAGTTCTTCCAATTTTTGGACTGCCTCCAATACAACACGTTTGCTGTGATTTTTAAAGTTCTGTGAGTTGCCGGGCGAAAACCTCTTTCTAGATGGCAGCGAAGCATCAACGCCTTTTAAATTTTCCGCAGAGCACGGAGGAAATACTGGTTCAATACAGTCGTCCATTTCTTCATATTCCTTAGCAATGAAGTTGTTTTCAGTTTCTCTGAAATAGGATTAAAACTATATTGGCTGGTTCCAAATTTTTAATACGGTTACGAAATAGCTATAAAATATCAAAGTTGTTGCATAATACCTTTCCCCAATTTCAAATTTCTTCAAAAACGAACCCATTTCTTTTGATATTAAAAAAAAAAAAGTGCTTGACATTTAAAGAGGCGCGACTTATAAGCCATAACTAGGGAACTCATCCTAGTCACTGCTCACAAGATGCGGCTAATTAAAAACGTGTTCTGATTGGCTAGAGAAGGGAAGCCGTGGCTTGTGAGCCGACATAAAAATCAGGCATTACTGGTTACGTCATCAAGTCCAGGCATCGCCGATTTTATATTCGAGAGAGGCGTTGCAGATTTTTGTTCTACTTGCCTAGCTTTTTTATATTATTAGTTTGTCTATGCTAAGACCCTATAAAAATGTGAACCGCTCCAAGTTTTCCCTCTCCCTTCATTCATTCATCGTGAATTAGATACGATCCTACGTTTATGTTGATATTGTCTAAAAATTATTTTTAAGTCAATAGGATCGCACGCTTCGTTAAAGGAGTTTCTTACAAGGTGTTTATATTATATTGGGAAATTCAAGATGTAAATGTTTAATTTCAAACCCTTGTAAAAACTGTCCATCACCAAAGATCGTAAGAATATCAAGAAGTTCGTGTCCTTTAACTTATTGTAAGCTCCTTTTGCAGAGCTTTAGTGACAAAAATAATAATAAGCATGAGGGGACCCCAGGCCTCAGATCTGAATTGTAGGCAAAGTAGTTGAACATTTTTTCAAATTCAAATTCAAATTGTTTATTGGGTTAAAATATCTCAGATGTAGAAATCTTTGATTGGTATGTTTAAGGAAAATGCTAAATTAATAAAATTAAACTAACAATAAATGAAAAAGAAAAGATAGAAGAAAAGAAAAGATTAAAGGTATAAACGATAAACTAAAGAATAATGAGAAATTGAAATATAAGCAATGGGACATAAAACTGATAATAAAACAAGAAAAAAAAAACTTGAATGTAAGCAAAAGCAAGAACTAACAGCAGTGCAGGGAATGAGAAAGCATACAAAACAGGAAGCCATAGGTAATGGGAAAGAAAACTGAAAATAGAAATAAAAAAATGACCTGGAAATAATAATAAAAACAAGAATAATAGCGCATAGTTACTACGGAGTCTGAGGGCAATGTCAGGCCGTATGACTCATCTGAAGCCAGATGACCAGTTAGCAGTTCCCTGAATGAACTGGCCGAGCTCGTAAGCTGCGATGCCGCCGGTAGACTGTTCCAAAGGCGAGCAACATGAACAAGGTGAGAGCGTTCTAAAATTCTATGTTGATAACGGGAAACACGCAGCATTAAGTGCCTATCAGAGTTTAAAAAGCTGAAGTCGGAAAATAGATATCCAGGACGCCTGGTGTAGATGACCTTATGAAGAAAATAAACATCTAATGACATACCCAATAGAGAGTTACGAAAGAGGGAAATGTGATCATATCTTCTCAATCCATGAATAAAACGAATGCAGTCATTGAAATCGACATCGAGCTCTCTCCTACATATCGAATCCAAGTGAGGGAAGACAATGCATCCACTTGTGAAATAGGGCAAGAGAAGTGTCTTCACCAGCTTAGAGCAAAGAGCAGGAGACAGAATCCTCGCAGACAACCACAACCTTCGAAGTATGCCATAAATTTTCCCCCTGGTATTTTTAATGTGGTCGCAGCAATTTATAGAAGAGTTGAGGATAATTCTCAGATTTCGAACAGAGGTAACGTAAGGTAAAGCTGTGCCATTCAGAGTTACAGTTGGAAATTGTGATACATCAAGCCTCTCACGATTCATAATCATGTAATTTGATTTATTAGGATTTAAAAGTAAGTCGTGCCTTTTGGACCACTCAGAAATTCTGTTCAGGTCTGTGTTAATTCTCTGGACACAATCCTCTTATCAGGCCAACCGGCCTATCCAGGTATATCTGGACGTTAGCTGCATACAAGTGTATTTTGGAGCAGTCTCTTATTACGTTGGGCAGATCATTTATGTACACCCTGAACAATAAAGGGCCTAAGGTTGAACTCTGAGGTACCCCACACGTGAGAGGTAAGCTTCTCGAAAGCAAATCATGCACTTTGACATGCTGAGATCGTCCAATAAGAAAGCTACCGATAAGTGATGCCGCAGATGAAGAAAATCTAAATTTGTTTAATAAGACGGTAAGGAGCTTGGCATGGTTGACGCTGTCGAAGGCTTTTGAAAAATCCAGGAGTGCCAGGACAGTCAGGTGATTCTTGTCGAGAGCTCTACGAATGTCGGACGTTATTTTTAATAATGCAGCATCACAGCTGTGCCCGGCTCTTAATCCTGACTGCCACGGGGTGAGCAATTGATTTGATTCCAAGTAAAGTATGATCTGTTCATGCATAAGCTTCTCAAGCGCCTTATACAAAAAACACAACATACTAATTGGACGAAAATCGCTTGGGTCATTCTGAGATGCAATTTTAGCAAGGGGCAGCACAATCGCACTTTTCCAAATTCTAGGAAATTGCGCGGAGCACACTTCTCACAACTTTGTTCCAATCCACCTCCCTTATATTATTGTCGGAAATCTGGTTGCACTATTTTATTTGACATTTAAAACTGTCCAGTGTAGACCTCTTTGTGACGAACATTACCTTTTGAATCGAAAGTATTTTTTTTTATCTATTCCACTTTTGATCAAATAATTCACGACATATGTCTTTTTTTCTCTTTTATAATAACTAAATTATGTCAGGAAGCTTATCATGCTGGCTCTTCATATATGTAGATTAGTATGTAAATTTGTTCAGAAGTCTCTTAATAAACAACTACTTGACATATTGTTTGTCGAGTTGACCACATTCTCCATTATTCCACCACGCAAACAGATCATTTGGTGAACAAAATTTACAATTTTCAGAAAAACAGTTGGAAAATGTGTCGCATCACACATATACTATCTCATTGAAAATTTATTTATCAATTGGCAGATTATATTGCTGTAGTTAGGTAGTGGACACAGACGAACCCTGTTTTATCCACAATCAGTGCGAAAATTAAATGGCATCCTGTAAAATGATAACAGATTTATGCAGCAAATAACATTTTTGGAATTATGTATGTTTATACTGTAGAGATACAATCGCCATCATAAAACGTATGTATATGATTACTATACGTCCACCTACCTAGACCTATACATATGTATGTATGTACCTGTATGCCAAGGTAGCGCACTGACCATTCTACCTCTAATTGATATAAATTGATATTTGTGTTAATTGTCCGCGCTTAAATCAGAGACGATAACATCATTAGGCCATAAAATTGGTTTTTCGGGGTATTCAGCGTAACGTCTAGCATTTTCACACATGTTAATTAATTTAGATTAAAAGCCATATCTGCCGGATAATTCACTGAAATTATTGCTAATTGAAATCACGGTAGAATTACTTTTGGCCGCCATCGATATTTATAGAGGTTATAGCCTCAGCATAATATATAGTAGCAGGCAAGAGTTGCAGCGAGAGGTATAGCTGGGAAGCCTGCTGCCTATACACAAAACTTATTATTTTTGAGAGCTTTAACAATAATAATTTTCCAGAGTGCATGAGTTTTCAGTGATTTTATGATATCAACGTCGCATACCATTCTGGTTGGAATTTTTACGCGCCCCACAAATAAATTTATAATAATTAAGTTAAGTTGTTAAATGCTCTCTTTCGAGGGGTGAGCCGGGACCGGGAGTGTTTTCGCAGCAACAGTCAATGCGTTTTCGGATTAAGAGTTATTGTTGCACAGCAAGTGTTTATACCGCACGAGGAGTAAATTAAATGATGATTATCATTCGATTCAACAGCAGCGTATTAATTTTGTATAGGTGCATATTTGTAAAAATCTTGAAAATTAATTAAAATTTTTGAAATTTCATTTTTTTTTTTTGTTATGGGTGCGTGGTTTTTTTTATGTTTTTGGAAATGTTTTTCAACAATTTATTAGGACAATTCTGAGCATTGCCGCCTACATGTTGTTTCTTTTTTGGAAATTATTTTAATTTATATAGTCAGCTCGTTCTATTTAAAAAATTTTTTAATGGGAGATGGAAAAAAATCATTAGAAAAAAAGGGTTTTTGGAAAGACTAAAAAAAATAATTTTAAGAAATCTTTATTAATTTTTAATTGGGTAAAAATCATATGTAGAAATAATTGGGTCATATCATTATATTGGATCTTATAATAAATAAAATAATATAAAAATATTGATAACTTTTGAACGGAGTCAGAAACGGAGGTAGTTATTAATTTTGTGTTTTAAACAGGGGTCCGGAAAGAAACGATATGGGAACAGTTCTTAAACGTTCCCATAACTTTTCGTTCCTTCCGGAACGATATAATTTTTTTTAAAAAAATATCATTCCGGAGTGAATTTAAAAATATCGCTCCGGTGAAACGAATTCATTTTATAAATAATGAAAAGTCATTTTTAGAACTTTTCCGATTAAATTTTCGAATAAAATTCCCGTGACATAATTATTAACAAACATTTCGTTATATGTAATTCAAGCGGCAGATATTAATCAACTGCAAATGTAAAGAAGCAAGCGCATGATTTATTAGCATTGCTAATATTTTCAGGGTATACACTGAGCAAATAAACGCAAACACATTTGTTTGAATTCTTGTTTTTGATTAAATGTGTACGTATTGCAAATGCAAATGAATTTGTGTCATTCCCTTTGCTCTTTTTTCGTGTTAAATGCACATTTGAAACAAATTCAATCGTTCCGTGGGAAAAATTGTGTGCTTGCTGTTTGATTTCTCTGAGAAAATTCTAACAAAAAAAATTCCAGAAAATTTCTAAGAAATAACGTGCGAGATTGTTTGCGTTTGTTTGCTCAGTGTGTACCCACTTTAAGGAGGAGTGCTGTGCTGATGATGCTGAGTCATGTTTGAGCCATTATAATCCGTCTAATTTTTTTCATTGTATAGTACTTGTTCTTTGCAATAAATTTAAATTTTGGGAATAATAGTATGGGTCGCACCAGAATAAACGGTATTCGCGTGTTTTTTGAAGTGAGTAAAAGTGGCAGTGTTGCTGCGTGCAAGGAATGTGGCGCAGAAATAGGAAATTGCCATTATGGAAATCTTTGGAGGCATATGGAAAGGAAACATTTTGAGCTGCTACGTAATTTTGAAGAAAGTACAAGTCGTGATTATACTGAAGATTTGCGAAGTCCACATGAAAGCCGAAGATGCAAAAATATTTTACGAATAACCAAAGAAGTTACTCTGAATGCAATTATTGGTTTCATTTGTAAAAATGGAGCGCCATTCCGATACTTGGATTCTCCAAATCTGAAAATATTTTTGGAACCAATTATGAAAAAATTAGATATGGATATTATCACATCAGAAAATATTGGTGAACATGTTGCAAATCATGCAATATCTATAAGGGAGGAAATTCGTAAAACAATAAAAAACAAAGTGTTTTCCTTAAAAATTGATTCAGCAAAACTCGTTAAGACAAAAGAATCTTTGCAATCAATATACAATTTATACGAAAGAACAAGATGATGGAACTGGAATCTTGTCAGACTGCTTCATATCGGAAGGAAAAGATTGTGGAAATCCTAACAGTGTAAATAATGTTTTCCGTTGCTTTTTAAGCAGTTTACATAACCTACGATTTTTTTTTTAGGTATGGAGCATCCTTGCATCAAGCTCATACTGTAACGTTTGATAACGGACGGAACATGCTTGCTGCAGTTAGGCTACTAAATGAAGATTGCAGTAGTTTCACGCACGATACAATACGGGGGCTACGGTTGAATTGATCAATTTCATTGAAGAGTTCGGTCTTATATTTAAAGCCGCGAAACAAACAACGGATTTGCTGCAAGATTCACAGTTGATTTAGGTGACTTTTAAAAAATACTGGATGGAACTTAAACTCAAAATACGGTCGTTTTCATCAAGTGTCCTTGCAAAAGAATTTGCACTACGCCTTGATGAGAGAGAAAATATGCTGATGATCTCTGATGCTTTTTTAGCCGGACCGTATTTAGATCCAAAGTTTGAAAATATTATTTTACTTATCTTCAGTTGGGCTATAGAAACTGTGTTCCTTTTACAGATTTCATTGTGTTATTGTGTCGGCAAAGCCTGAAAATAAAAGCAGAGTCATAACATCTGTTGTCAGAAAAATCCACCATTTTGTAAGAAGCTTTGAATGTTGTCACTTATTCACTTTTTAAAACAAACCATAGAGAGGCCGGATAGCAGTGCCACTAGAAGCGATTCACTAGGTCACTTTCAGGTAGGCCAACCTGAAAATTCATCACCTGGATCTACCAATGAAAACTCAGATTGAGTTTGGCTTTGGACATTTCTGAATCCACCACTAATTCTTTGTTGGAGGAATATTTAAGTGCATCATTTCGAGAAGATACCAATATGAGTCCTGCTGCAGAGGAAGTGCACCAACACTTGCGAGAATATTATGCTGCCATCGATGGTTTTCATGTTTCAAGAAGGTATTCCCTCTCCACGAGTGTTTTATCTTTTTGGCATGAAAAAATCTTTCGAAGTGAATCAATGCAAATGGCAAAAATTGCAAAGGTTGTATTAGCAACTCCAGCTACTCAAGTGAGTGTTGAAAGGAGTTTTTCAGCACTTAGGTACGTTCTAAATGATTATAGAACTAAGCTCACTAACACAAACCTGGAAAACGTGTTGTTAGTGCTTTTAAATTAATACACAATAGCTAAGCTAATTTATAAGTGTATGTTACTTCCGGAACGTTACAATATGTAAATAAAAGCAAAAATATGTATACTTCTAAAAAATTTTCAAATATAGGAACGAAAGTGTTGAAAGATCGAATCTTTTTGTTCTTTGTGGAACTAAATCTTAAGGAGCAATTCAATAGTTCTTTGAAAAATAAAGTTCGGATCGGAACTTTTCACTTGGAACGATATTTTTTCTTTCCGACAAAACCACTCCGCTCGGAACTTTTGATTTTTTTTTCGTTTCTTTCCGGACCCTTGGTTTTAAAGGATTGTTAACGCGTCACATTTAGAAGTAAACAGTCCTTGGTGTTAAAATTTTACTGGGTTAAGAATAACACAACATATATTTGTGCATTTGTTTTAAGGCTCGATAATTGAAGAATTTGATCATAATTCGTAATATATTGGATATTGTTAAAAAGGATGAAGGATTCTTTTTGGGACAAGTACACAAGATTGATTTTGCGATATCCTTTAAAGAATTTATAAGTATTTAAATGACTAAACTTCATTTGAGAACGAAAAACTTGCAAACGTAAATTTGAGTGGGTTGGAGTGATTTGAAAAATTGTGTGTGTGTGGGGGGGGGGGGGGGTCTAGAATAGTTATAAGCACGAATAAGTAAATATACAGACAAAGAACGCATATCAGAAATCTGAAAACCTTATCAACATTTCTGAGGTAACCAAGATAGTTAGCAACGATGAAAATTGTATCTAAGAAATGTTGTTATTAATAGAAAATGTTCGTAATGTTCAGGCACAATCGGGCGTAATCTGATTCTAGTGTAATTTAATTAATAATCTAATTAAATTGTATTTGATTGCATTTCAATCAGATTACTTATGAGAGAATATGTAATCTGTTACAATAAAATTTAATTATTTTATAATCTAATTACATTGTAACAGATTACTTTGTAGAGTCAAACGGAGTGAAGTGGATAACGTGAGGCCGATATTTTTAAATATTTTTACTTAAATTCTGAAAATAGTTGTAAAATTTTAATAGTCAGTGTAAGTATTTTTTGCAATTATTTTCAGAATTTAAGCAAAGATATTAAAAAAAGATATAGGTGATCCAATTCATCCTATTTAACGGTACTTTATTTATCTATGATCCAACATATAACCACATATGCCGGCTACCGGCGATAAGTTTTTATATTTGTGTATATATACATGAAGTTTTATCAACAGTTTTCTTGTTGACGAATTATCCAATTACAAAATTAAAATATAATAGAATATAAGGATCGTTGATACTTGATTAAGATTATTTTGAAGTTTTGTTTCGCTGTAATAAATAACGTATGTAGGTAACTATAAGTAGTAGCTAGTTAGCTCTATTCTTAGTAGTAACTAATAATTTTTTCCCATCACTAATAACATGGCCACGAAGTCATCTGTACGTAACTAACTTCCATCAATATTCACACAATACTTCAGTATGCAAAAATTTTATTTGGGAATGAAATTCATAAAATTTAGAAGACTTATAATTCGGAAATATAATCACATTGCATTGAAACTAAGTTAAAATGTAGTGGAATTAACATGTAATCGATTAATGTGTAATCAAATTAAGATGTAATCACACTACACGTTAATCGAATCCATTATGTAATTATGGAAATGGATTACATTAGTAATCTGATTACCGATTAGATGGCTAATTGTAATTATTATTCATTAATCAGATTACATTTTGCCCAACACTGGCACACACCCAAGTTTCTATCTTTTACCAGAGCAATGCAATGCCACGCTCCAATATAAAATCAACGATGCCTCAACCTGATGAATGGAAGCCGTTCATTTTTTTTTAATATAAATTTACTGGATATCTTTTTTTTAGAATTTATATGCAGTTTTAAAGGCCGAAACCAATTTTTATGAGCGTAGACGCGTAAATATGCAATAAGAAATTTTTTTGTTTTAGAAATTTACAGAAAATGTTTCGGTAGAATTTCTTTTTTGTAGAATTTTTATTCACCTTGGTGGCCGATTGGAGTTATTTTCAGTTACGATACTTTCATTTGTGCCTTTGTCGGCCTCCAATTGCCAATAAGCATTCATTTCTTCTGCCGTTATCAGCCTGCAATAATGCATAAAACTTCAAAGGAACAAATTTCCAGTAAATTTCTAAGGAACAAATTTTCAGTAAACTTGTAAGAAAGAATTGAGGCCTTCATACATCAAGTGGGTGTCACACCGCGCGGCGCGGGGCTACGCAGCAAAATAGTTGCCGCACGGCGATTTTGGATATTATTCAAAAACACAATTTTGTAGCTGTCGCGGCGTCAAAGTTTCTTTTTCATTCGAAATAAGTCCGGACAATTCGATAAATGAAGCTTTTGGCATTCTGAAGTATTCGTAATCGGATCTCATCACTTTTATCTGTTTTTCTTCAACCAAAACTACTAACAGAACTTCTTCATCGGAATTAGAATACATGTGGATAAAATCTGCTGCTCCCGGTGTGAGTCCTTTATTTAGCCGTGTGCCACCGTGCCGCGCCGCTACCGATGTGGCCAGGCCAGGGCTTCAAGTCGAGGCATCGTCGATTTTATATTCGAGTGAGACGTTGCAATTTTTTTAATTGACTCGCAACATGTATCTGATCTCCACCATAACTTTTAGGGTTAGGCAGACAAAAATTGCTTAATTTTATTTCCTTAAAAATTGAGTTTAAGGAATATTTGATGTTATCGGAGATAAGTTTCCAATAAAAATAATAATTTTGAATATATTTGGAATTTTGTTGAGCTTGTAACATGACTGTTAAAGCGAAAGTGAAACTTGAAATTAAGATAGTTTTCACACCCCTGCCAACAGAAGTAGACCCATATGAAATAGAAATTCAAGCAGTTCATGTTATTCATGTCAGTGGCTTCTCTACATCAGGTGCAGGCTGTGGTGCTCATGATTAGTGGAGGCCGTGTACAATGCAAAATTTTAATAATTTCTCAACGGAGGTGGAATTTCAGAGATTCCACATTATTTTTCACTGAGGTCAAACTACACAATGCAATGTACCTGCAATATGTTTGTATTATAGAATCTTTGATATTTAGCTTAGGTTAGATGATGTGTATGATGTCTATGTCGAAGTCTACCCGGACTGATGGCATGTCCTCTTATACATTCGGTCATGTAGAACTGTGGCCATAGTTGAAAAGAAAAGAATCCTGAGACATTCGTTTTCGAAAAAGAACCAACAATTGAAGAAGAGCCTGCAATGAACATAGAACAGCTTTTAAGTACTTTAATGAGCAAAATAGAAGCCCTTTTTGATGAGCAAAAGAATTCTCTCCAGGAAGAAAAGAATTCTCTCCAGGAGCAAAAGAATTCTATGGAAACCCGTTTGGACGAACAAAAGAATTCTCTCCAGGAACAAAAGAATTGTCTCCAGGAGCAAAAGAACTCTATGGAAACCCGTTTGGATGAACAAAAGAGTTCTCTGGAGAATTGTCTAGAAACTCGCTTAGAGGAACAGAAGAATTTCTTGAAAAACTCGTTAGACGAACAAAATTTAAAAATTGAAGGAATCGAGCAGGAAGTGGCGGAAGTTCAACAAAAAGTCACCGAACAGCTTGACAACTTTAAAGCAGATTTGGAAAAGTTGAAGCATCGACAATCACGGCTCGAAGAATTTTACATATCCAATGCAGGCAGAACGAAACCTCCAATATTTGATGGACAAAATTCGTGGAATATTTTCAAGAGACAATTTGAGGCACCTTCCGAAGTAAATGAATGGAATGACGACGCAGACAAAGCTACAGCTCTGGTTTTAGCACTTCGAAGTCCTACGTCAGAGCTATTACAAACTATATCGATTGAAAGGTAGCTTGATTACTTTTCATTAGTACAGGCGATAGAATTACGTTATGGAGATGAGCACATGCAGCAAGTATATCGCCTGCAATTACGCAACAGGATTCAAAAGCATGGCGAGTCACTACAACAACTGCAGGCTGATGTGGAAAGATTAGCTTATCTTTCATACTCTAGCGTAAATGCAGATTTCCTTAATGAAGTGGCAAAAGAAGCATTTGTGAACGCTATTGCAGACCAAAATTTACAAGAAGCGCTGAGGCTAGCAGGAAAGAAGAAAAGAGCAGAAGCGCTAGCCTATGTCCTAGCATATGAATCTGTCAGACAAGCTTCTCGGAGTGCAGTACGAGTGAGAGAAATCTCGATGGAAGAATATACTTGTAACAGAATGCAGTCATCACAGAACCCTCCTTCACGCAGTATTCTTCGATGCTGAACTGTTATAGACCGGGACACCTCCAAAGGGACTGCAGAAAACGCTGACGAATGGAAGCGCTAGGGGAAAGGCAAAGATATCGAGCTAGGCAGCTGACTCGCAGCAGAATGCCGTCATCAGTGACCACTCCTTCGCGTGGTCTCCTTCGATGCTGGAAATGTAGTAGACTGGGTCATCTTCAAAACGACTGTAGGAAACGAGGACGAATGCAATCAACAGAAGAAGAAGGGATAAAATGGCGAGGTAGAGAGCAAGCTATTGGTGGATAGATAAGACTACAACCTCATGACTTTGAAATCCCACACCGCAAAGGACGTATCCACGGAAATGCAGAAGCCTTTTCACAACGTCCATGCAATCCTGAATGGATACATTGTGGACGGATGGCAGAAAAAGACGATGATGACTACGATGATAACAGTAAAAAGGAGAAAGGAAGGAAATACAAGAGCGAGGACAATGTTAGAAAGAAAAAGACGAAAAGTAAAGGGTCTAAGAATGCTGATAAGGACGATGGTAAGGGTATAATGAAGATCGGAAAGGTAAAGACAAAGGTTCTGACGATGATGATGATAAGAAGCGGATAGGCGGCAATGACAAGGATGACAACGTTGTGTTACGCGCCACAAAGTGATACAAGCGACATCTGTTGGAAATAGAAACAACTTTAGGTTAGTAATATCCTAGTAAACTATGGGTTCGGAGAACGGAATATTCAGGAAGGTTCTAGTATAATTTGTAGAGTATAAATACGGCGCTACTCACGTCCAGGAGGCGGAGTCTTATTTCAGACAGTGAAGTGAACGAAGTAAACTATTGCGATAGTTAGACAGTACTAGCGATAACTATAAGAAGTTGATTTGATAATTGTTTGTGAATTTGTGAGAGTAAACAATAAAGTTAAAAAAAGAAAGAAATTTTGAATTATATCCGAAATATTGTGTTTTAAATAATGAACTAAGGCCACGCTCGCAACAATAGGATAGTCAGTTAGGTGTTGATCAACTCTGTCAACACCACCCATAGAATTATTATAATCATTGACTACTTTTGCAATTTGCTTAGAATCTACTCTTCTCTGAATTTCCGCCATTTCTAGATTGTGAATTGTGGATAACAAGGTGACGTCTTTTTTGTTCTTCAATTTTATAATGCAAACTAAAATATAAACAGTAATGACATAAAAATGGATAATTTCAAATTACGAAATGACGACATCATATCATTACAAATAACTGTGAACAACTAAAGTGCCCAGCAGCAGTAAAAAAAAGCTTTTTATTACGGTCGTCTCAGTCAAACCCAATAGTAAACTGCCCAACAAGTTTACACGATCTGCTCGAACGGAGCTCGGGAAAAACATTTCTAGCGAGTCCGAACTAGATTTGCCCGAGAACTAGACGCGAGCTCGTCAGTATGCGAACAAAATTCGCGCCCGAGTCATACTTGGGCAAAACTGTCAAGTGGTTAAATGACAGAATTCGTCCGCCATCTTGATTTGTTTTTTATTTAAAGCGTCTTGTTATAGGAACCATGACCATGCCAATTTTCAAGTTATTCAAATATTTGCAAGTACCTACATAGGTGATATTTTCAATTACAACCAGGACAATCTACAATCTCATTGCTTTTAACATATTTTGTTTTTTCTTCCAGCCATTTTACACCAATAAATCAATAACACCAGCAATATATTCTGTTAATTTTACGTAAGTGCAACATAACATAAAATCAATTATTAAACTTAAAAACAAATTAAGACTAGTGAATGGAAAATATAAGGGCTTTAGATGGTTTCTTCCTTTTCCATGGTTGTTACACTGCTCACTGCACACTCACTCTGTACACAACTCCTTATACCTTTTGCTAAAAATAATTACACAATAACTCAATAGAATGGAAGAAAATTAAATTAGTTCCTGCATATAACAAGGGCGCATATCTACGTGCTGCTGCGTATGCATAAAGTCATGTACAGTCTCCATGTGAATCTTACAAATAATTTCCAATACATAAACTTTGAAAATTAACTTGCCTTCGACAAGCCATAATTTGCACAAAAGTACAACAAAAGGGAAATAACTTTCCTTTCGATTTTAAATTTTCCAAGAAAGTTTCCTTTCAATATAGGGGGGGGGGGGGGACTCGGTCGATGACAACAACGGCAACAATATCAACATCGTATACCACCATCACCAACAACAACAACTACAACAAGGACAAAGACTACGTTGTTGAATACACGGTGGTCAGTTCCATTAGCATGCATGCATTCAATGCATGCATTTAATACTGAGAAAGTTTTCGAAGCGGAAATAGTAATTGAAATTAATTTGAAAATTCATTTTCGAAAAGGACTGTCTCTCTCTAGATCTCCGTCTAACATAGAGCCAGTAGGTTGGTTTCTACTGAACATAGCATTTTTGAATTCTCTGATGATCATCCGCCGATAGATGGAGGTCAAATCTGTGAAAATTAGACACGAAGGGCGCATTTAATTTTGCATTTCAATTACAAACAAACTTCATTAATTGCTGGATATTCAGTGATGATTTGATGCTTTATGGACAGACAATTTTTTATCCAATGAGAGAAATACTTAAGAAATAATTAAAGTTGGACTTAATTGGTAACGGATAAAAAAAATATTGGGCCAATTGAAGTTTCCTTTCATGGTCCGTCCTGATCCAAACAATTTACTAAATGTTTTTCAATTATAATTTAAGAAGTGTTACAGGCAGGATTAGCTTAAGAAATTTGCGAGTAATATTACACAAAAAAAAAACAAACCCCTTTTGTGATCGAAATGTCGAAGCAATTTAGTACAATTTTGATGAACAGAAAAAGTAAAAGTTTAGATCGATACAGCATGGTAGCACTAATGCACAAGAAGATTCCATTTTTATTCTAGTCAATCATTTCAAAATTACTAGTAAAAAATCTAACACATATCTTAAATTTTGCAACTCTTTTTAACCTGGTATTTAAACGTGCAAAAACCTGGCTAGAAATGGGGAAGTTATGGGCGAAAAGTTATGGTTTAATTGCAGTGGCAGCCTCTTTAAAATTTGATGAAAATCCTCTCTCATTCTTACTTTGAGAAAGTTTATATAGCCAAATCTGCCCCTTCAAGCCATTCAAGTCGCCCGCAGCTAAGGACATTATCCCAGCAATTCTAATTAATCAAGGTCTAGAAAAACTTGTCGCAGCAAAAAAAAAACCTTAAGATTTAGCTAAATTCTTGCCTTTCAATAACTTTCTATCAATTTACATACCCCTGACTCAGAAAGTTTGTGTCTGAGCGACTGTACGCCTGAGAGTGCCGTTCTCGACGAAATAGTTTTTGGGTAGTAAACGTGGATGGATTTACATGGGGAGGTTTAATGTAGAATGAGCGTATGTGGAGCTTTACAATGGGGTAAAATTTTCTTACGTGTTGGGGGTTTTGGGATGGAGGTGGTAACTACCACCCTTGGGGCTGTCCAATTTGGGCTGTGTGTGATATGAGTCCAGAGTCGAGACTCGAGAGTTGAGTTTCGATAGTCGATTTTCGACAGTCGAGTTTTGAGAGTCGATTTTCGAGGGTCGAGTTTCGAGAGTCGATTTTCGACAGTCAAGTTTCGTGAGTCGACTTTTGAGTCGAGTTTTAAAGTCGATTTCGAGAATTTAGTTCCTGGAGTAGAGTTTCGAGATTCGAGGTGGGAGAGTCATGTTACGAGATTCGAGTTTCGAGGGTCGATTTTCAAGAGTAGAGAGTAGAGTTTCGAGGGTCTATTTTCGAGAGCCGAGATTCGAGAGTCGAGTTCCGAAAGTATGACTAAAAATTAGATAATAAATTAGTGTTGTACTAGTGTTGTACTAGTTAAACAGTTTCCATCTAAATCGATAACTATAATTATTTAAAATCCGACGCGACCGTTAAATAAATAAATAACCAAAATAAATTTTATCCGCCAAGTGAAGGGCTCTTCTATGCCCTATCAGCATTATATAAGCCAGCAGCACGGTAACGTTTCTTTTCCTTCTCTTCATCTGTGATCAGGGCAAATGCATTAGCACTTGTCACTGATCAGCAATCCGGGTGCACCCAGCTGTGGTCATTGAACTGCACGGTCTGAGGTATTGAAAGCAGCAATAGGCCTAATACTATTGTTGTTTTTTTTACCTGATTGCTGCTGGTGGCGCCCAAATATAAATATTTGTGTTGTTGTGTGTCGCTTTTTTTTTGGTTTTTTGTTTTTGCCTTCAGTATGCAGAATTTCATTTTAGATTTCTGCAACATTCACGGATTAAGAGCAAATCGGTTTTCGGTGTACTGCCACCTTAACTCACAAAATCCGGCAATTCTTGCACTAAGTGAAACCAAGGTCGTTTCTGATGTTGATATTAATCAGTATCACGTCCCTGGTTACAGCTTCGTGCCTCTTTTTTCTCAGCATAGAGGGATCGCAGTATATATTCGGAATGATGTGGCCTTTACTGTTCTTCAAGATTTTCCTTCTGCCAATCTAGAGTTTAACTATATCTGGATTAGGTTCAAACTTCACAAGCACATCATATACTTCTGTTTTCTTTATCGCAGCCCAAATATGTCTGAAGACGACACGGTATCCGTATTTGACAATATCTCCAACAATATTGATCATTTGCTTTCTGTCTCCCCCTCTTCCGAAATCGTCCTGGCAGGCGATTATAATGTTCATAATATACCGTGGCTCAGACATTCTTCTACCACAAGTCCTGCGGGCCGTTTCGTTGAACTCTTCTGTGAATCATTTAATTTACAACAGCTAGTGGATGCACCAACGCGAGTTCCTGATGCAGCTGGATATAAAACTAATTTACTCGACTTGTTTCTAACATTTCATCCTGACAAATATTCCATCTCAGTCGGTTCCCCTCTCGGAAATTCAGACCAGTGTTTAATCACGGCTCAATTTACCACCTCAACCCTGTGCCGCCTTACTTCTCCACCTACAACTAGGCTTCTTTGGCACTATAAAAATTCTGATTGGGAAAGTCTCAATAAGTATCTTAGAGAAATTGATTGGGCGGTCTGTTCTGCTCCGAGGGATGTTGATGAATGCACATTAGAATTTAGTAACATACTAAATCTTGGCATGCGTGAATACATTCCGTATTCTTACAGCAGATCTCAACAACAGCATGATCGCTCCTGGTTTAACGATAAGTGCAACCAAGCTATAAAAGCGAAAGAGTCTGATTTTCGTGCCTATCAATTGCATCCATGTCCGGAAATGAACTAAGTCTACAAGACAGCACGGAACACCTGCAAGTCCATTATCCAGAGAGAAAAATTTCTTTTTGACCAGAATATTAGACAAAGAATCTGGGCAAGCCGCAAAGGTAGCAAAGGTTGCTGGTCTCTGATCAAAACCATCAGGAACAACTTCACCAGTTCCTCTATACTTTCACTACTTAATAATGGTGAAGTGATTGTTGACTCCCTGGATAAAGCTAATATTTTAGCTGCTAGATTTGCTTCAAATTCTTGTCTTCCACCCACTTCACAAACACCTGTTTTGCATCGCCCGTGTGAATGTGTACAACAGCCAATACACGTTCGTACGGGAGATGTGTTCAGGGTCCTTAAGGCGATCGACGTCTCCAAAGCCGCAGGTCCTGATGGTTTTTCTCCCTGTTAATTAAAAGCTGTGCCTCATCCTTGGCTAAACCTCTGCGCAAACTATTCTACTTGTCTTATTCGACAGGAAAATTCCCAACTGCTTGGAAACTAGCTCACGTTCAGCCTATTCCCAAGAAAGGAGAGGGTAGCGATCCCTCAAATTATCGACCAATTGCGATCAGTTCGATTCTTTCAAAGGTTTCAGAATCTATCATTAACTCAAAATTAATGAAGTATCTAGAAACTAATCATCTCATCAACGATCGCCAATATGGTTTCCGAGCTGGACGCTCATCTGGAGACTTGCTGACCTTTCTGACGGAACTTTGGAACTTTCACAATTTTGGTGAGTCTAAAATCGTTGCCCTAGATATTTCAAAGGCCTTTGATATAGTCTGGCATCTAGCCCTTTTAGCCAAACTTAAAGCACTTGGTCTCTCTCCTCCTCTTCTATTATGGATTGAAAGTTTCCTATCTAGTCGCCAAATACGTGTTGTATTAGATGGCGTTACATCTGAACCGCATCCCATGAATGCCGGTCGCCTCAAGGCTCTGTTATCTCTCCAACTCTCTTTTTAATTTTCATTAATGATCTGCTTTCCCTTACTTTCAATCCGATTCATAGTTTCGCAGATGACAGTACTCTTGATTTCGCTTACTCCTTTGAAACTCTTGCGGACTCCAGGGGGAACGCCGCATGTGTTAAAAGAGATTGCATGATTAGATCATTGAATAACGATCTTAACAATATCCTCACTTGGGGCAAGCGAATCGCTTCGAGTTCAATGCATCTAAGACCCAAAGCTGTCTCATCTCATTAACACAAGATCATAACTTAATCACACCCTTTCCTTTTGCTGGAGCATTAATTTCTGATTCACCGTCACTAAGCATTCTTGGCATTAATATTTCCAGTAAGTTAAAACTGGACAGATCACATCTTCTGTGTTGCCAAAGAAGCATCGAAATGTCTTGGATTTCTGAAAAGGTGTAAGAAATATTTCAGCCCGTCAATCTAGCGCTCCTCTACAAGTCCTACGTTAGACCTAGAATGGAATACAAACTCCCATATATGGGCCGGGGCTGGTCGCACAGCCTTAGCTTCATTGGATATTGTCCAAAAGAGAGCCTTCAAGCTCATTGGCGATTTGGCAATACTTGTCATATCGACTGACACGAGCACCGCCGCAATGTTGGATGCCTTTCGCTCTTTTATCGCTATATGCATGGTCAATATTCTGATGAAATATCTAGTCTAATCCCTTGTAGAGTGATTCCTGCATGCAATACTCGCGCTGCAAACCGCGCACATCCCTTAACCCTTCAAATTACTTTCGGCCGTACATTAAAATTCCGTGATGCTTTTTTATCGCGAACAGTGCGAATGTGGATCAGCTTACCATCTTCTGTTTTTCCTCCGGCATACAATCTCCGCCACTTTCGTCATATCCCTAATCCTTTCCCTAATCTCCTTCCTGCCATGCTGTGTTTTGCATCATAGGGTATCCCCTGAGCTTGGATTAATAAGATATATATATAAAAAAAAAAAAAAAAAAAATTAAAAAATTCTTTTAAAATAAATAACTTTTGTAAATAAAATGCACTAAAAAGTAAAAAATAATTTTTTTTCTTTCTCAGTGATATAAACAAGAAAAGTTTAATTTCAAAATAAGAAATGCTACAACTCAGATCAAATCTTAAAAGTTTGGGCATGAGTTGCGGTTAGACAATTGTGATTATATTTAGTTATGGATGCCCAAACTTTTAAGATTTAATCTGAGTTGTAGCATTTCTTATATTGCATTAAATTTTTATTGTTTATATCACTGAGAAAGAAAAAAATGTATTTTAACTTTTTAGTGTATTTTATTTACAAAAGTTATTTATTTTAAAAGATTTTGTAATATATTTTATTACTTTTTGAACCCCAATAGAAACAACTGATGAAAAACAGCCCGGTCGTAAAAGACAACTCATTGAGTAGGTATACGTTTAGACCGGAGCTATTTAGGACTAGTTTTATATAAGTCGACTTATGTAGTACTAATCCGTCTGCTGTTTCCCAGCGGGAAAAAAGCGCTTTAAAACTACTTTTCAAGCGCTTCTACGGAAGTACAAAGCGCTTCGTTTGCGCTTCAGTTTCATATTAATTTTAACATTGCATGTCCTAAGAGGGAAGCGCTTTGCAAGAGTATGTTTGGAAGCTGATTTGGAGCGCTTCAATTGAGTATGTTGGGAAGCTGCTTTGGAGCGCTTCAATTAAGCATGTTGGGAAGCTGCTTTGGAGCGTTTCAATTAAGCATGCTGGGAAGCTACTTTGGAGCGCTTCAAATGAGCATTTCGCAAGCTGCTTTGGAGCGCTTCAATTGAGCATGTTGGGAAGCTGTTTTGGAGCGCTTCAATTGAGCATGTTGGGAAGCTGCTTTGGAGCGCTTCAATTGAGCATGTTGGGAAGCTGCTTTGAAGCGCTTCAATTGAGCATTTCGGAAGCTGCTTTGAAGCGCTTCAATTGAGCATTTGGGAAGCTGTTTTTAATCTCTTTTAATCATCATGTTTGGAAATAAAATATAATACAACACATAATACAATAATATCTAAACTGTATTTTCTGTATTATTTAAGCTTTATTAAAGAATACATAACTCGGATTTCAGGCTAATTAAAATTACAAAAACCATATAATTAATTAACAATGAAAGGAATTAAATTTCAAGTTTACTTTATATTGGAAAATTAAAAACAAACAAAAAATAAATATTATACATAGGAATAAGCGAGTAGGAAAAGGATAAGGCAAATGAAATGTAAATTTATTTAGTACTCTTCAAATTAAATGTTGTTCGGTAAAACCTGTTTTTAGCAGACCGAAAACTTGCCTTCATTCGCTCTTCAAAATTTTGGCAACCAAGCCTCTCGTTTTTAACCGTACTTATGATAATTTTTTCAGATTTTTTTTTTAAATAAAACGGAAAGGTAACTATTTTACCATAAACAAAAGTGTTAAAAAGTCGGTAATTTTTCACTGGTATTTTCTTTTGTAATCCATCCCAGTTTACCTTTAAAATAAAACTTTCATCAAAAAAGAATTTTACACATGTTGATACGCGAGAAGTTCCTATAATTTCCTTAATATAAGTAATCTACAAAAAAAGAATAAGCATTTTTATTAAAAATTATTACTTCTAGCAAGTTTAGCTCATACCAGTTCTTGTTCCGAGGTAGTATTTAAGCTGGCTTCTATTGCCTTAAGTTCTTCAATGCTTTTCAATGGAAATATCTTTAAATTTAATATCTGAGGAAAAGATTGTGTTATTAGTCTGTTTAATAAAATTGTATGTCTGGCTAACACGTTATTTTGTTTCTTCAAAAATTTTTCAATTTTAGTGAAATTTTCTGTTTCCGCTTTTATATTTGCATTTAAAACTGCATTTTCTTTTTCTAAAATAACCATTAAATTAAGATTACCTTTCTTAAGAATATATTGCGTAATTTACCTAAATCATTGCACCTTTTTTGTAAAACGCTATTGTCTTCCCTTAGTTTTTTGAATGAAAATATATTAAATTACAATCGAAGAAATAATGGGCACCCATTCTTTTATTATTTGTAGTGTCTGATGCCGATGGTTTTCTTTTTTTCTTGTATTTCCTCTTCTGTGTTGCTTGAAAAAGATGCAATTTTTTGCTAAACTAATTAAGTATAATTCCAATCAGTATAACAATATTATTCTTTTGAAGTAAAAGTGGCTTCAATATTAAAATAAGCATTGATGTAAAAGGGGTATTACTACAAATTTTAATCCCAGGGGCAGACAAACTATTTTGCAAACTACGTCTTTAACGTAGAAAATTTCTTCTTTTTCATCAAGATTACTCACTAATGCTATACATAGTGTTTTAATGGATTCCAAAGGTTTTTCAAAATAGTTTTTATTTCCAAAAATTTTAGTCCTGCCATGCACTCTTTGTCGTCATTATTTTTGAAAAATCCTAGAATTTCTTTTGGAGTTAAAGCCTGAACATAGCAATAATTATCGGGAGTGATCTCGGACAAGCAAAACTTGTTGAAATGATAATTGGAATACTTAGCAGAACAAGTCACTTTAGAAACCAAACGCCTCATGTGCCTTTTGCTAATACCCCCAAACTTTTTACTCATTTCTCTTTTCTTTAATCTGGAACTAATTAGTTCGTGTAATTATTTTACTCCATAAGTTGTGTTCAATTGAATAATTAAAATATTTAAATCCAATTTAAACGCATTCCAGATTAATGATTATATGCCCTCGACACACTGCGACTTTAGTGAGTAATAAAACAAAAACAAAAATCATGTTAACGTTATACATATTGTTAAAAATGTTTATCGCATATTTTTTTTGACAAATAAATGGTAGAAAACCTCTCAAAAATGAGTATTTTATTTAATAGGTTAATTTTTGCCAAAATACCGATAATAGTAAAAAAAATACAAAAAAATCTCATTGTGAAGATCAGAAATACTGATAAAACATTGAAACTGTAAACAAAGATAAATTACAGATATCAAGTGGACTACATTAATTAAGTGCGGGTCCAGATATCTTAGTGCTCAAATTTTAGGGTTCCTTCTAATTATGTTTTTTTTTTGTATTGCTTAACATCTGCAGATAATGATTTCAGCTCAAGGAGAAGGGTTCGCACATTTTATAAACGGAAAAAATAAATTAATGAATAATAGTTAACCGATAACCACTAAATTAAAAATCGAAAATAACTCTTATTATTGAGAAGAATCAAAATGGTTATTGATAACCCTTACTTTATAACCAAAAGGAAAAAGTTGTGAAATAATGGTTATCCGATAACCAATAAAAATACATCGAGGAATAAATCTTATTAATAAGAAAAATTACAAACGTTATCGAAAACTCTTATTTCATAAACAAAAAGAAGAAATTGTGAAATAATGGTTAAGGGTTAACAAAAAAAATTGGTCGAAAGATAACTATTAAAAAGCAATTTTTGTCATAGATTTTATAACAATTACGGTCCCTAATTTAAAATAAAAAGGTTTAAAGAATTTAAAAATAATATTACCTTTTAATTTCACTTCACTTATTTTATTTAAACTTGAAGAAATCACGTCGTTTTTTTTCACCGGCACAGTTAATAATGATTTTTTTAACGTATTCTTAACGGTAAGATATGAAATTATGAAAGGAAAAGCAAAGGCAAAACAAAAGCAAAGCAAAGAAAACAAGTGCTCCAATAGAGCTTCAATTTGCGTATGGAGGGGAAGCACTTTAATTTATCTGTCAGTGAAGCGAAAAATAAAAATTTGAAAAGAGAACAAAGTCAAAACAATTTGCATGAAGTGCTCCAAAAGAGCTTCCATTCGCGTACGGCAGGGAAGCGCTCCAATTTAGATTCCAGTAAAGAGCTTGTAATATTTCCCGCTGGGTTAGTTCGCTCGTATTAAAGCCTTGACAGTTGTCAAATTTGTCAGATCTGCCTACTACTTCACGAGGAAAACAGAAATAATATTTTGAGTTTGTTTGCACACCTCCTGTACAAGGGATGAGAAAAAAATTTCAAAATGTTTTATCATCTGGAATAATGACCAGTGCGTATTTTGTTTCTTCTTAATTCCACTCTATTTTCATTAAAACTAAATAAAAATTATCTCTAATGAGGGGTATAGAAATAAAACTCGCCATGTCCAATCTAAGTGTTTTTGAGTAAAAGCTCCTAAACCAGTAACAAGAAATTTACTTTTTATTGGACATGGAAAGGTTTTGCAAATGACTAAAGATTTCAAACTGATTTTACTTTAGGATAAAATCATTTCAGACATTGCTCAGTAAACACATGTGTTAAGAGACGATTGCGTGATTTAATCCCATTGCTTACTCAATTTTTGCAAAATATGGACAGCGAGTTTTTTTTTCTATACCCCTCTATTAATGAAGAAGTTTGAAAACATTTCCTTATGTGAGGTTTATCTCTACGTTTAATACTACTATTTAGACTAATGCACATTAGAACTACGTACGTCAACTTACGTAAAACTAAACTAAACTAAAACTAAATGGCACGATCTAAACAGGCTCATTGACTATGTGCTTTCCCACTGGGATGTCACAAATTGTACTGCAGACGTTTTGGTTTGGGAGTTAAAATCTAAATCACGCTATTTTTAAAACTTTTCTCCGCAAAATAGATTTGACTAACAGATGCGCCATGTTGAGATCTACTATAATATGATGATTTTCGAAAAATATGTATGTTATTTTCGAATCAAGAAATTTTTAAAATCATTGCCACCGATCTCAATAATGGTAATGGTAATATATTCCAAAAATAATTTTCATTTGTACGTGCTTTCAGAATTATATCTGATTGTATTGTTAAAATTTCTAACTCTAGATCTGATGAATTCAATTGAAAAGTATGAGCTAGATTTGATGAAATATCCCCGTCATCGAATTCTCGAATCGGTTGAAGATTATTGAGATTTGCAAATCGTCTCGCAAATTCATGATTAACAAAACATTTCAATATTACATTCACCAGTAAGTTTAATATGTTTTTCTAAATATGGAAAATATTGAAAAATTTTGACCTTTTAATTGTGAAGCAAAAATTTTTAATTTTGCTTTAAATGCATTTACCGAACTGAACAACTCAATAAAATTTTTTCATTTTCCTTGTAATTGTAAATTAAGCGAGTTGTAATGGCCCATAAAATCCGAAAGAAATACTAATTTTTTGACCCATACTGGATCGTCCAATTGTTCATGTTTTTCTCCCAATGTGTCCAAAAATGCAATAATTTTAGGCAAAAGGTTTAGAAATCTTTCCAAAAAGCTTCCTCGGCTGAGACACTTAACATGACAAAAAAAAAAGGAAGTCTTCATATTCCGAGTTATTATCTTCAAGTTGACTACGGAATAGATGCCTCCTTAAACTTTGCGCTCTTATCGAATTAGCAATTTTCACTGCCACATTCATAATATCATTAACATCCAATATTTTTGCACATAGGGCATTATTATGAATTATGCAATGAAATGATATGAAATCAGGAAACTGTTCTTATTTGCTTGCAAAGGGCTAAAAATCCAATATTTCTACCAATCATTGAAGGTGCTCCGTCAGTAGACATAGCAAAGGCAAATTTGTTTTTTCAGCAAATTGCATAAAAATTGTCATCATATCTACACTTGGCGTTGTTCCCTTTATCTGAAGTATTGTTAAAAATTCTTTTTTTATGGAAAAATTGCAAAAAACCATTCTTATAAAAATAATTAATTGTGCAGTATCAACGATATCTGTTGACTCGTCAAACTGCAATGAAAAGGAACGCAACTTTTGTATGTCATCTTCTAGTTGTAGAGTTACATTTTTATTCATATCTTCAGTACGACGAGTTACAGTTCTGCGAGAAATTTGCAAATCTTGAATTGCATTTAGAATTTCACTTTTATTTTAAAGTTGAACAATAATTTCTCGTTGCCCTCAAGAAAAGCTTCCTTAAAAATTTCACCATCCCGATAAGGCTTTTTATGTTTTGCCAACACGTATGTTATGAGACATAAGATGCTTCAGTTGCCATTTTGGATTGATGCATAGGCTTTTGAAACAAAAGTTGTTGTGCGGTTAATTTATTTTTTAATTCTTTTATTTTTTGTTGAACTTGAAAAATGTCTTTCGAGATTTCCTTTCTTGGGCAAGGCCACTGTAACACGACATATCGAACATAGGCATTTATCCTTATACATAGTAAAAAAATAAAGCTCTTCCCAGTCATTATGGAAATTATATGTTTTTTGTTTTTGTTTTTTCTTATTCATTTTTATTTTATCTGAAATTAAAATTATTAAAAATAGAATATTAAACCAAAATTTTATTTTATCTAAAATTGAGATTAACCTTTTTTGCTAAATTATTTCTATCAAATATTACTGGGGTAAGCAATTGTCCCGCACCGGGCATGACGCGCACCGTAATAAAAATGTTAGAATCTAAACTAAGTAGATATGTCGTTTGCGTATATACAAATTGTTACGAGCGTGGCCTTATATCGTTATTCAAATAATCACAAACAACTCTACTTTAATTATTATTAGCAATGTACTTCAAATTATCGCATTATTTATTCGCTTTTAGTTGTATCCACTGTTCTGTCTAAGATAAGACTCTCACTTGGCGCTGAAAAGTGCCTTATTTAGAGGCTACAAATTGCCCAGAACCTTACCGAATATTCCATTCGAGAAACATCGATGATCCGAACCTAAATTTGTTATGTCCGTTCTTAGTTACGTCATTTTACGCGAAGTATCAATTTGCAATAGATGTCGCTTGTCCTTTCCTCTTGAACGTAGCAATAAATATGCTGGGCATCATTGAAACGATCCCTTTGCAAATCCGAGGTTGCTTTCTCAAACCGCGAATTACATATGATGTTTTGTAAGATTCGTGGATAGTCTAACATTACTTTATTTTGTTTTTGTAATCGATAATTTGGTGCATAAGGGAAGTAAGCGGTTCACATTATTTTCTCTCTTTTTCTCCCTTTCTGTGCGTTCTCCTTGAATTTCTGGGAAACTTTTTTTTTATGAAATTGTCCGCATAATTAGGTTATGGAATGAAAAAATTGGGTCCATGCGGAATGCTCAATATACTAACTAGAGAAGCATTAAAAGTTGAGAAAAATAGGCGCACTATATTCAGAGGCAAGAAAAGTGTTCTGTTCTTTTAATGTTTATTGCGAAACTATAAAAGAAGCTGCGGTGTGGAATTTAGAAAAAAAAAACGTCTGTGCAAGTTTGATTTTTGAAGTGATTTTGTGCATATATTTCTAGAACGGTTCGTTGGACAGAAAAAATGATTTAATCAATTTTATAGGATTCCATATTCTGAAGAACTTTTTAGTACAATAAAAGTGTCTAGAACTGATCCTTTTCACTATATATATAAAAAACCTAAATTTTTATATGGCAACACCAAGAAGGTGTTGCCTGATTTAGCCAATTTTGAAGCTTTATTTGCTACTGCTATGAAAACACAATGTACAACATTTAAGCTCTCTATGGCGGAGCATTTTCAGGCAGTGCCCAAATATATAGTGAAAAACGAAATTTTTGTATGGCAACTCTACTAAGGATCCAGCCATTTTCGAACTTAATTTTTCTTTTTTTTTTAAAGCCAGGTTGTAAAATTTCAGATCTCTATATACATGCGTTCTCGAGTTATCGTGAGGACGGACAGACGGACAGACAGACGGACATACAGACGGAGGGTCGGACAGACAAACGGACGGACAGATGGTCATGCAAAAATCAAAATAACTTTAAATATTATGCGTGGTTGCCTAATCCATTTTGCTCTACCATCATTATTTCGAGGTGTTACAAACGGAATGACAAACTTAGTACCTATACCGTATAGATTTCATCTAGGGTATAAAAAGTTGCGCAGTGTTTATACTCAAAACCTCATTTCGACTTGCCAACTAGTGACTTTCACATTTTTCTATACACTTTAAGAAATTTTTACGTGGTCAACATTTTCAGCATTTGTATTTGACCAAGTTCTACGACGATGGTGTAGAAAAGCTTCGTTCAAGATATGATAAGTGTCTAATTTTGATATCGAAAAGCAACCTAAAGCTAGTAGATCATGGCTCTGATGGAGCCAAGCTCAGGGAATACTCTATGATACAAAGCACAGCATAGCAGGAAGTTGATATAAGGAAATAAATTAATGATCGTAAAGGAAATGACGGAGGTGCTGATTTAACTTAAACTTTAAAAAATTTGTATGCCGGAGGAAAGACAGAAGATACGGTAGACATTCGCCCAGTTTGGGATAAAAAGCATCACGGAATTATACTGTACCTACGACCGAAAGTAGGATGTGCGTGACTTGCAGCGCGAGTATTGCGTGCAGGAATCATTCGACAAGGGATCAGATTAGATATTTCCTTAGACAATGCGACAGTGCTCGAATGAGTCGATATGACAAGTTATTGCCAAATCACTAATGATCTTGAAGGTTATTTATTTATTTATTTCGAAAAGTTAAGAAGATATTACACAGACATAATCCAATAACGCAATAGCTTAGAATAGTTAATACAGTAAATCATAATAATAAAAAAATAAAAAGAAGAAAAATAGTAAAATAATCCAAGACTACAAAATGTGAACCAAAGCCAAAAAATATTATAATAAACAAAAATTAAAATTATAGTGAAATAAAATAAACTAGAATTGTAAAAACTAAAAAGGAAAATACAAAAAATTACAAAAGTTCATATAAAAATAAGCTATATACAAAAAGAGAAGGAAATCCAGAAAAAAAAACAAAGATAAACTAAAATTTTAAAACTACTAAAAATTCATATAATACAAATTATACAACGAAATGAAATTAGAAATCAGAAGCAAAGCAAGGAAAGCCAGAGGAAACGACAAATATTAATTTGAAGAGCCATTAATATGCTAAGAATCTGGAAATTGTTTAATCTCCGTTATAACTGATCTCTTAAATGTCAGAAGGTCAGAACAAAAGACATCAGTGTTGCTAAAATTAGAATTAAACATTTTCTGCATTCTTACCAAAGGTGACTTTACTCAGTTCTACAGACGGGGATTCTAAACGGAACATGGAGTCATGAGTATCTCGATGGGATATTTATGCAGACCTTGAAAAGTAAATCGGGACAAAGCACGTAGCCATTTAGAAGTTTATACAAAAATAAGCAGTCTAGATACATGCGACGGTGTTCTAAAGATGGGAGATTAAAAGAAATAATCTGTGAGTATACTCCATCGATGTTTAATTTAAACAACAGGATCCTGGTAAACTTTCTCTGGACAGATTCAACTTGACTATTGTAGCATGCATAGAAGGGGCTCCAAATTTGACAAGCATATTCAAGAGTGCTTCTCACCAATGAAGTAAAAAGACAGATGAAAGCAGCACTGCCTTTGAAGGATCTACAAACGCGAAAAATGAAGCCCAGCATGCGATAAGCTTTATTAGTAATGGGAAGCGAAAAGTAGTTTGTGATCAAAGGTAACCCCTAAATCCTTTATTTCATATACACGTGAAATCGAGATACATATTATTAATTTTGTAGTTGAAGTAGATTGTATCACGCTTTCTAGAAAACGTTATAGTTTTACATTTATCGATATTGAGGTCAAAATAATTTTCTCTACACCAATCTTCAAGCTTAACAATATCATCTTGAAGGCACTTACAATCGTTTGCATCATAAATTAGCCTAAAAGTTTTGCGTCGTCAGCATAAAGCAAAGAAGGCGATGTAATATCTATTGGTAAGTCATTTATATAAATTAGGAATATGAAAGGTCCGAGTATTGTACCCTGAGGAACGCCCAATGTTTGTTCGAAAGGGTCTGATTGGGAGCCATTGAAAACCACTACACTGTTTCTCTCGTCTAGATAGGACAGAAATCAAAGAACAGTGTCGATGTTGAAACCAATTTTCAGCATCTTTAAAAGACATTCTTGGTGACGAATCCTATCAAACGCCTTCGAAAAATCAGTGTGAATGGAGTCCACTTGCTTGCTTTTATCAAGAGCAGAGGCGATGGTGTCGGTAAACAGAGTTAAGTTAGTAATTGTAGAACGTCCAGGAAGGAAACCATGTTGCTGATCACATATATAAGGTAAAGTTTGATGAAATAGTTGATTGTAGACAAGTTTTTCAAAGATTAAAGCCAAGGCATTTGAAATAGATGTAGGATGATAATTTGTAACTAATCTCGGATCACCTGACTTAAAAATTGGAGTAACAAATCCGCGTTTTAGCTCCAACTGTGTAACGAAGTTACATACATTTCAGCTAGACACCAGCGAAAACGAGTGTCTAGCAGCCGCAACAAAGTAAGTCAGCCGCCGAGAGGAGAGCACACTACTGATAAGCAGCTCAGTAGTGTCCCGTGCTGGTGGCGTGATAGTAGAAGGGAGCATTCTACACCCGACGCCATCAGCCAGACTGCCTATAAATAGCCGGCAGCCAGTAGTAAGATCACTCAGTCGATCAGCAAGCATCGAAGTGAACTCATCCGAAAAGCTACAAGTCACCGTTCAAGCAAAATATCCGACCGCGAGAGTACAACTCCAAAGTAAACAGAGTTGACCCCCACCAGTGGAATACCAGAAGGCTGGCTATAAAAGTCAGTCAAGCACCGAAAGATTAGTCAGTTGCCTCCCAGCAGCTTGACTAGAAACATCTCCCGTCCAGTCCTATCCGCAAGTCGTGTTGACTAGTTCAACGGCAAGCGCACGTTAATCGTGCTGGCCTGAGAATTAGTAAGCGCACGCATTCCGTCCCCGTACCCCCGTGTAGGCTACTCTGCCGATAAGCGCACGTTAATCGTGTTGATCAGAAGAGTAGCGAGCGCACAAATATCAATTCCGTCCCCATACCGTGTTGGCTACTCTGACGACGAAGCGCACGTTCATCGTGTTTCTCAGAGGAGTAGTAAGCGCACACGTACATTCCGTCCCGTACCCCCGTGTTGGCTATTCTTACGACAAGCGCACGTCATCGTGTTGGTCAGAAGAATAGCGAGCGCACGCTCCGTCCCGTACCCCCGTGTTGGCTATTCTGACGACAAGCGCACGTCATCGTGTTGGTCAGAAGAATAGCGAGCGCACGCTCCGTCCCGCATCCCCGTGTTGGCTACTCCTAACGACAAGCGCACGTTAATCGTGCTGGTCTAAGGAATAGTAAGCTCACGCTCCTACCCCGCACCTACGCCGCGTAGTCTTAAGTTATTGTAAGTAAGTGAGTGAGTGTAGGTTAAGTAGTGTGTGTGTTACGTATAGCGCCCGAACCGCAGAGCTAGAACAGCGCTCTGAACCCAGCAACGTCGGAAAATGGCCCTGGACAATCTCCTGACTACCCGCACACCAACAACCGACGTTACAACTGAAATATTTTATGTGTGATGGATAGATTAAATAGAGTACTTATAGGATTTGCTAAGCTATAAGAGCATCTCTTATATACAATGTTTGGCATTCCATCAGGGCCTGGATTTTTATCACAATTTAGTTTATCTAGTACTTCATGCAGCTCTTCAGATGAGATAAAGTTTACACTAATATTAGGTGAGCTATTGTAATTTTGAAGGGATACCATTCAATGAAGTTAAGCGACCAGCCCCGGATGTGAAAATTGTATTCCATTCTAGGTGGTCAGATATAGGATTTGTAGAAGGAGCGCTAGATTCGATCGGTTTAATTATTTCTTACACCTTTTCAGGAGTTCAAGACCTTTCGATGCTTTTTGGACAACAGAGCAGATATGATCTTGCTGGTTCTCTAGAGAATATTGCTAGCAGTTGTGCTTTATCGCCTTAATTTTTTTTCATCCTTAAGGATTATGATGATGGACCATTACAATATGCATATGGAAAGATCTATGCCGACAATATTTGCAGATATAACAGAGCAACGCCAAAGTATTTTACTTTGGGATTGTAATGCCCTATGTTTACAACTCGTTACGCATTCGTATCGTATACGCATCTCTTCATATGATTGGCGCAAGATTGTAAAGTTAGCGCATGAACTTTTTGATTAATGTACGAATATGTAAACGAAATATCAACGCGTCATAATCATTCATCAATCTTTGCAAGCACTTCGTGTAATATTAGTAATTTTGACAGACGTCATACATCATTATGTCATACTCGTCAATACTTCATGGTAGGCATTCAGAGGGGTTTTTACTTAAGTTTGAAAAGCGCCTTAAACTGGAATGGAATATGTCAAGAGTTCCAGATCCTTACAAGACACAGATGACTAGATTAGTAGATTTTTGTTTCCACTCACGTTATTTAAGTTAACTTTAAATGTAAATTAAACTTTTTCCAACTATCCCACCACCACATAAAATCTTGTGCAAGACCACTGCAATACACAACAGAACTTATCAAAATCTTCTAATTTAACAACTAATGAGAGTTGTTCAAGGTGATTACAGCTAATTTCTTATTTCTCTCTGAAACTGCTAATATAGAATTTCTACACGTCATATCGATAGTAGTGGTACCTACCTGAGATGATGATGATGATGAAGATCCTCCATTCTCTGTACAAATATTACCGCATCCGTTGAAAGGAAAATTAAGTTAAAATCTTCGCCAACCTCATTAAATAGTTGTTTCATAATTTCGTATATAAGATCCCTAGAAACTCTTGAATTTCTGCATGGGTCTTCATAGTTATACTGAATTCAATTAAGAATTTCAGCTTTCAGGTCCAGAGCATAAGGAAAAGTTTCATTTCTAGCTACCTAGCTAGCTAGAGAGCTATCTAGAATTATATTCGACGTCGACGACGACGACGACGACGTCGTTGTCATCGTTGTCTACGTCTCATGTCACCCAAAATTGTTCATATGTCCCTTCTTTGGATCAGTTGCCTCTTTGGCCCTCTTGTCGGACCATTTGAAAGGAAATTTGCATATGCCAGAACCAAAATTGCCACTACAATGGTGTGTCGTTGTTGGACAGGCATATATACACGAACAAAATTATTGATTAGCACTTCTCATTTATGCAGACTTAAACTTAATTAGAACTCATCACCCCCAACTTACGTCACAAGTTCCATATGCCATTTATATATATATATATATATATCTGATGTTTGTATAGGTAAAGTTTGTGTGCGCGTATGTATGTGTATAGTTAGTAGAGAGGTTACAAGGAAGAAGAAGAACCCTCAGACCATCAGACCAGCATCGACCATCACAGGCCCGTTATTGTTGTTGCTTTAATTAGAATGAAATTTGCTAGAGTGTTGTTAATCATGGACTTGCATTTTCGGAATATAATTAAGGTACGTTACTCCCGTTAGTAGGGGCATCTACATATATATATATATATGTACATATAATACTTCTACTCTATACAAGTTTTCCAGAGCCTCCTCTATCTAGACCTCGTTCTAATTTAGGTTGACTTTAAGGTAATTGCTGCTCACCTTGCCTTGCGCCCTCAACGAATTCGCAATGTGACGAAGAAAATTGCCGACTGAAATTGCAGCTAATGTGTTTGTGGTCTCATTACAGTCTTAAATTACCCAAATTTCATTATACAGTTATAGGTGTGTATTCCCATATTTGAACTTATTCTGTGGTTTATATGTGTGTGTATGTGTATATAGTATATTGTCAACGGATTTTAGAATTTACAGTTAGTGCTGTTAGGTATGAGCAGCCGGTAGAGGAAATTTTGTAAATTCAATTGCTTTTCTGTCATCCTGTAATTTTCATAGGTCATGTCCAATTCAATGTTAAATTCTATGTTTAACGGGTTCTTAATGATGGGATCGTATAACCCAACCTAAATGAATTTGAAAACTCCGTCCAAATTGAAAGTATTGTTCCATGAGGAGTTGAGGCAAGTAAATCTATGGAAAGGTTACAGAACAAGGGTTCCATATTATACGAATAAAAACTAGGTGGATTGTGATTTGTGTGTGGATTTATTCGAAGCAATTAAGTGCTCTTCTAAGGTTCAGAACTAATCCAACTGCATGCCTTTCCTATGTTTCCTACGTAATGCAGTTCGTTTAGATAGAATATTCTTTCTTTTATCAAGAAAGCTGAACGCAGTGATTAGAAGAAGCAGCTTGAGTTTTTCTTCTTTTTATGATCTTTATGATAATTTATATGACGCACTGTTCAAGATTCATAAGAATTCTGAAATTAGCTAACCAAAACCAAAACTTACATGTCAACATATATGCATATACCGACCTGAAGAAAAAATGTACCAGAAGTCTAAATTGTATCTAACAACTGCGTAGTGTAATCAGTCAGCCAGCAGGAATTGCACATGCGCAGTACACTACATTCACACATAATAATTACTTTTAAACTAAAATATTATAAATGTCCTTAAAATATTTGAAATTGGTCATTTATCCTACGTATAGGATAAAATTGAGTAATTAAGAAATTTTTAATAAGGCAAAAATAATTTAAATTTTTTTTTATATAAAACGGCAACACTTCAAACAAAACATAAGGAAGTGCAATTGATATGCTAAGGTATCAATACCAATTATTATTGCCATGCGTCTTTGAATACCGTTCTTTGGTATCGTGCGCAAAACTATGGCTATATAAATCGCAATCTGACTTGACTCGATCTCTCAGACCTATCCACAGTTTCCTAACATCTAGGAAATTCTATGTGGAACTCGATGATCAGAAATCTCTGCTCAAAACAATTGTAGCAGGGCACCAGGACTCCATACTCTTCAATCTCTACACCTCAGACCAACGTCAAAATGAAAACGGGACAACTCTCCTCTTCGCCGATGACTCCCCCACATACGCCCAATCTCATTGCCAGCTTTTGGCGGTCAATAAAATCAGCCTACTCCTATTCGAAAACGCAGCACCGGACGAAACAGTCAAGTTGCTAAATTAAAAGAAATTACGGCCGTGTAGAACAGGGAATAATAGAGCCAACGCAAAAAGCGAAATAGCTAGGTGTAAATTTTCATGAACTCCTACGATTCAATAACAACGCGAAAGTAACCATTAGCAAAGCCAATTTCGCGTACAGCCTTATAAGTTCTAATAATCAATGTCAGCGACGGACCCACAACTCAGACAAAACTGCTATTGTACAAGCAACTAATCAGGCTTGTCATCACTTACTGCTTTCCTATGGCATTCAATTTCTCTCACTTTTATGGATCGCCTTAGAAAGCCCGAAAGAAAGATTTTTAGAGCTTTTACAGGACTCCATAAAAGAGCCAACGGAAAATACTTTCACAATGCAGTATTGTGCAAGGCAGCCAACATAACTCCTACAAGGAGTATCTGTTCGATCTAGCGAAAAAAGAGGTCGATATAATCCTTATTCGCCCAAATCCACTCATAAACAACTTGCCGGATCTTGTCATACCGGAAAATTTCAAATACCTGTCACCCTTCTTTTTGGCACAGCCTGATACTAGAAACATCTATCTCCACGAGGGTAAAATAAGTTTCTATGACAGTAAAGGGGACTACTACAGGGGGTAATCCCAAATAAACCCAATAGGAGCCCGGGAATGAAACCTGCCAATATAGGAACCTTCCAGTCCTTAACTTTCTAAAACTACTTTAACATATCCAATCCTTACTCCCTTCCAGTCCCTCCCAAACTATATAACAAACTCTTGCGAGAAATTGATTTACTACAGCTGATGTGGTACAGCAGCCCCCAAACCAAACATGTAAAATAATAAAAGAGAAGAAAGCGAAATATTTGTAAGGCGCAAGCGCACTTGATTTGACGTTACTCGATCTAGTTTTTAGTTTGGCAGTGCAGCGATCAACATGGTAATTTATATCCAATTAACGTATTTCCCTAATGTTCTATTTTGTTTGATCAAATCAGATGCTTTAAGTGGTTGACAATTAAAACAATTTTTTTTTAGTCTGGGTATCGACTGAATTAAAGATTTTATTTTAAATAGCGACGAGAGTAAAGCTTCTTATTGTGGGTATCGACTGCAATATGAATTTTTTACTAACAAAAGTACTTTTTTGTGGGTGTCGACTACAACAAGAATATATTACTAACACAAAACATTTTATTGTGGGTATCGTCTGCAATAAATACTCTTATTGCGGGTATCGACTGCAATATAGATTTTTAGTGTGGGTATCGATTGCAGTAATAAGAAAAAAACCCGATAATAAATACAATATTGCGGGTATCGCGACTACAATAAGAATTTTTTACTGACAAAAGTAATTTTTTGTGGGTCTCGACTACAACAAGAATTTATTACTAACAAATTTTTTTTGTGGGTATCGACTACAATAAACATTCCTATTACGGGTATCGCCTGTAATAAGAAAATTACTAACACAAAACATTTTATTGCGGGTATCGACTGCAATTAAGATTCTTATTGCGAGTATCGACTGCAATAAAGATTTTTATTGTGGGTATCGACTGCAGTAATAAAAAAAAACTGATAATAAAAACAATATTGTGGGTATCGACTGCAATGAAGATTCTTGTTGCTGGTATCGATTGTAATAAGAATATGACGAACAAAAATACTTTATTGTGGGTATCGACTGAAATAAAGTATTTTTTTTCTGTGGGTAAGAATTATCAACTTTATTCCGGGTATCGACTGAAATAAAGAATATCTCGATTCCAAACCTCATTAACTAGAAATCCAAGTGAATTAATTGAGCTGCTCAGTACAAAGTCAATTGTGCCAGGATTCTTTTTATAATTTTAGTTTACTTTTAGCTTAACTCCTTTATCACACACAATTCAGTTTAACATTTTATATATTATTAAATTCATACCAATATAAATTCTACATTTATTGTTGAATTTTAAAAATTTAGTTTGTTTGTGAAGTGTAGATCTGATGAACAGGAGGATAAAACCACGGAATAATTGACTTTAAGACAGCATTATAAATTCCACCATATTTGTTCATTAATTTCGTGTTCGCTCTGACTGCGGGCAGGACACTCACATATGGCTAAGATTTGAGTATAGTTCTCACATAAAAAATAAGATTTTATAGGAAAAATATCTAAAAGGAGCTCTGTACGATTTCTAGGCGATACTGTGCTACAAAAACTTCAAAGTTGACGTAATCTTATCTCTTTTTCGCAGATAGTCCTCTCGGTCTAATAATAATTTCAATATTAGTTGAAATTGTTTTTTTTAAGTAGTAACACAAAGGTGCAGATGCCGAGTATGTTTTTTGTACAATCCCAACCCATAGTCCATAATACACCTTTCCTTACCATAGAAAACAGGTTAAGACCGCTCAAGCCCTATAGCAAAAAAGTAATATATCACAAGTTTTAGTTAGCGAAAGCACCATCTATTGGCAGGTAGCTTAACTGCACACTTGAGGAATGGAGGTGGTGGGAAGGAGACAGGGTGACACATCCGAGTTCTTCAACACTTATAAGTCATCATCTCCTCCTTCCCTTTCTTCCATAGTGATAAAAACAAAAATTTTTTTATAATTTTGAACCAAAACCTACTCTATTTTTGGTGAATCGTAGATTATATAGTTATCTCTAATACATTGTTACAATACCTTGAGCTTTCTAAAAATAAATAATTGCCACCCTGCTATTTCGGGTGGCGCTCGCCCTATTATTTAGACCATCTTTAAGTGGAATCGTGTTGATGATGGCATATTTTTTGCATAAAAAAAAACGGATGGAAGTAAGTTTTTATTTGTGCTAAACGAAATCTAGTGGTTCAATATGCAACGATGTACTAGTGCTAACCATACACCCTGTGGTTGTAAAAAGAGACAGAGTATTTTGTATTTTTATCATTCTTTAACTTGTTAAACAACATCTGACATTCCTTATATTTTTTTTTACCTTTCTCAACTTCCCAAATTGGCACTAATGTCAAAATTCACAACTAATTATGATACACCCTGTATAATATGTCATTCTAGGCCTGATGTAGGATTCTTACATAATTTCGAGAGTGGATGGTGTGAAGTACTTGTTTTTTTGCATTTCTGGATTAAATCAAGAGACAATTCATTGCATTTTTTGTAACTTTACGATGTGATAGAAAACGGGTGATGTCCTTGTTCAATGAGTATCCGATGAAATGTTATAGAACCGGATTCTACAACATAGAGTGGTGAAATATTTGCTAATATATTGTCCTTGGTATATATAAAATTGCGCGGTTCCTTTCTGTGTCATCTTAGATAGTTTTGATTTCAAGTAAGCGATTATGGTCAATTATGAACCGAAAATGTTCTTGAATAGATCTATTAGAGGGGATTTCTCAGCAGAGGAGAAAGTGTTTTCAGGTCTTTAATCATGCTGATCAGAGCAACGAGGATTTTAGTCTCAATTTTAAAGCGAATTTAATCTGACCGAAATGACTCATCAGATGTACACCAATTGCTAATTTTAAAGGATATAAATACATGGATAAGCGTGGAGAGGATGAAGCGTAATATACTTGTGATTTGTGGGTTGTCTTCCTTCTGCTAGATTGCTTCGGAAGGAACATTTTCTTTGCAGCTGTCATGGTGTTTATCGTTTTCGAAGAACTTGGTTTATTCTCAACCTCCGCTAAACTAATTATTCGCACAGGAAGAACTCATTTAACAGAAAAGACCCCGTTGACACTTCATCAACATTATTTAACTCTTTTTTGTCTGTACTTCCATGTCTTCAAGTGTTCGAACCCCACATTTTTCGTTACTTGTTGAATAATATTATCCGCGATCGCGCATCCAATGTGATCCCATCTATGTTTTCTACGTGTTTCGTTTGTATTTCTTAATAACGGACGAATCTCAATTTGTCGTTCAATGTGGAGCTCATCTTACCTTTTTCCATGTAACTATTCAGCGATCAGAATAATTTCCAGGTAGTCCTCCTCAATAATTACAGTAGTTGTACTTAGAGTGGATTATTTCTGGCCGAACAGTATTGAAAAAATTTATAATTTCTAAATTTTGCAATGTTGCCAGATTAATCCAGCTAAGGAGATTAAAAAAAGACTTTCCCATCAGACTATGAGGATCGATTATATTTCTATCATTTAGTAAGATCAATTTCACAAGGTGTCCTTTCAGTGGGCTCCTGGGGAGACAGGGATTATGGGGAATGAAAGGGCTGACCTTCTATGTAGGTCTGCTTTTGGTTCTTCCTTCCGTGGTTCGGAATCCGTTGTAGGCGTGGGAGCCTCGGTGATCAGGTCTCTCATCAAAGGGGATGTTGGTATGAAATATAAGCAGCGATGAGCGAACCTGAGTATATTATATTATATTATATTATTATTCTGGCAAAGTACACAAGGTTTCGCAATGTTTTTAGTACACAAAGTATCGGAACTACATTTAGGCGCATGTTATAAAATAAATGAAAATATCGAAAATATAAGAGAACTAAAAAAACATTAAAATTAAAAATAAAAACCTACTGAAATTAAGCAAAAATTGGAAATAAATATAAAAATAACAGAAAAAGTATAAGTACTTACTGCTAAAAAAAAACAGGCAGATGAAACTAAAAATGATATAAAAAGATAATCAAAAAATTATAGCTAAAATACTCGAAATAAAACAAAATATTAAACATAAGTGAAAATGCTTGAAAATTATAAAATTGTAAAAAATCTGAAAATATGCTACGCCGCAATACAAGAGAATAGAAAAAGGGGAAGATTAATTGAAAACGTGGACCCTGATGAGATCTTTAAATGCACCGACAGATCGCGCGTTCTGATAACAGGGGGGGGGGACTAATTCCAGAGGCGGGATATTTGGACATGATAAGAGACTTCCATAACTAATTTGTGAAAACGAGGTATTAACACATTCTGTTTGTATGTAACAAGCTATAAAAGTGAATCAGTCCGCTCTGCTTGAAATAATCTTGTAGTGAGCAACCTAGCAATTTTGTGTGGTAAGGTGAATCATGGTCGAACCTACAAAGTCCACAAATGAAGCGGATACAATCATTAAAGACAACTTCCATCTTTCGAAGACAAATGCTATCCAGTCTAGGATATATCAAACTGCTGAAAATAGGTACAATTAGGGTTTTAGCCAGTTTTGAGCGGATTTCGAGAGATAATGAGTCAGCAGAAAACCAGAACCTACGAAGTACAGCATAAACCTTACCGACAATTAAATTTGTATTGTCACAGCATTTCATATGTTGGTTCAGAATAATTTCTAGATTTTTATCTTTAGGTACGAAATTTAAAATTGTACCATCCAAGAACATGAGAGATGAATCATACGGGTCAAATGTGCCATTATGGAATACAATACATTGGGACTTGCCAGGGTTTAGCTTTAGACCGTTAGCTTTGGACCAGATATTGATTCTCCCCAAATCATCAGTAACACGAGCAATACAGTCCTCAAACAAATCAACAGGCCTGCTTAAATAGATCTGCACATCGTCAGCATACATATGTGTGGCGACTTGACGACGTCAGGCACGGCGTTTACGACCTTGGGCAGCCGAATTGAATCTGTTCGCTTTTCGTTAAACTCATCGAAGGTAACTTTAAGAACTAGAAAACGGTACGTGTAAGTGGGCTGCGAAATAGATGTAACAAAACAAAAAATAAAAAGAATTCATTGTTCAGTCAGAATTTGAAGTCATAAGTTTAAAAGAATTTTCTTAAATCCCCATTATAACGTTTTGAATATTTTTTTACTCTTATTAACATTAATAATGAAGACAAGATTCAAGAACAGAGAAACCAGGACTATCAATTCGTAGCTTTATGACGGAAGACATATGCTCAGATAGCGGTCCCCTCCGTCCTTTCTATTTTTCTTCCAGTTCTATAGCTGATTTGAGAATGAGGAAAGCATTGCTAAAATCTGACATCCATACGCCGCTACGTAAATCTAATTAGGTGCAAGAAGTTCAACCTCTGACTGTAGTGCGCAAGGGCGCCGAACCAGACTCTACTGGCTGAGCAGTCTCCAATTGTCTGGTCGCAAGGGTGCTGGAATTACTACTGAGCAGTCTCTAACTGGCTGAGCAGTTTCTAACCAGCTGATCAATCTCTAAATGTCTGTCGAAAAAGGCACTGGAGTTCGATTGTTCATCACAAACTGAACTAGCCAGCACGCATTGGTCGGGTCGACATTGGGTCAGCCGAACTCTTACGCTTCTTACAGGTGTTCTCAAGTCCGATGATATCTGACTCCAGAACCCGTCTTAGTTAGCAGTGACGTCATCGGTCGATGCTGTATTGATCTCGTCAAGAAAATACCTGTGTGCTAGAGCACACCATGTCCTTGTCTTTTGATTGCATATATTCTTTTACCATTAAATTTTCAGGAATTGGTATCCGCCCTCCTTGGGCGCTAACTGTCCACAGGCGGGTAGCGTTAAAAGTTCGTTTTGAGCTGTCCCGCTTTCAATCTGCTAGTTGAAACCCACTAGCAACACTCGCTACCGAACTACATTTCGGCTCTCCTTATTAGTCGTGGATGTTACAACTGCTACACTAACAAGACCCATAACGTTCAATGTACAAGTACTGTGGCCACAAGACTCCACCAGGAGTTCAGTACCTAAGGGTACACAGCAACTGGGCACGTGAAAAAAAATGGTTGGTACTTAGGACATTATACCTGAGTATCCACTAAATGTGCACGCTTACGTCCCGAACGGTTTCAGGGAGATCATTTATAAATAAACTAAATAACAGAGGCGCCAATATATAGCCCTGAGGAAAACCAGACAGCACAGGTAGGGAGCACAAAGTCTTAGAATCCACTTGCTTCCGATCGGTCAAAAATTCCCGGATAAGAGCGATGGCAGAGCGGCTGAAACCAAAGAAGCAATTGAGTGTCCGAAGCAAGATCCCAAGATCAACGCTGTCAAAAGCTTTCGAAAAATCAAACAGTGCCAAGGAAACCATGTTGTTTAGGTCTAGGGCATCTGATATCAGTGGACACTCTCAGTAGTGCGGTTTCGCAGCTATGGTCACGATGAAAACCAGACTGCCATTTGCTTAGAGCTCTCTCGAACTGAAATACTCAACTAAGTGGCTATTCATTATCTTTTCCAGTACTTCCGATCAAAAGGATAGGATGCTTATAGGTCTGAAATCCGAAGGGGACTGAGGAGAGGATTTTTGTGGGCATTGGCAACACAGTAGCGGTTTTCCAGCCGCTGGGAAAAAAAACGAAGTCAGAAGATATATGTTTACGATATGAAGGATGTACATGTCTATGAAAGGGAGCAACAACTTAACAAACCGCGGAGACATCTTATCTGGATCGATAGCACAAGACTTGATAGAAAAAATTGCATCAATTAATTCGCGGCGGTCAATTCCGCGGAATGAAAAAGATGATTCATTACCTTTTGTAGTATTGGACGTCATTATATTTGAATTATCATGCATTTCATCCATAGGTCCTTCTGTATGTTAATAGGAGACGTGTGAGCATATCCGGGTCAAGTTCACAACTTGTTTTGTCCTTATCAAAAACTCCCGCTAGCCGTAAGTTATACCAAAGGGCTTTAGCAGGGAGATGGTAATTAAATTTGGAGCTAAAGTAGTGGCGTTTGGCTCGACGTATTGCAGTTGTGGGGATGTGGCGAGCTGTCCGGCATAGAGAACGGTCCTGATCAGTTTTAGTACGCATATAACGGCGATAATGAAACTCACGTTCTGCTATAAAAGACTGCACGTGAATACCAAGGACATCCATTAACTTGTGCGGTCTTAGTTCGTAACGGCACATCTTTTTGATGTAAATAGTTGAGCAATGAAGAAAATGCAGCGGTTTGGTCATCGACAAATGAACAGTCCAATTTAGAGTGTCAAGGTAAAAGGACACACTCTTCGGATAAAGCGTTGACGTTGATATTTTTATAGTCACGATATGAAAAGCTGAGTGAGATGATTCAGGGTTTAGCGGGATGTCATAAGAGATAAACAAAATATCGTGATCCAAATTACTAAATAGACATAGCTGATCTTGAAAATTTACTTTGGTAACATCATAAGTAAGGACGAAATCAAGTAGTGATGGATTTGTGGAGTTGAAGTATGTGGGATTGTTCAGCGAACCTGAAAGAAAAGGAGCAAATTAATTCCAGAAATTAATATAGATACATATAAAAAAATTACCTCCACTTAGAGTTTCCACAAATGGAAGAAATCCCACGAAGATCTACAATGAAATAAAAAGAAAATGAATTAATAACAAAATATATTAATAATCGAAATAGCTAGTGTTTTTCTAAATTTTTTTTTAACATATAACATAAACACAGTCAAGAACAGGACTGTAGGTATGTATGCCGTACAACAACAATTCCGTGTAGTTGAAGAATTGTGTAAAAACATATGTAATTTCATGTTTTATGTATTTAAGCCACCATAAAACATTCAATTACACTTTTAACTGCATAATTATTACGATTATGATAAATAGTTGTGGACAAACAAGGTGAAAAATGCCACGAAAGCACTCACCTGACATTTGCCACAAATTTACAAAATATCGTAAACTACAAATACTAAATAAATACAATAAATGCATAATACGCTTAACTGATGTAAAGGTATCCGTGATGATGATGCTGTTACCTGAAAAACACTAAAAAGCTATTTAAAAATACTTTAAAAAAATACAAAATAAAACTTTGTTAGCACCCGCGCGCAATTGTGCCAAACAGCTCAAACTTTATGTCACCGCGACGTTTGACATATCGAGACCGGGTAAAATCGAACCGCGATCTCGATGGCGACGTTCGTTGCGCGATATTTTGCGCGGAAAACGCGATATTCGCAATTTTTTATAAATGTATTTCCCACAATGAGTACGAAAGAGACTCACAGTGGGAAAAAGACAAAAAATACTACAAATGTCAGAAAAATCTATTACGTCGAGAGGGAAACGTACCGAAGTGAAATTTTATAGCAAATTTCTCAGCAATCATAAAAATTCATTAAAATCATCGAATTTCTAATTAATCTCTACGAGAAAGATGTCAAATTGTAGAGTAGGAAATTTGCTATCTATTGACATTAAGTTTGAAGTCATTAGTCGTTATTTTAAGTGAAAATTTTCAATATTTCACTTTATGGACAGCGAAAATGGAACGAATTTTTCTATAAAAAGGAGGTCTTTCGTTCTCTCAGTCTTCTATTTTTCAACAGTTGTCAAAGGGTTCATAGTGCTTTAGTTACAGTGTATCCTATTTACAAAAGTTTTTTCATCAGTGATATTTTAGAGTTCTTTTTTTTTGGTTAAATAAAGTTAGAGTTCATTTGGTATAAAGTTAATTTCGGTAATCATATAAAACATACAATTTTTTCTTCGCTTGTAATAATTATTTTCGTTTCTAGTTCAATTTCATTTTTAGTTTCTTTCGATCAATTTTTTGTGCTTTTTTTTACAAATTTCAACGAATTCGTCGTAACACAAGTTGCGGTCAACTCAAGGTATTTTATTTCTAGATACGTAATTGGTAAAGGGTAATTATTGTCACAGTGTAAAACGCATGCATTTCATGCCATTTACACTACTAATAAGTGGACACAACCAAAATTATCTAGTGTAAAAATAATTTGAGAGTGAAATTAATTAATTTTTATTGATAATTGATAATTATTCGACTTTTATCGGTTACGTGATCAATTAGCCAAAGTGTGACTTTTTTCCCGCACGGGTCAATGTCACACTGCTTGATAATTGGTTACCCATCGATACCATTAATAAAACACATTTTATTTTCAGCCATAAAATATAAGAGAAATTTATAATAAGCGAAAAGGTTAAATTTAAATTGTAGCGAATAGAATTAATAATAAGGAATTTGAGCAATTAACACATAGGATTTTTGAGCAAGTAACATATAGGATTTTTGTTTGAAATCGATTTTTGTTTTGACACAATTCAATACATATCTAAATTTAATAAGTGAATTGCAATAGGGATAAGTTTCTAGCTTCATTTAGTTTGAAAACAAATTTTAATTTAGTAGTATTCATCCAGAAATAATCGTAGATAAATGAACAATCGAATGATATCTTTTCATTTACCGCTACACTAACGCCACCTAAATGTCATTTGTGCTACTTGAGTGTTCTCTTTCTTTTTCAGAGTTTGATTAGTGAACAGAAGACAATCGGCACTGCACAGTGTAACTTATTGGAAGTTACGCTGTAAGTCAATGTACACGCATCAACTTAAAATTGAGCGACATCATTCAGGAAATATTTGCTCTAGCGTAACTTATGGGAAGTTACATTAGGGTGATTACTAGCTTTGATTACTTCTTATTTTCAGGTGACAATTTCTGTTCCATAAGAGGAACAGAGATTTGGAGAGTGTTCAGAAAGTTAGCACATTAGATAACTTTCTCTTGACGTATTTCTACTGTCAATTAAGTGACAGTACTTTACAAGTAGCAAATATTACATTTAACAGGGATACTTGCAGGTGAATAAACATTCTTCTTGTTGGGCCTAATGGGAATACCTGACTATCTCTTGGGGATCGGAAGAAAACAATGTAGAGCTATAGTTGGCAACATCACCGACCACAGCTAGCTTCACACTCATCTAACAAGGATGGAATTTGTTGACAACCCTGAGTATCTGTCCTGCATGAAGGAGAGTCTGAGACAACCGAACACTTTCTGTGTGCTTGTCCGGCCTTTGCCCGGTTCAGGCTGGATACGCTTGCATCTGCCCTCTTTTCTAAATTACTTACCCCATCTAGACCTGATGCGTTTCATTAAGTGGACAAGAAGATTTTGTTGAGAGTGTTTTCATAGCAGATTAACACAATGGGCTGCCTTGACCTCCGTGCTTGGGATCTTTAAAAAAAAAAAAAAAAAAAAATCAATTTCGAGGCTGTAATATTGATGGATTTGTAGCTGCTAGAACCTGCCATCCAAACACCTTCTAGAGAGCATTGGACATTTATCTCAACTACCCTGAAAATTTGTTATAATATTTTTGATCGATAAATATCCTGAAAATATTTCAATTTTTGTTTCGTCCTTCTCATTTCATATACCATAGATATATATGGGTAAAATGGGGAAGGATATCGAAAATATTTTTGTTAACATTAAAATTGCAAACGTTTTTACGTTGTTCATACAAATTTCATGAAATAAAATGCAACAGAGAAATATTACTGTTACAATTTTTAGCAATAACACCAACAACAACAACACCATTATCATAGCAACTATATATAAAACAACATTCAACACACACGAATCTTAAGTTTCAGGGATTTCATAAACAATTGCGGAGTACCTTTCGCGGTGAAATTGAATAAAAGTGCGCAGAGCGAACTGTGTGCCTTTTCATTTATTAATTTTTCCATTTCCTGCCATTTAAACGGAAACCGCGAAAATCCATTGCGGTTTCATATATGATGATTGATATTTCCAGATTAAAAAAAAAATTGGACAACACAGGATAGAGTAAAAAGTTCCGTATTATATTTTGTAAGTCGTATGGAGGACCACCACATCACATCGCATCTAGCAATTTTAACCTGACGTAAACCATAGTCGTCGTCGTCGTCGTCGTCGCTGTCGTCGTTTTCGTTGTCGTTCGTTATATTTATATTACACAGAATTTGATTCAGATTGTTTTTGTTGGATATAGGTAGGAGGATGAGAGAGAAGAGTTGGATTTGGGAGGTTATATAAAGTGCTGGACTTGCAAAATTCACTAACAGAGTTGATGAAATTCATCATCATATACTCCCTCCCTTGACTCACTCTTATCCATCCCCAACAACTTCTATGTAGTAGGTAGGTATATATAAAATATTTCGGGCAAGTAATCTCATTAAGTATGAACTTCCTCACTTCAGATTGTTCCATATTTATGAATCAAATACGTGCTGAAAACTCTTCTCAGTTAATGTTAAACGTTCATTTGATAATAATTTTCTCAAAACGGGAAAATTTGCATACAAAACTGGAAGCCAAGTAGTCAATTTCTTTGGCCCTGGATTCAAGTTTCTTCTTTGGAAAAACTAAGACAACAAACCGAACCCAGATAGAATCTATGGCCAGCAAAGCAATGCCAGAGAATATTGGGCGACGACATACAATTGTTAACTGGAGAAACTAATTCCAAGTTCATCGACTTGAACAAACAAACATCAACCAAAATAGACAAAGAATATGTGTGTATGTGTGAGAAGGAGAGAGAGTGAGAGAGAAAGAGATTGACCAAAAAAGGAGAAATGAAAGGGTCCTCTTAATTAGCAATTCGCAATCAATAACATCATTTGGATCGCTTTCCGGTGCTGCTTATAATCCTCTGTGTCCTCCCTCCCAAAGTCTCTTGTCTGAAATGGTTCCAATGGTTCCTTTATCCTTGTGTCTCCTCCTTTACATTTAAATAAGCGCCTCTTTGTGTTTAACCCTTTCATTAATTATCTCTGGTCGCACTCTCTTCGACTCGAAATCGAACCAGCGCGGACTAGTCTTTACCTTCATTATCATAATTTGAAATTGTAATCTTGAATTTGCATATTATTGTTAAGTCATTAATTAAAAACGGTTTTGGGTGATGCTGGGGACTATGTATACGATGGGGCTCAGGATTCAGAAACCAGGAGAAATGATGTTGTGTTGATGAAAACCAAAATTCTTGTGCTGCTTTTCAACTTATAAGACCCCCCCTCCCCCTCCCCCCCGACCTCCCTACTTCCTTTCACACCACGCTTCGTACCACCGACCCCCTTGTGAAAAAATAACGCGTTCCAAACATTTGGTACGCGCTCGATGATTATTATGAGAAGGGGACAATAATTAAATTTTAATTACAAACTTATAACGCCAACGACGGATTTAATTTATTCCCTAATTGTGTTATACGCGCAAAAGTCGAATAATTATGGTCGTTTCAAATTTTCTAACTAGATATAAAAAAAAAAGATAACAAGATAACAACAGCGCAGTAACTAAACCCTAAAGAATACAAAAGCTGTGGTCAGTTATAATTACAATAATAATAAAATTGAAATGAAAAAAAAAATTGCAGCAGTTCGGTAAAATTTTTAGTTCCATATTATCTGTCAATTCCATGCTGCTGGTATCCTCCAAATGGCTTTCTGGGTCTTCTTTCAAATTGTTTATTCAGTATTTTGTACATATAAGATATCATTACAAGAAACAGTTAGTATTTGAAAAAAGGGAAAGGAAAAAGAAAGTCTGATCTTAATTATAAGTAAGTGTGGAGTATATTTCCAAAACTTGTTATCTTCAGCGAACCTGTTTTTCAGAAAATTACGCTTTTAAATTAAAGAAACTTCTCCAACGCAGAACTTAATTTCTAGGCTTTACTTCCATTTTTACATTATTATTTTAATTTTCCCCGTACGCCTTCTACTTTAGCTAGAACAAGATTTTAAAAATATTCAAATTTTATTCAAAATAATTATAGCTTGCCACAATTTTTACAAATACAGACTTTTTTTTCTGTGCATTTTCCACGCACATGTTTCGTGCAGACGAATCAGTTTGTTGTGGTCTTGTTGTTATTGCAAAGTGCTATTTGGCACCATTTACTGGCGGAGTATCGTTGGAAAATGAGTTGATGAACGTTGAATTTCACCTTCCTGATAGCCAGATGTAAGTTCTTCAGCCAAACGAAACAAAAAACCCTTCCTTGAAACTTTCTTTCCCGTTACATTTTTATACAAAATCCAGGAATTTATGCCGGCTAGATCTAAAATATTAAAAAATACCTGAAGTGGCCACCTTCTGGATCCTGATTTAACACTATATTTGTGTGCCATTTGATGATCAGTCACATCGACACCAAATTTGGTCTTATTATAGAAATACACAGTTTCAGGCAGTTTCTTGTAGTTGTTTTCAATTTTGACGCCTTTATGCTTGGTATTTAATAAACCTATTTTTTAGCGAGGCTTGCTTTTATAAACTGTAAGTGTACAGTCATTTGTTTCATATAGTAATGTTGAAATACGAGCCAAAGATGGTACTTTCTTTTCTTTGCAAATTTTCGGAAGCTCCCGTTTGTTAGAACGTACTGTTCCAACCAATGTTGGCCAATAATTTAGAAGCCAAAGGAAGACTGGTAAAAAAGTTGACGGTTGTTACAGTCCTCTCTTTCATTGTATAATGCTCCAATAATCTGATTACTACAAATTCACTGAGAGGTGTTGACAAATTTCGTGTCTCATCTTTTCCTAGGTAAGGAAAGCCATTTATAACACATACTTCGTTTCAACATCAGACGCCAGCCGGAATTTTATCCCAAATTTATCTGGTTTGTTTGGCATATATTGTGTAAACCTACATCTAGCCATCATCGTTGGATACAATTGCTCATCTACTGTAATATATGCTCCTGGTTTGACACAGTATTGGCTATTGGCAATAAATTTATTCCAAACAGTAGATACTAATGCAAAATTTATCCGTTTGCAAGCGTTGACTTCTTTCATTTCGTTTATCAAGACGAATAAAACGTAAAATTTCTGTAAATTCATTTCTACTCACACTATTTTGAAAAAACTCCGGACCCCATTTTTTGTTCCATAAATATGATAATTTCAATTCTTTCGCTTCGTATGCACCATGTCCATACCAGTATTCCAATGAAAGTCTTCAATTTTTCCTCTGAAAGTGTCCACTTCTTCCCCAAAACACGTGAGGCTTCTAATTCGGTGCAAACTCTGATATGTTCTAATATATGGTGATCAATCAATAGTAAGACGGCACTGCTTACTTCCCCATCCATAATATTCCTTCTGGCATGTGCTGTAGGCCCAGATGAATCTTTGAATATGCAATAACTTGGTAACCTTCCAACAGCACCTCCTTCTTTTAGGGGTTTCCAAATAGTTCCATTTGGAGAAACTTCAATTGGTGCATCTTGGCTTCTATCATTTTCCTTCTCAGAACTGGAAGGAATACGCATACATCTTCGTTTTTGTATATTATGCAAAATAATATTGTTTTCTTCGTCGGTCGATTGATCTTTATTATGGACACTTTTATCACTCGTATCGCTTTGATTTTCGAAAAATTCGTCCTCAATATTTTTTTTTTATATTATTAAGCCAAGCTCAGGGGATACCCTATGATGCAAAGCACAGCATGGCAGAAAGGAGATAGGGAAAGGATTACGGGATATGAGGAGAGTGGCGGAGGTGCCGATGTATATCGCCCTTAAACTTCCGCATAATGTATGCCGGGGGAAAAACAAAAGATGGTAAGCTGTTCCACATTCGCACTGTTCGGGATAAAAAAGCATCACGGAATTTTACTGTACGGCCGAAAGTAATTTGAAGGGTTAAAGGATGTGCGCGGTTTGCAGCACGAGTATTGCGTGCAGGAATCATTCTACAAGGGATTAGACTAGATATTTCATCAGAACATTGACCATGCATATAGCGATAAAGGAGCGAAAGGCATCCAACATTGCGGCGGTGCTCGAGTGAGTCGATATGACAAGTTATTGCCAAATCGCCAATGAGCTTGAAGGCTCTCTTTTGGACAATATCCAATGAAGCTAAGGCTGTGCGATCAGCCCCGGCCCATATATGAGAGTTGTATTCCATTCTAGGTCTAATGTAGGACTTGTAGAGGAGCGCTAGATTTGACGGGCTGAAATATTTCTTACACCTTTTCAGAAATCCAAGACATTTCGATGCTTCTTTAGCAACAAAGAAGATGTGATCTGTCCAGTTTAATTTACTGGAAATATTAATGCCAAGAATGCTTAGTGACGGTGAATCAGAAATTAATGCTCCATCAAAAGAAACGGGTGTGGTTAAGTTATGGTCTTGTTTTAATGAGATGAGACAGCTTTGGGTCTTAGATGCATTAAATTCGACGCGATTCACTTTGCCCCAAGCGAGAATATTGTCAAGATCGTTATTCAATGATCTAGTGATGCAATCTCGTTTGACACATGCGGCATTCCCCCTGGATTCAGCAATAGTGTCAAAGGAGTAAGCGAAATCAAGAGTACTGTCATCTGCGAAACTATGGATGGGATTGAAAGTAAGGGAAAACAGATCATTAATGAAAATTAAAAAGAGAGTTGGAGAGATAACAGAGCCTTGAGGTACACCGGCATTTATGGGATGCGGTTCAGATGTAACGCCATCTAATACAACACGTATTTGGCGACTAGATAGGAAACTTTCAATCCATAATAGAAGAGGAGGGGAGAGATCAAGTGCTTTGAGTTTGGCTAAAAGGGCTGGATGCCAGACTCTATCAAAGGCTTTTGAAATATCTAGGCCAACGATTTTAGACTCACCAAAATTGTGAAGACTACGGTTCCAACGTTCCGTAAGAAAGGTCAGCAAGTCTCCAGATGAGCGTCCAGCTCGGAAGCCATATTGGCGATCATTGATGAGATGGTTAGTTTCTAGATACTTCATTAATTTTGAGTTAATGATAGATTCAAAAACCTTTGAAAGAATCGAAGTGATCGCAATTGGTCGATAATATGAGAAATATCATCATCTTCAACATGTGAACATTCCAAAAGTATGTCCTGGATATCTTGTAATCTCAAAGTAGCTGGTGTTTTCGCCATTCTTAGAAACTAGAGGCTAAAAAAAGGGTTATACTGATATTGGGATATTTTTTTGTCTTTTTTTTTCTTACCAACTATTACACTTCTGAATGCTTCAATATTTCACTTTATGCTTCAATATGTCACTAGGAATCGAACTCATTGAATGAACGAATGATACTGAAGATTCTTATCTGCAATTTGTGGTATGGCGAAATTACTGCGTAAAAATGGTATTCCCCTGAAAAGTTGTATTATATATAATGTATGATACAAAAAAAAAACAAACTGATCAAAACTATATCACTGACATAAAAAAACACACCACTCAAAAAGACTGGTTCTGGTATAAGTACCACAAACAAAAATTATCTCTTTTATGTTAGACACCGAAATAAAATAAATCATCACGTATGTTTTATTTAATTGTTATCTTAAAAGTCATAACATATAGTTTCAGAAAAAAATATTAATACTAAGCAGATATTTGCGAAAGAAAATACAAAAAAAGTCAAAATTACTGTTTCGGTAGTTCTAGTGAACATAACAAGTTTTGGAACTAAAATTGATTTACAACGCTAATTTTGAAAACATTCATCTTGGAAATGTAAGTTTAGGAACAAAATTTGTTGATTAAAATTTTTAAGACGAAATAATAAAGCAAAGTTTTCTTTTCTTTTAGCTAACAGGATTTTATTCATATGTATAAACATAAAATGAAATAAAACATTAACAAAACAACAATTCAACAAAATAATAAAAAACATCAAAACAAATGATTTAAATTCTTTGTAATTAAAAACACAATAGCGAAACTTAGTAGTTGATCTCTCAAATCCTTAAATCAGGACATTCTTCAAGCTCTTCACCACAACATATTGCTTCATCACTAGAAGGGGGTAGGTGCTGCTCGCTTGATAATACGTCTTTGTAGTAACTCAATAAGTTAAGTTCTATTTCCAGTTTACGCCGGAATGTAGTTTAAGCAATTTATTGACATCATTTAACTTTATCTTTTTTTACGCAGAAATTCTTTTGTATGCGTGAAGGGTTCATTCCATTGCAAGTTTTATTTCTTTTTAAAATCGATTTAAATTGTCCTAAGTCGGACTTATAAAAGGCCTCGCCACAAACAAGTATATTTTTATACCCTAGATGAAATCTATACGGTATAGGTACTAAGCTTGTCATTCCGTTTGTAACACCTCGAAATAATGATGGTAGAGCAAAATGGATTGGACACCCACGCATAATATTAAAAGAAATTTTGATTTTTGCATGTCCGTCCGTCCGTCCGTCTGAGCGCACGATAACTCGAGAACGCGTATACTTACGAGAGCTGAAATTTTGCAACCTAGCTTTTAAATAAAAAAGAAAAATTAAGTTCGAAAATGAGACAAATCGGGCAATTCCTTCGTGGGGTTGCCATACAAAACTTTCGTTTCCCACTATATATTTGCACAGTGCCTGATAACGCATCGATATAGAGAGCTGAAATTTGGTACGTGGTGTTTTTATTGTACTAGCAAATAAAATTTCAAAAATGGACTAAATCGGGCAACTCCTTCTTGGTGTTGTCATATAAAAATTTAGGTTTTTTACGTATACTGTGAAAACGATTAGTCCAAGACATTTTTATTGTACTAAAAACTTCTTCAGAATTCGAAATCCTATAAAAATGGTTATAATTATTTTTTCTGTCTGACAAACCGTTCTAGAAATATATGCGAAAAACCACTTCAAAAATCAAACTTGCACAGCAGGGTGACAATGCGAAATTTCATACGGGCATTCGTCTAGCTAGGGTATCATAAGAATTAGTCTTAGACCAATTCTAGCTTTTTTACTTGTTATTTCTGGTTTTCTTTAAAATTATTCGTTTAGATTGGCTAAATTTAAAATGCCATTGGCCGGGTGGCTTAAAAAAGTCCTTGCTTAATTGCTTCCAATCAAAAATATTATCATCTTCACCATGGCGAATGACTGTGCCATATTTCTGATAAATTGTTATGTACTTTTCCGGATCTACAATAGTGTCAATCTTTTTTATTTCCTTTTCCAAACCACGGCCAAATACCCTGTCGGGCGGTAGAAAGGAATGACCTACAACAGGAAAAATGAATGTAAGTTTTTTTATGTTACAATAGCTTTTTTGCACAGCCAGGATGAAACCATAGCAATCATACTAGAATTTTTATTTTGTCCAGCACAACCATCCGAAACTAAGATAATTTCATCCTTGTTATACATGTCCGTTTGACACAGTTTATTGTACACAGCAGAGCTAATTATTTCATTAGAGCCCTTTGGATAATCAGACTCTTTCCACAAGTAAATAAACACATTATCCTTATTTTGACTGCTCTTAGAATTTCCAATGCAAATCGTGAAATTGAATAAGTACAGTTGCGCCTAAGATAATATGCAGCTTGATCGGGTGTTTTATTTAGGCATATTTTTTTGGCAGTCGTAACATAACATTAGTACGTTAGAATTTTCAGATCGAACAATATCATAAAAGGACTTATGCACTCTTTTTTCAGTTATTGAATCTTCAACCTTTTCTTTTCGGTCTTTCCTTGTTTCTTGTTTTCATCTAAAAGAATGCCTTTAGAGCATACGTCCGTAGCTGGTGATCCAAGTCCGATATCATAATTCTCGTTAAAATACTTTCGAAAGTGGGGGTCTCTTTGACTTTCAAATCCTCTGGAACTGTACTTACAAATTCTTTAGAAATATTCCTTATGTTCAAATCGCTAGACACATATTGCCTTTTAGTTTTCCCTCTGCAGTAATGATTTTCCAAAACATGAATTTTTTCATGGCTTCCTTTTTTTTTTGACAAACTTATATTGCATTCGAGAGCCGCAGGTGAGCCACTCTGAAAATTTCGCTTACAAATTCGTAGTACGCGATCTTTGGAGATATCAAAAATTTGTAAAAATGCCTTTTGGCATACCTGAATTTTATATTTTCTTTCGTGTGGATGCAAAACTGCTTTCTTTATATATTATTTAAAATTATATTTTCTTCTTGATGCATTGTTCTTTCGTCCTTTAGCTAATTTGGTTGAAATATATTGCAAAATAAAAGCGTCTTGTACAATTTTTATTGGATTTCATTATGTAATTGCCTTCACTCGCTCTTATTTTATTTATCTTTTTCTGCCGCTCTTTTCTTATCTCTTTTGTAATCTTAATTACTTTTTAGCACTTTCCTTTTTTTCCTTTCTTTTTTGTATTTGATTATCCTTTTAGTATTATTCCTATTTAGTAGTCCTTGTGCTGTTACTTAATTCTTTTATTTACCTGATCTTATATTATCAATTTATTAATTGTACTCTAAACGATTATAAATCTTGTGTACTCTCCATGTTTAACATAAAATAAATTGAATTGAATTGAATTGAACTTTCTGGACTGAACTGTGATGAGAAATTTAACGTGAATATTTCACTATATGTACTAAACCATCTGAAAATAAGTGAAAATCAATGCAATGACATTATATATACCTATTCACGGTTAAATTCAACTGATTACAACCAACACGCAAAATCACGGTATGGTAACCATCTTCTGGGATAGAAATGAGCAACTTATCGTTGATTTTCTGCCTAGAGGAGATATTATGAATGCTAAGCTACTTCAGTTTACTGTGGCGAGACTTGTATCGTCAGTTGATACAAAATAAATTATGGATAGGTTTATCTATTACACGATAATTCTCATCCTTATACTGCTTGTGTTTCTCAGGAGTTATTGAAGTCCTTCAATTGGAAACTTTCAGCTCCTTTAACTGTGCCCGTATAAACTTATCAATTTCTTATTTGTTGAAGTTGAAGCCAAAATTTGTTTGGAAAAACTTTTGAAGATGGCAGCGATGCTCAAAGTATGATGATTACGTGGCTGGAGATTTCTATAATATCGGAATCAAGGCTAATCAAATACATTTAGTTCCATGGTAACTATTACTTACTTAAGTCTGGATGTTGTATAATTTCATTCTAAGATAAAACTCATTCCCACAGCAAAAACTAATTTAGATTGTTTATTCTATTTTCAACAGAATTTTCTTCATAGTTCGACCACTTATAATTCATCGTTTCCATGCAATCTACCTTATGTACCTAATCCTTCCATAAGCTTAGAATTTTATAATGAGGGGAATCATGCTAACCACGTCCTTTTCCTTTATTATTATTATTGTTGCCTCCTTGTTAATGATCTATGTGTATACAAAAAGTACTCTTCCAGTGTTTTTGTTGTGTTTTTTTTTCGTTCGTTTGTTTGGTTGTTTATTAATTGTCTTCCATATAGGACACACAAGAATCTACAGAGGCTGGAGATTTTCTTTCCTGGTCCTCCAGTCACTCTCCACTTGTCCTCTATTTTGTTCCGTTTCTCCTTATGCGCCCTTTTTAATGTTTTTATTTTTAGTCATTTGACAATGCTCTGCTGCTGCTTTGCTGTTGGACAAGGCACTAGAAGTGTCTTTTGTTTAATTATTTCATAAAACCCTAAGGTAATTTCTGTTCATTATTTCTTTGACTTTTCACTTTTGAATGTTGTCTCATTATCATCCTGCTCTGTGTGTTTCTATAAATGTAAAAAAAAAAAAAAAACAGTTTTTTTTTCTTCTTTACGTTGTTATTGCTGGTGCTACTTTTTTTTTGTCCTTGTGCTGACAAAGTAGGTACAGAGAGAGTACGCGACATTGTGATGATGAACTTTGTTATATGTGGGAAATAGTCTACAAGAATATAAAATAAGGAGATATAAGCACATAGGCACACCGACTTAATTGTGCTGTAGAGAGTTTGTTGTTTTAAGTTGGCACCCTTGAGTTAATTAGATAATCACTGATAGCCAGTTTTTATTTCCCTACGTCTTTTATAGTCTTACACTGTGGTGTGAAGTAATTAAAGCTGAAGCTTAAAATAGATTGTACAATTTAAACATATGTCGTTAGATGTAATCTTGTGTAATTAAGAACTTTATAATTGCTGGTTTTGTGAAGAGGAGGGGATGAAAGATAAATGTATGAAATATTTTTTTGTAATTATTTGACGTTTCGGTGTTTGTTTTACTAGAAAAGGGTAAACTTTTACATATTGGTTTATATTTGTCCTTTCTTCACTACTCTTGAGAGGGATCATGACAGTTATTTGAAATTTATAATTCTAAAAGCAAAATCTCGAACATTTTACATTGAGATTATATTTTAACGAAAATTGGAATGTTGAAAGGCAAAATGTCGAAAAGAGAATTTTTCGAAGAAAAAAAATGCGAAATGGAAATAATAATAATTTATTTGTACATAAATAATTTACAGGCTCTCTGCATACCTTCAGACATTCCAGTGAAATTAACTTATTTATTAGAAGTTATCCAGTTATAAATAAGGCAATATTCTTATTTACCCAAAAATCGGCATTGTTTCATTTTATTGAGGCCATTCCCTTTAACTCGTACACGAATTTGTCTGTCTATTTATATATTTATTTTTTACTATTTTCGACACTCTCGTAGACTCACTTTACGTCATCATAGCGAGCTTAAATTTGGCACACAGGTTCATGTCGCATGACAATTGAATCTATCAAAATTAGAACAGGAAATTTCCATGGAAAACCCGGCAAATTGGGAAAAATCATTTGAAAATTTGGTACAAATTTGATTAGTGATAAATCTGTTTCAGGAAAAATGCAGAGTTTTCCGATTTTTCCGAAAAAAAATTCCGGAAAATGTTCCGGTAAAAAAGTTTTCTAAATTATCCAGGATCAAGTTCCCTATCAACTGGCATCATTATTTTCTCTCCGATAATGGTGAAAACTTGCAGAAAAAATCGAGGAAAATTCATGTAAAACGCTTTTCCGGCGTTTTTCAGACCAAGGAAGCGTTTGAGTGTTTTCCAACCTAAGACAAAGTTGTAGAGCGAAATGAGGTGCATAAAGTTGCTTTTGTGGAAAACTCCGTGAATAACCCGGAAAAGCGGGAAAATCATCAATTTCATCGATATGATTGGTGATAAATCTGTTTCAGAAAAAATGCAGAATTTTCCAAATTTTCTGGATAATTTTCCGAAAATTTCTGGATAATTTTCCGAAAATTTCCGGAATTTTCCGACTTTTCCGGAAAATTTTTCAACAAAAAAGTTTTGTAAGATATGCGGAATCATTTTTTTTCCGTCCTACTGGCATCAATATTTTCTCTTCAACAATCATGAAAACTTGCAAGAAAAATCGAGGAAAATTCTTATAAATTTTTAAAAAAATTTCATAGTAATTGGAAAAGTCTATGGAAAACGTGGAAAATCGGGAAAATTCATGTTATATGGGATTAAGTTGAAATACAGCTAAAAAGTGCTGTTTAAAACATAATTTGAATTTCAGAAAACCGTTGCAGTACTTCAACGATTTGATATTCGAAAATTTTTTGTTTTCGGATCGGTACCAAACATGACTTAAAAATTGTTTTAAAATATCTCCATGCAGCACGTTATAATAATTTAGTTAACGTAAAAAAGGCAGAAAATAAAATAATTAAAAAACGATTTTTCAAACAAAACTGAGGCCAAGCCGCATGAAAAAGTAGAAAATAAACTTTTCTTCACACACAGAGGTGGACTCAGATTTTTCGATTGGGACATTTCTCTTGAATATTCTTTGTCTTCATGAATCAAATCACTTATTACCTCTGATTGATCATACTGAAATATATCGGTGATAGTGTGCGAATAAAATCTGAGTCCACCTCTGTGTGTGAAGGAAAGTTTATTTTCTACTTTTTCATGCGGCTTGGCCTCAGTTTTGTTTGAAAACTCGTTTTTTACTTATTTTATTTAAGTGCACTAAAACTATGTTTTAAAATTAAACGTACCTACAAAAAAATTGCCGACATAACTAACTTTTAAAATTGTCATAATCGTGGGAAAAATGCTCTAAATTGCCACAAATAATGGAAATTTGGCAACGCTCTTATTTGACAGTTCTTATATGACATTTGAAATTTTCATAACTTTTTACAATATTGTCCGTAGTTGCCCGTTTTTATCATTACTCAAAGAACGACTACTACAAAAATTATTATATAGCCAAGGGATACCTATTTAATTCTCTAATAAGTTTCTGTATATCCTTCCCAAAATAAAGCTAAACAAAGCATAAAACCAAAAACTAAAAAAAGAGGAAGAAAAAAAAAAAGTTAAAAATTGTTCGACGTTAAAACATTTGTCCCGAGGACATTGGCTTTTACTGCAGGGTAAAAATTTGATATTTATGATTATGTTCCTCATATATCACCTGGATCCCAATTCAGTTCGTTCGTGGGTAATTACTTGGTGCACATACGCTGCTTACCTACATACAAATAAACATATATATATATACATATACTAGATATCCTGTACATATAACTAAGCTAACAGTAAAATTCTCCCGAAAAAAAGTGGGCAACTCACGAAAAATGATTCCCTGCCGACATCACTCGCAGCCTGACTAAGCAGCCTCCAATTCAGTTTACTCTATATAGGTAGATGATGACTATAGGCGCTTTCTATAGGTACTATTACGGTATATCGCTCCAGAGCTTCCAGGATCCGCATCCGCATAGCAATGATTGCAAACGAAGTTGATTACTTTAAAATTCGCATTATTCGTCGTGGCGGGAAAAATATCGTCCAGGATGATGGGTGTTTACCTCTTCTAGTATGAAGTGAAAAAAGGGGTGGCGGGTGGCTGGTTTTCAATTGAAAAAATTATGGACGTTCTGAGCATCACCAAAAATATATACCATAAACAGAGAGAGAGAGAGAGAGAGAGAGAAGGAGAGAGAGATTGAGTGTATAAGGGTTGGGTTGAGATAGCCAAAAAGTGGACTTGAAACCTGGACTCTGGACAGACTGGACCGTATGTGAATGTCGGCACCGTCGAATAGAACAAATAAATCCGTTGGGGCCTGCAATTTTTTTTTTTTTTTAATCCGCGCTCTTACAGCTTCGCAGCATCATTATTGCCACAGAAGCAGCACCAGCAGCAGGAGAAATGACGATAGGAAACACAAACATACACCAACCGATGGCCAATTGAAAAATGGTGTGAGCTAAATACACCACACCATCCCTACTATAGTCCTGGAGTCCTGTTTTCGTTGCTTATTTCATTTAGACAATGAGTTTGAGCTTTATTCAGACTCCTCAACGTTCGGTTTAATTCGAATTGATTTTCCCATTTTTTTATAGCCCACAGCTTACGGCTGCTATTCCCTTTCCTGACCAAAGTGCAGTGTGAGCGTTAGTTAAAAAATAAAGGACCCAAAATACAAAAAAAAAACAATATTTAAAAGAAACACGGGAATAATGGGTGGCGAGGAGGTTTTTTAGTAGCGGTCTTCTTGATAGATATTAAAGGAACACAATTTTTTGAATTCTCTCTATTTGATAGCTGGAACCCATAAGGTGAATGTTTTTTGTTTTTTTGTTTCGTTTTTGTATTTAACGGTAAAACTATTTTGAAATGCAAGTTGTTTACGAAAGGTGAGAAGGTCATTTTGTGCCTACTTAAACTCGGGACCACACGACTCGCAAATATCACCGAATATTCATCGAGTAAAGGAGAGAAGAACACGTTGTGTAAGAGATACACGAAAATGAGATAGACGATTGTCAATGATAAATGTTTCGGCTATAGAGTCGGTACTTTTGGCCTGAGTCAAAGGGTTACAGAACAATTCTACTGAATAATCCTTACAAAATTTTGGTGATATTCCTGAATCATGTGGAACCGGCTTAAGCAGATGTTGTCCTTTTTGCGTTATTACCATTATATTAGATATTATGTATCATCAAATTAAAGGTAACATTCCGGGGTCTCTAAACCTTGTAAAAAAACTATCATGCATTTTGGCGGGAAAATAGTTAAAATTTGAAAAATTGAGCAATTCCATTTTTTGACTTTGACATCCTACAACTCCCGACGGAAGGTGATATGAAGGCTGATTCTGCATTCATTGGAAATATGAGATAGTCTGAGTTTATGTGAGATATCTGAAATAAATCTCACCTTTATATGATGTATATCTGGAAAGTTACAGGGTGTGAAGTGGAAAAAAGTACTAAAAATCTTAAACCCCTCTTACCGCCGAAACGAACCGGCTTACCCTCCTCTTTACCATATAATTTTTTGTTTATCTCTACCTAAGCTATCAATCCTCTGAGTTATGGGGATCAATTACGAAACACCCTGTATATGTTCGCCATGAATACTACTGTAGTTCTAAAAGCATATATCCTCCGGAAAGTCACTGGCTCACAATCCACATGCTAGGTAGAAAACTAAGTGTCAACTCCAAAAGAAGCAGCGTGCCCTACCACTTTGCTAGCTCGTGCACTAACCGATCAAAAGTGTATCCACCCAGCCATAACCCGCGGAATATACAAGCCATGAACAAAATAGAAAAATGAGAGCAGCGGGCCGGTCAGCAGGCGACATCCACAGTCTTCTTTGCCTTGTCTTACTGCTGGAGTTTTTCATATAAAAATTGCTTGTATTTTGTTCAAACGGTACAATTTCCATAAATTTGTTCTACATGCTATTTTTTTTGAAAACTATTAGAAAGAAAACATATTTGACTGTAGTTTGTTTTAGCCTCATTTTGCTGTGGGAGTGACAGTTTTCGGCTTTAGGACCTATTTAAGATGAAATCTTAGTTTTTCCTCCATGACGAGACAAGTATACAAAAAGCAGTGATAGTGAGCTCTTGCTGCATAATATACCCAGCACGTTAAGGCCTTTTAATGTGTCGTTGCCTTCGGCGACTTCTTGGCTTATATTGTATTCCGCGGGTTACGACCCAGCTCATTGCTTGTCAACGCGCGAACCAAAGGCCTAACCACAGTGTGCAAATGCAAAGATACGAGCAATTGCTTTTCATAATAAGAACCCACAATAGGAATAAGAAGCCGTTCGTCAAGTTTTACTTCTTTTCGTCAACGCCTGTACGCCTCATGATCGTACTTTGCATAAGCAAATTTGACAGTTTGTGTAAATACTATACAAATGTTAGTGATGCATACAAAGAAGCATTCGTGATATTTTCAAGTCTTGCATATGCAAGCTTATGCACATTGTGGTTAGGCCTTAAGATGTCAGATGCTTCTCTCTATCTATTTGGCCGCAGATAAGCTTGATGGGGGAGTGGGGGTATGAAAAAAGTCACCAGAATGCTAGAAACGCGCAGATTTTATCGTTCCCATTTGAACTGGAAGAAAAATGCGCGTTTCGAATGCTTTTTAGATATTTTTCATATTCTTGTTTTTTTTTTAGTTTCTTTCTTAGTTTCCTATTGAAGGGAGCAGACTGCATACATCAGCACTCTTCTTGAATACACCATCCTTGGTGCATTCACCAAAATGCTAGGTTATGAGTTTCGTGTGATTTGCGTGACATTTTTTTCCCCTTTTTTTTCGGTAGATATACACGCAGGACGCAAAGTTATTCCTAAGCTTTTGAGAAGCTTCCGGGCAGCATGCGAAGTGCGTTCACTGAAGTAGAGTGTAGCTCGTACACTTTGCGATCCCCTCGTTAGAAAGAACTGTATGTGAAGAAGATTATTCGTGATATGTTCGAGATGAAGAAAATAAGGATGTTTCTTGGCAGGCTTTCAGAAACGTCCTTTTGCTATAATGTAAGGCGATTTTATTTGTGATCGCAGCTAAAGCAAAGCTTAGTTTTATCTAAAATGTGTTAGAAGTTGTAAAATAATTCTTTCACCTTATTTATAAATATTAACAACTTTTTGTACTAAGACAAACATTCATAACAAGCACAAGTTACGTATAGTCATAAAATTCTTAAAATTTATAAATATAACAGAAAACTTATTTTCTATCTTTTAATGTGAGTTTTTTTAAATAAAATTATCTTAATATTTTTTTTTATTATTATTTATTTTTATTTGATCCTTTTTAGTCTTTTACGTAAGCTCATCTAGATGTAAACGTAAGTAAAACAACGGAAGTTTTTCAATGAAAAATATAAACGATTTGTTTGTAAATTGGTTATGAATTTTTTTTCGACAACATTTTCTTGAAACTTGGCATCTATGCTTACAATTCGGATAACATTAGCTGTGTTCCTTGCAGAACAGAGGGCAGAACAAAAGATACACAAAATAACGCCTCGTACATTTTCATAGAAGACTTATAAATGAAGAGAACAGTACAAATAGTTCGCTTCAATCGACAGAAAAATTTGTTCGCTCCAGTATATGGGAGTTCTAGAACAAGGTACAAAAGAACACAGCTAATAGAAGATTATCAGGCGAAAAACAAGGAAACTGTTATGTGGAGAGCACTGGATTTAGGAGATATGTTGGACTGGAAATGAAGAGAATATTTAATTATAATTATTATGATATATTTTATGTGCATTTACATGTTGGTTTCGTCTTATCTTTCCTCCTCCACTATTAAATTTGATTGATTCTTCAAACATTTTCACATCACTTTCAGATTGTGAGCACTATAGTGTAATTACTTACACTCTCTATAGCTGGAGATACCAATATGCATTATGAGATCGATGTAAGTTAACACAATACTTTCCTGGCCTGGGGTTAGCAAGGATATCACCGCGTCGCTGTGCAGTCTTGTAAGATATAAATGTTCACTTATTTGGAAATTCGGTACACTCCTTGAGTTTTCCGAAATTCCAAATAATACCTGGTATATCCACCGATATGAAAAATTCTTTGAATCAGACGATCGATGCACCTATAAGCTATTTCCATTACAACGATTTTATAATGTTAGCCATGATGACTTTTGTGATGACTTCAGTTTCTGCTACGTATCTCTCACTTCTATCAAGTCAAATGCACAGGCTCTGACATCATCTCGCCGAAGTTTTTTAAGATGCTGTTACCAGCTATTCTAGATAGTTTAGTTTTTATTGTCAACTCATGTCTTACCGTTTCTCAGTTTCCACAAATATGAAAAAATGCCATAGTTGTACCTTTGGCTAAATGCTCTGCTCCTGTATCCACTAGTGACTACCGGCCTATAAGTTTGCTTTGCTTCCTTAGCAAAGTTCTTGAAAAGCTTTTATATGATCAAAGTCTTAAATATATATCAGACAATAACTTTTTATCGAAAATGCAGTCTGGATTCCGTGCAGGTCACAGCTGCGAAACAGCACTCTTAAAATTGTCCACTGATATTCGCTTGTCTCTTGATAATAATTGAATGACGACTTTAGTATTACTAGATTTCACTAAGGCATTTGATTCGGTTAATCATTGCCTACTTCTCCAGAAGTTGCGCAAAGTATACAAGTTTTCTAACTCTGCCATTAAAATTATTAGCGAGTTCCTATCTGGCCGTTTTCAGCAAGTAAAGATTGGCGACATTAAGTCTAATTGGAAAAGGATCTCCAGCGGAGTGCCGCAAGGCTCTATTCTTGGTCCACTTCTCTTCTCACTTTTTATAAATGACCTTCCTGATATTATAGAAGGCATGAATATCCATTTATATGCCGACGATGTGCAAACATATTTATCTAGACCAATCGGTTTAATAGAGGATTGTATTGACAGAGTCGACAATGATTTAAAGAATATTGCCTCATGGGCAGCTAATAACCAGCTCCTGTTAAATCATGCTAAATCATCGTGCTTATTTCTCTATTCTGGTAATTTATGCTCGGTGGACATTCCTAATATCTATTTAAATGGCGTAGTGTTGCCCTACACTAGCAAGGTGGAGAATCTAGGGGTAAATTTATAACGGCAAACTGGAATATTGTGACCAAGTGAACTATTCTCTGCAAAAAATTTACGGAGGACTCAAACAGCTACGACTCTCAGGTAGTTTATTGTCTATTAACTTAAAGATAAAACTTGTCAAATCATTGCTGATACCTCATTTTACGTACTGCAGAACAACATGCCAACAACTTGACTCGGAATGTGACCGCAAGATAAATGTTGCTTTCAACGATTGCGTACGATTTGTCTTCAATTTAAGGCGCCACGATCATGTATCCGCCTACAGCTGCTCTGTCCTCGGATGTACGCTCAATTCATATATCGATATGAGAGCTCTACTGTTTTTCCATAAGCTGTTGAGGTCGGGGTTTCCTGTATGAACATTTGCATTTTCTGCATTCTACGCGTCATGAAACCCTACTCATTCCTCGCATGCGATATCTGGTTGGGCAGCGTTCCTTTATTGTTTATATTTCTCGTCTGTGGAATACACTTCAAGGGCGGCAGATTTTAAATGTGTTTTAACACGTCATTTTAATTAGTAGTTGTCTATTCACAGAGCATGAGCGCGGTTTGTTATTTGGAAGTAAGTCTTTGCATCTAGTGTTATCAATTTGTTATTTTATATTATTACTTATATATTTTACTTTTCATTCATTTATGAATTAGTTGTAGGTTCCTTTTAATTTTCATATAATTTCACACTTCCTTAGCATTGAATTGTATACTATCTAAAAGATGTAAATCTTGTGTATAAGGACCTAAATAAATTATTATTATTATTTTCCACGGCGACATTTCTACTCTCTGCTTTATTTCGTCACAAACATTATTGAAAAACCCAAGTTATTCCTAAAGCTAGAATTAAGTTCAATTAGGTTTAATACATTGAATGAATTTAAAATTTTATTTACCTTTGTAAAGATGATGTAAGGCAGAAAGGGGTACCGCATGAATACCTTAGAAATGGAGAGGGGAATGATATTTATCTTTATTTAGGAAATGTTTGGAAGTTTTGTGTCAATATTGAAGCTGCCCGTAGCCAAAAGCGTAAGTAGAAATGTAAAAGACCCCATAAATAATTCACACGGCAATTTAAGCAAAGCTCTAAAAATATTTGCCAAAGCAACAGATTCTTCAAAGAATTTGCGCGAAATGCAGAACGTCGATAGTCGGTTGAGTCCAGAACTTGAATTTTAAACTAAAATACGAATCAAATTTTTTATTCACCAAAACTGCAGCGATTCGAACTGATTTGAAAAATCACCAGAGATAGAGACCGGAAGTGCAAAATAGAGGGCTTTTCTTATAAACCTTTGGTAGGTGAAGTGGGCAGCTCTCTCTCAAAAATTCAAGTGTCGAAGTGTCAAGTGTATCGACGTGTCAAAGCGGGGAAATATATGCAAAAAACAAAAAATAGTAAAGAAGTTTAAAAAAAAAAAGACATTTGATTGGACAAATGGTGTAAAAAGGGGACAAAGCGGAAAAGGAATACCCTTAAATCAGGAATACAAAAGGAAACGTCGTTTGTGGCTTGGATCAGCGCAGGATCACTTGAATAAAAGTGGAAATCCACAAAAGATAAAATAAGTAAAAAACGAGTTTTCAAACAAAACTGAGGCCAAGCCGCATGAAAAAAGTAGAAAATAAACTTTTCTTCACACACAGAGGTGGAGTCAGATTTTTTGATTGGGACATTTCTCTTGAATATTCTTTCTCTTCATGAATCAAATCACTTATTACCTCTGATTGATCATACTGAAATATATCGGTGATTGTCAGCGAATAAAATCTGAGTCCACCTCTGTGTGTGAAGAAAAGTTTATTTTCTACTTTTTCATGCGGCTTGGCCTCAGTTTTGTTTGAAAACTCGTTTTTTAATTATTTTATTTTCTGCCTTTTTCACGTTAACTAAATTGTTATTACGTGCTGCATGGAGATATTTTAAAACAATTTTATGACGGCTTAAAAGACACTAATTTACCAGTTTTTCAAAAAATTTATTCGAGTAAAAATTATTTTTATTTACAGAACTTTTGCGTCAAAATATCGCTAAAGAACAAAAGCTTATAATTGAAAATTTTTCTTGCTAAATACACCAACGAGAGTTAAATTTTAGTTGTTGCCTGAGTTTTCTTTACGGCTGCGACGCACTTCGCCATGGTTAGTGATGCTGTCGAGATGATATGTTGGGACGATGTAGATTGTGGTGTAATGAAAATGATTTAAAAGATTTTCAAAAAAATTTTGAATTTGCTGATTTTACCATAACCAACTCCAGAGCTTGGGCGTCGAAATTGTTCTCGTAAGTTGAAGATGCGTGAGCAAAAATAATTCCGCATAGCTTATAAAACTTTTTTGTCTGAAAATTTTCCGTAAAAGTCGTAAAAATTCCGGAAATTTTCGGAAATTTTTCCAGAAAAATTGGAAAATTCTGCATTTTTCCTGAAACAGATTTATCACTAATCATATCGATGAAAATTTATCCAATGATTTTCCAGCTTTTCCGGGTTTTCCACGGAGTTTTCCACAAAAGCAACTTTATGCAACTGATTTCGCTCTACAATTTTGTCTTTGGTTGCAAAACGCTCAAACGCTTCCTTGGTCCGAAAAACTCCGGAAAAGCGTTTTACATGAATTTTCCTCGAGTTTTTCTGCAAGTTTTCACCATTGTTGGAGAGAAAGTAATGAACCCAGTTGATAGGGAACATGATCCTGCATAATTTAGAAAACTCTTTTACCGGAAGATTTTCTAGAAAAGTCGGAAAATTCCGGAAATTTTTTTCGGAAAAATCGGAAAACTCTGCATTTTTCCTGAAACGGATTTATCACTAATCCAATTTGTACCAAATTTTCAAATGATTTTTCCCGATTTTTCGGGTTTTCCATGGAAATTTCCGGTTCAAATTTTGATAGATTCAATTGTCACACGACATGAACCTGTGTGCCAAATGTCAGCTCGCTGTAATGACGAAAAGTGGGTCTACGAGAGTGTGGAAAATAGTAAAAAAGAAATATATAAATAAATATACAGACAGAGGAATTCGTGTACAAGTTAAAGGGACGGGCTGGCCTCAAACATTTAATTTTGTAACGAATCTGTATATAGCGAAACATTTGTATAACTAGTTGTGAAGTTTTTTTTTGCGGGCATCGCGACCAGAGTTGATCTATTATGCCTAGAGCTAGTGGTAGTACGTGAACAATGGAAGCCTCCGCATCACATCGCTCAATTATATTTATGCAGTCTACACAAATTTCATTAATACTCATTTTACATTTATAACAGGGACGCAAGCAATAAGGTCATACGTTAAATTCAAACCAGCTAGTGTCATTTGGACCCTCACTAAAGCAATCCAGAATGAAATTTCGACCTTTTGCTATCGACCGAACTATTGGCGCCCGAGCAAACCACCCGACCAATCAAACGAAGTCACACCTGCCTTGCTGTTCTATCCGTATCGGACTTGATCTGGTCTAGCTTACATATTACGTGTGGAATTTCATCAATAGTTTTTATAGTTTCATATTATAACGTTTGGTCAATTATTAATGAAGAAGTGATGTGAGTTCGTGGAGTCAAAAAAAAAAAAAAAGATTACTTGGCACCCAACAGGTATTGAGACCAACGCATAACTCCACCCTTCTTCAGCCCTAGCCGGGTGGACACCTTACGCAATTATAAAGCCGGATAATAAAATGAGTTGATTGTATTGAAATTTGGAAAACATTCGTAGATCCGATTAAACTAAATAAATTTTTGTTCCACTTCTATCGAAGTGATTTTCTTGAAACTTGGCACATATGCGTAGTTTTCAAATAATATAAGATTTTTCCGATGTTTCAAAGGTTCCAACATTCCTCGCAATTCAAGAAAATCGGATTTGTAGAAGTGGGTCAAAAATTGAACACTTCTCCAAACATGACTTAATCTTGGGAATTTACAATCTTTGTTCTGAATCTGTAAGTGGTTTAAATTTTTCTTATAGAGATTTTAATGATATTAACTTTGATGAAGTTTTTGAGGAGGCACAAACGTTTGACTGGACTTTGATCCGTTCATTAACATCAGCTGATGAACAACTTGATTATATTATGAGGCTTATTAAACACCTTTTCGATAAATATGTCCAATGAAACATCGCGCATTACCAATACCCAAATACCTCGGTTTACGCCAAGAATCAGGCAATTGATATTGCGAAGAAATAATGCATATCGTAGATGGTGTCGCTTCCGTACACCTGACTGCTGGGAGCTTTTTCGGTCCGCTCGTAATGCAGTTAACAATGAAATATCCCGTGCCAAGCTTCAATATTATAGTTGAAAATTTAAAAGCAATATTCCATCCAAAAAACTCTGGCAGAATCTTAGAAGTATTGGGATTGGGCAATCTAGGAGTTCAACCGTATATGTAAACCCATGTGAATTAAACCAAATGTTTGTTTCTGCTTCAAATAACTTAAATGACCCGGGCTCTACTGTCAGTGATTATGCTAGTGATTTAAAAACACTTGATCCTCTTGATGGGTTTGCTTTTAGTTAAATTAGCGAGCCAGACGTTTATTCTGCTATTATGGCGGTGAAATCTAACGCTGTTGGACTGGATGACCTTCACCCCAAATTTATAAAAGTTCTTTTGCCTGTTATACTCCCAAATCTCACCTATTTTTCAACAACATTATTTTAAGATCTACGATCCCTTCTATTTGGAAGTATTCTAAAATTATTCCCATTCCCAAGAAGTCTCGTAGTTCAAGGGAGTATCGTCATATTTCCATACTGCCTTTTCTCTCTAAAGCCTTTTTAAAAAAATCCTGCACACCCAAATCACCAGTTATTTAGATGAAGAGAACCTCCTGTCTAATCTTCAATCGGGTTTTACAACCAAGCGTAGCTGCACTTCAGCGTTGCTAAATATAACAGATGATATTAGGAAATCATTTGATAGTGATAAATTTATGGCACTCGTCCTCTTGACTTTTCCAAGGCCTTTGACACAGTTGACCACATATTATTATTACGTAAGCTGGCTTTTAATTTCAATTTTTCTAATTCTGCATGCACGTCGGTTTGGTATTACCTTTGCGGGCGTCATCAGAGTGTGGTCTGTTCTAATTCTGCTTCTGGCATCCTACCTTTGCGGAGTGGAGTCCCTCAAGGCTCCATTCTGGGTCCCTTATTATTTACTATCCATATTAATGATCTTCCAATGGTTCTAAGAAATTGTGATTACCGCATTTATGCTGATGATATTCAGCTTTACATTTCTAGGCCGTTGGGATTGCTGGAGGATTCCATATGCCGTATGAACGAAGACCTCGCTGATGTGCTTGACTGGGCTGATAGTAATAGTTTGAGCTTAAATGCCTCTAAATCCAAAGCTATCGTGATCTATAAAAGTGAATTAGACACTTCCTGCTTTTGGAATGTTATCCTAAACAATGTAATTATTCCTTACAGTAGTACCGTAAAGAATCTTGGTATAATTTTGGATCGTACGTTAAATTGGTCCAATCACATTAACGCGCTTGTCTGCAAAGTTTATGGAACGCTGCGTAAACTTTCTGTCACTGCGTCCTTTACTCCTGTTGACACGCGGATTATGTTAGCTAAATCGTTAATTGTTCCCCTCATGACTTATGGATGTGAAGTTTTTCATGGTTCTGATTTAATTTCATTGCGTAAGCTCAATGTGGCTTTTAACTCTACCGTGCGGGGTATGTGTTTGGCGTGAGGCGATACGACCATATCTCGGGATATTTAAATTCAATCTTGGGATGCACGTTGGAAACTTACTTTAAATATCGTGCGATACTATTCCTTCGTAATTTAATGATTTCCGATCAACCTGACTACCTGTATACTAGACTGGATTTTTCTCAATCCGTAAGAACTTTTTCTCTAAACACTCCTCGGTCCACTTGTCTTTCAAGTGGTCGTCAATTTTTTATTCAATCCACTCGACTCTGGAATTCTCTTCCTCTGAACCTTAGAAGGAGCAGGGACAATCATAGTTTTCGGAACAATTTAATGGAATATTTAAGATCTGCATAACGGTACATTTGATCTGGTTTCGTAGTAATAAAGCAAACTGTATTTGCCATGGAGAAAGAAGAATTTTAAGAACATTTATTTTTAACGATTCTAATTCAAATTTATAAATAAGGAAGGTTCTTAAATTTCTTCTTTCTCCATCATTGACCGATTCGAACAAGTGTAGGTTTGATTCCCGTTCCCGAAAATTAATAAAAATTGAATTTACAATTTATTTGTTCGCTTTCATCGTTACTGGTTAATGCGAGCTAAAAGCAAACGTGGCTTAGTAGGCTAGTTACAAATTTGATAAATGCAAGAGGGAAAATCATCTGTCTCGTTAGCTCAGTGGTAAGAGCAGTCGCCCGGCAAGCGGAAGGTCCCGGTTTCAAATCCCGGACGAGGCGGTTGTTTTTTCTTCTTGTATTTATAAATTTGTTTTAGAATCGTTAAAAATAAAAATTCTTAAAATTCTTCTTTCTCCATCATTATTAATTTAGATATTAGATATCTTATTTTGTACGTTTAGTTTAGTTCAGTAATGTTTATGTTTAAATTTTTTTCATTATCCTACCTACACATAATTATAAGATTTGTCTTACTTATGTAGCGTTGAAATAAACTTTTATTTGAATTTGAATTTGAAGTATTTTGATCCCTGGTAATTTTTTCAGTCTTTCCAAAAATTTATTGTTATCTACTATTCAGGTATAAAGACTTAGATGTTCGTTTTTAAGCATTAAATGCTTTAAATGCATCCAAGCAACTTTCTGGGAAATTTCTTGAAATAGTGTAGTTTGCACTGGAATCTTGAACATATATAATAAGAGAATGAATGTGACTCCTAGCCTTAAAAAAAAATCGACATTAATATAGATGAGGCAAGAAATGTTAACTATAGCCATTTATCAATTGCGGCCTGCATATGACAGGAAGAGGACAAGAGAACTCCTTAATGGCAGTAGAGCAAACACCAGGAATATGGTATGTGTCATTACGGGTAACTGGACCATAGGATATCATGCTAGAAGGCTGGGTATAGCGGCGAATGATTTCATCAAGAGCTGCAAAGTCTCAGATGAAATCGAATCCGTTCAACATGTACTTTATGAGTGCCCTGCTTTGATGAATAAAAAAGTTAGGTTATTGCGTAAAATACGTCTTTCCAAACCTGGGGGAGTTGCAGAGTAAAAAGTTCAGATGTATGCTGAGATTCCTAACGGAAAAGCAGGATGGATCTAGGGCGATTTTAAAGGACAACGGGCACAATGGACCCACTGGTGGTCTAAGTGATGCAGGCTAATCTTCCAGTGGCACTCCTCTTACCAACATAATCTAACCTACCTGTAGCCGGAAATATTTCTCTAGGTGAAATTATAATTTTTCATCACAGTATTTTCTCTCCTTAATGCAGGCATAACTCTTTCAAGAAAATTATTGAAATCTGCACAAGCGGCTACACAGAGGGTTATAGAGAGAACAGGAAATGTGATAAGCCAAATTTATCGTAGTCAAATTTTGATTGTGTTAGAGTCTGTTGCAGCTCAGCACAGGTGTGTAGTGTAAATCAACATAGAGAGTAGGGCAAAAAGAAATGTTTGAAAATATTGCGCATGCTGCCTCGGAAAATGCTCTTAGTCGCGGTCACTACACCAAGAACCTCAGGACTTTCTCAGCTGTTTCAAACGTAACCAATCAAGAAGCTGAACTGAAGATACATTTTTCATAAGATATCCCTTTCTTGAATATATTCTGTTCTACTTCAAAGACTTTTAAATTTTATAGATATCAAGATTTCCTGTTCTCTCTATATTTTAAGATTCCAATAAAGAAGAATCAACACTCGTAACTTCTTGCTGACACTTGATGTCGACACAAATTTACTACACTGTTTTAGCCCCAAAGATGGCAGTACGATTGCACAAAACCGCAATTCCTCTAGACACAGATGTCATATCTAGGTGGCGTCATGAATGCCCAACTTAATGCTATCTTGGTAACATTCACAAACTACGTTGGCTCTTAACCCTGTCAGTGTTTATAGGTTGTGTGTGTCCGGCTGTATGAAATGATTAATACCCTAGACAGACTGTTTCCATAATGACTTAATTTCAAATTAAGTCAATTAAAGGAAATGAAGAGGTGAATGTGAATGAAAATTATTTCATTTGGTATGTCATTGATAGTTCCACAATGTGAGTAAAGATAAATGCTATCAAGAAAATTTGCGAATAATTACTGTAGTTGCAAAGTATTTAATAGAAGATAATTTTTGTTGTTAAAAGAGATCAAAAAGAGAAGAAGTCTGCAAAAAAATGTCATTCGTGATCAGCTGATAGCTGTCATTGCTAACCTTATTTGAGAAACTTCCCACTTTCCAATAAATTCAGCTCATTTTAATGACGCTACGTAAAACTTCTACTGCAATTTCACTAAATGGAGTAAAATTTGGTGCATTTGAAAATGAGGCAAAATGTGCCAAATGATGGAATTAATGGACTTCATATGACTCCATTTAATTACAAATTAAGTCATTATGGAGACAGTCTGTCTAGTGTATAAGTCACTATATAATTTAACCAAGATCATAAGAAATTCAAAGACGTCTTGCGTCCAAAATACCCACCAAGTTGTTGTTGCTGTCGCTCCAAATTCGATAATAAAATTGATATCGACTTCGAAGACTTCTAAAGCCCAACCATCAACAGAGTCAACTGAATCTTATATGGAGGTAGGCTCAAGTTTTTTTTCTCCAAAATTCGTCAAGTTGGGTTTCGAAAAATCAAACTTTTCGAGAGGAAGAGGAGAATGGAAAATGATAAAAAGTTGGGAATCGAATCTGCCACTTTCCAACCAACTCTACTACCTATACCAGTCTCTCATAAGTACATAAAAATGTTAATTTTCATCCTTCTCATTATTTGAATTGACGTAAAAATAATCTTCATCTATCAAAAGTGTAAGCAGCATTACATAAACTTCGAAAGAAATGTATCTGTCGAAGGACAATCTTTATATAATCAAATCAATTCTACATAAAAACACACCCACATACAAAGTAAAAGTACCTATCATCTGCATATCCTTCTAGAAAAATCCTTTGAGCTGAAAATTTCCTAAAGTTACGAATCAACTGTTTCCGGAAACAGTTTTCTACTTCTAGGCTGTTATTCTGTTCAACTAACTAGGAGTCCATAGATAGGGAAGGAGATTTTATAGGATGAGCAGGTGGAAGTGGAGGAATAGGAGGTTGGAGGATTGGAAAACACATCACAGTTAAAAAGATGAAAAACGAAAATCTGTAAAAAAAACTTCGCCCCCGATTGGTCACGAGTTTTGTTTCATGAATGGGGCCCACTGCTGCTGCACAGTGTTAGATGGCTTCACCTTCCATTCCTTGCGAGTTTAAGCTCTCCGAGCCTTTGGTGGCGCCATGTGGTGTGTCGTCCAGCATTATCATATGACCGACGATAGATGCATAGAGAACAGAATGATATCCTCTCCAATTGCAAAGACATCGAACACGTTCCTGCCATGAAGTAGTATACTTTATGTATGGTTGATGGAATGGTGTGGGAGGGATGGGGGGATGTTGGTGGATATGGTGGATTTATATGGGTGTCGAATGGGGTGCACTAGAATTATACTGGTACAGCTGAGTTCGACTGGAAAATGTTGTTGTTATTCTTGTTGTTTTCGAAGCCATCCTCCACTGCTCCGATGCTTCGGCAGTGTGTTTTATTGATTTGCCGTCCAAATAAAAAATATGAGGTACGAAAACAGCCCAGATATGGTGGTGATTATAAAGATCGAGCGGAATGAGAATGAGATTTTGTTTCAGTGACTAAAGATTTTTTTTTTTCATTTTATTTAGCTTTGAGTTAAAAGTTAATTGTGGCGATTATTTAAAAATTAATTCGTAAATACGCTTTCGTCTTAAAATTTAAGATGTAAAAGTTTAGAAGGTTTAAATGTATGAGAAATAGGTAAAACTTCAAGATAGGTACGTTTAAGATTTTTTTTTTAGAAAATTGTGATAAAATCAAAATTGAAAGACACAAATAATAGGTATAATTATAGAAAGGAATGGCATGACAAAAGTTGGACATATATGGAACATCTATCAGGTCATCGCCTTCTGAATTTAATTGTTATTCGAACTTTTTCGTCTTAAGATCGCCTTCTCTTATGCATTGTCATCTTTTGAAATTTCATCCCCAATAGAATTATCATCATTGGTTGTAGAAAACGCTGCACTGATACTGTTCGTAGCTCGATTTCCTCCGAATCCGGAATTTGTTCGCTGCTATCCTCAGTCTACTAGCATATTCTCCTGTGGTCCAAAGACCCGTAAAGATTCCTAGAGGGTCACATCTACTACCATCAACGAGTTCTCTTGTCCTTTTCCTGTCATATGCAGGCCATATTTGCCTCGCAATGTGGCAGGTTTCCTTCTTGATCGACCGAAGGCTTGTCTTTTGATAGGCGCCCTAGATGAACTCCTCTTTTAAAGCTCCGATCGGGATACTCACAGCTATAGCTTGCTGCGGAACTAGCCATTTTACAGCCCGTTTCGGCCAACTCATCGGCCATATCGTTCCTGTCACCAGGTAGCCAGCGTTGAATCCTTTTGTGCTGTGTAGTCAACTCCTCAAAGATGGTCTTGCATAACCGTCGTGGGCGTTGTGCGACAACACCCATTTATTTCCAGGCATGCAAGCCTCTGGGTTTTTTACCTGCACATCCAGATTACATTTCCTCGTCAGTGCCGTTCACAAGACCATGGAGCCATAGTAGAAGATCAGCCGAACTATAGCTATGTACATCCATTCTGGCTTTTAATCCCTAGTTGTCACCAAAAATCCTTTTGCACCTGTACAAGGCCACACTGTCCTTTTTAACATGTTCCTCTATGTTAGTTTTCCAACCCAGCTTAGAATCAAGGATGACTCCCAGATACTTTGCTTCGAAGAGAGAGAGAGAGTTGCTTCGAAGAGAGAGAGAGAGAGAGAGAGAGAGAGATAGAGGGAGTGAGAGAGTGTGAGAGAGAGATAGAGATAGAGAGAGAGAGAGAGAGTGAGAGATAGAGAGAGAGGGCGAGCGAAAATCTCTCCACCAGTGTTAGAAGTCTGAAACCTTCCCCCTGCCTTTTCTTGTAAAAAAGCATTAGCTTTGACTTCGTGTAGCTTACTATTATTGGCCCATTTTTTTAACTTAGCAACGCATACTAGTCCCTGTTACTAACAGTAGACAGAAATTCATCGGTTAGCAGGATACATATGTCATCTCTTTCTAACTTTAATAGGGACTTCAACTATTACCAGTAGCCACAATCACATTCCGTCAACAAGAGCTACGTTTTTTGCTGAGGAGCTTTGAGTTGATCGAATCACATGTACTCCCACCCTTCTCAGTCCGTTATATATAGTCTCCGTCTTAACGTTATTGCAAGCCACATCGATATCTAGGAATGCACTCAGCGTGTACTCCTTATATTCTAGAGATCTCTAAACAATGGATACCACTGCTTGTAGTGTCGACTATACTGATTTCTCTTTAGTATAAGCATGCTGGCTACCACAGCTGCCTTGTCATACACTTCTTATATGCACCTCAATTAGTTTCTCTAAAACTTTAAGCATGAAAGAGGAGAGACATCAAGTCAAGCCTCAGGAGGTAGCTTTTATGGATCCGCACCAGCCATGATATTATGTACGCTAGTGCCTTCTGAAGCATTATGGGTCTCAGCCCATCCACACCTGATGCCTTAAAGTATTAAAGGGATTAAAGGAACAGTCCGCCCATTTTATCGGTTTAACGCTGATTATGGAGCTAATCATCTCTTTCTCTTAGCCTTGTAAGTGCCGTTCTACAGAACTTGACACCGCTGGGATTATTTCCAGAAATGGATACCAAATTCGCAGTAAATAATATGTCCTGAGCTGTAGTTAATGATGCACCTGAGGAACTTAGGTCTAAATAAGACTTAAATAAATTGTGGATTATTGGAAATAAGATCATATTGAGTACAGTGAACTAAATAATGTCAGTAAAGATTCCTTTCTGACAAGAAAAGAGATGCACTAACCGAAAAATACCGGAGTTTTTTTTTTAAAAATTGTGTTTAGCCAGATTCAGTTGTCTATAATTCCAAGCGGCCGTTGGCTTGAATTCCACCTCGAATTAAGTCCTTTACATTTTCCTACCTGTAGCCAACATTCACTTTTTTCAGAATCTCATATTATCTATTCTAGCCCCCTGTCTCACTGAGAAAGGTGGGTATTGATAAGTGTCTATGTGACTGGATAAACTCAATGCTCAATGTGAGAGAGGGCTTTAAGGTAGTTGCCTACGCGGATGACATATGCACCCTGGTAACCGGCAAATTTCTCTCTACTATTAGCGAAAGGCTCGATAGCGCGCTGCTTAAGCTGGAAGCTGGGCTGGGGATTGAGGGTGAACTCCTCGAAGACGAAGCTAATCCTTTTTACAAGAAGGGGGCGGGTGCAAGATTTCAGACTTCCAATGCTGGGAGGAGAGGAGCTTACTCTCTCCAGTGAAGCGAAGTATTTGGGTGTCGTCCTCGATTCCAAATTGAACTGGAAGGCTAATCTACAAGAACGCGTGAAGAAGGCCAGTGCGGCCTTCTGCACTTGCAAGAGAATATTTGGCGGAAACTGGGGATTAAAATCCAGGGTGGTACACTGGATGTACACAGCCATAGTTCGGCCCATCCTCTGCTACGGCTCTACGGCCTGGTGGACGGCACTGACGAGGAACTGTAACCTTGATGTGCTGTCAAAAATCCAGAGAGCCACCTATATGGGTATAACTGGGTGTCTGTGCACCACGCCCACGACGGCATTGGAGGTCATGCTTGGCCTATTGCCGCTGGACCTTCATTGTAAGGGTGTGGCGGCAACTAGTGCTGTCAGGCTGAGGGCTGGGGGCTGGTGGACGGAGAGAGGTCTTGGGCACTCCAATATACTCCAGAAGGTAGACTGTAGGGACTGCATGTTAGAAACAGACTATCAAGTACCCATCCTGAATTTTGGTGGGGGTATCAATGCAACGATACCCACCAGGAGTGACTGGGAGGGGAAGAAGGTGGTCGTTGCATCCGATATTTCTATATTTACGGATGGCTCCAAGACGAGTGCGGGCACAGGGGCTGGAGTGTACTCTAGAGATCTCCAGTGGCACGAGTCTTATAGACTGCCTGACAAATGCAGTGTTTTTCAGGCAGATCTCACAGCGATTTATCAGGCGGCAACATTGGTATCCATGTGCAGAGAGCGCACGGCACATCTGCATATATGTCGATAGCCAGGCAGCCATCAGGGCGCTGGATGCTGGGCTGGTAAAATCAAAATTGGTGCAGTTATGCAAAACCAGGCTTGAGGAATTGACTGTAAGGCACAAGTTGACCCTAAGCAGGGTACCTGGCCATAAGAATATCTCAGGCAACGAGATGGCTGATGAGTTGGCCCAAAAGTGCTCCGAATTGGATTGCTCCCCAGCTGTAGCTTACGTGAGGATCCCAATCCGAGCTTTAAAAGAGGAAATCATCAGGGGCACCTATTAAAAGACTAGCCTCCAGTAGACCAGCAGGAATACCTGTCGTATTGCGAGGCAATTGTGGCCTGCATATGACAGGAAAAGGACAAGGTAACTGCTTGATAGCAGCAGAACAAATACCAGGAATCTAGTAGAAGTCATGACGGTTCACTGGGACATAGGGGACCATGCCACAAGACTGGGAATGGCGGCGAACGATTTCTGCAGGAGTTGTAGGGACTCGGAGGAAATTGAATCCGTCAAGCATGTGCTTTGCAAATGCCCCTCTCTGATGAATACAAGAGGTAGGCTACTAGGTAGCTACTTCTTTTCAAGTCTGAGGGAGCTTCAAAGTATAAAGTTCAGAGACATCCTGAGTTTTCTCAGCGAGGCAGGATGGATCTAGGTTAAAGGTCTTGGATATAGCCTGAGTTTCCAAAGGAAAGCAGGATAAATCCGCGGCTTGAAGAGTTATCCCATAAGAACTAGGGGCACAATATACCCGTTGGAGGTCTGAGTGAGGCTGGCTGGTTGTCTAGTGGCACCCCTCTTACCTAACCTAACCTAACCCCCTGTCTCTAACTATAGAAACAACAATAAGGATGAACCTCTATTTAGGAATCCGAGAAAAGGGGAATGCTCATTTTAGGCCCGAGAGACATCAGAGATGTTTTAAGGGATGCATTATGGATATTATGAGCATATTTTTATTAACAATGTTTATTTCAATTAAGCTGTATAAGGCTGTGAGGGCGGGGGGGGGATGGTGTCAAAGTATGATCTAGTACATTTTGGTAAATCTAGTACAGAATCGAATATCTAAAGTCCTGAGAAGAAGTTTGAGTACCCACACTGCTATTCTCAGGGGCTTTAATAGCCATACCCATACTCACTTTTTTAGTAAGTATATCGCTCTTTTTTATTCGAACTGAGGTACTAAATTTTTCGCACCTTAGATTGGCTCCAACTCAGTATAGTTATGTCCGATGGGAAAACGGGTTACACTATTCGTCCCAGCTCATTACGCTGCACTCTGCATATCAAATTAAAGGTCGCGCCAATATCAGAAGGTGTACCTTTTTCCCGATTAAGAACGATTTTGCTGCCGAAAACACCATTTTCATTCACTTGGGTCGCATACACCCCAGTTACTATATTTCGCGTATATTTTTGCAGTTCTAACTTCCATGGTCATTAGTGCTCTCTTATGAACATTTTTCGCATAGAATGTCAGCGCAATAACGAGAAGTAGAAAAGTTCACTTTTTCACCCAAGATAGTCGCTAAAGCTACATCCGATCGCCAAAGCTTTCCCCCACTTAATTGAAATAAACATTGTTAATAAAATTCAGTTCAGAGTATCATAATGCATCGTTTAAGACATCTGTTATGTCTGTTCAAGTCGGGTCTAAATTTGTATGAAAAGTTGGCATTGCCATATGGTATACTCAAGATTTTCACTATAAGCAAAGATGTTAGCCCGAATAGATCTGGGGCACCCCCAAAATAGTGTGCTTTTTCTAATAAGTGACAGTTGGCATCTCTATTATTAGGATAGGCACTATAGGCTAATGATTTCATGATTTAAATTTTAAATTTATCTCTCTATTATAATAATTAACGGTTTCGGTGTCCCCCCAACTAAGTTAATTAATCAATTTAAAAAAATGTTCATATCTGAAATTACGAGAAGTTATCAAAGAGGACAACCTAACCGAATCGAAAGGATACAATTAAAAAATACCAGACAATTACGATAAAATCCTTAAAATCATATATATACCTATACAAAAATACGAATATAATTCATTAGAGAATCAACGAAGCAATTAATGTGAAGAAGGTGTGGTATAAAGAAATGCTGAAAGCTAGCTAGCTACACATAAAAATAAAACAATAAAACAGAAAAAAACCTTGTATAAAGATGTTCACAGCAGATAAAAGATATACAAAAAAAAACAAAAAAAAACCATAAACAAAACATAAAAACAAAAAGAGTTAAAAAGTTCATTATGTACGCCAGCCCTCTTAATAAGGGTTTAGTACTTTGTCAAGGGCACTCATAAAATTATTGTCAAACGAGGGAGTTTTGTGTGTATTCATTCTACGCCACGCGCTCCTCCGCTGTTGACCAGGTCCTTTTGCAGATTTTCGAAAATAATTTCCTTCATTACTGCAATTAAAATTTTGTTGAATAATAAAGGACTACAATTGTCGTGCTTTTTAAACAATATTCTCATCTTAACTTGGGTGTGTATGTGTGTGTGTGTCCTTTAGCTGAGTTATGAATCGTAAAAAAAAACAACAGAACAAAAACTCATTCTTGACTTATGATTGAGAATGAAGTAATTTTTTTTTTCCATAAATTTGAAATCCTTTTAGAAAAATTATAAGATTCTCCTCTTATGTTGGAAATTAATATATTTCACCTCATCTTAAATTTCAGAAATTACACAACTTAATTTGCCCCATAGATTTCTATTAACACACAACAACTGGTCTCTGACAAGATGATAGCAAACCCTTTTCATTCTAATTTAAATGCAAATTAAGTCTTACCTACCGGTCGCATATAGGATAATTTTTTCCGCCACCACCCACAACCACCATCATCATCTTCACCATCGCCACCTACCACCACTACCACCATATTCTCATTTCTTGTGCCCATTATTAATGTGGCGCATCCATAGAGTAAAACTATACTATATCCACCCACCCAATATAATGTCTTGAGTCCTTTGACTTAGTTTTCTACGAGAAGGACAATCTGCACAGAAAATTATATTTTTGTTGGCTTTGTGCACGTGCAAAGTCCTTTTCAGGATGGTATAGACAAATAATGGCTTCAGAATGCACACACGTAACCTTAAGTATTAAGTTAATAGTGACATCGAGGATTTTTGTTATTGTTGTTGGTTTTGTCTTCTCTAAATACACAGAATGAGAGTTTCATTGACACAATTTTATATTATAGGGAGAGAAAGACAGAGAGAGAGAGAGAGGGAAGAGAGTCTTGAGGTAGAGTGTTCTTGGCAAAGTACATGATAACTTGAAGTATCCTTCCGGTTTTAAGGATGTTCTTAAAAAAAGAGGTCATGTTCCGTTCAACAGGAATAGTAAATTCTTACGAAAGACATTGTATGCAAAAATCTAATATAAGTTTTGTTTTTTTTTTCATCGAATGAATATTAAATTTAACGGAACAAAGAATTTAAATTGATAAATTTTTTTTAGCTACATATTTAAGGAGGTGTGCAAATGAATATCGTAAGCTGGATATTAAAATGACAAGAACTAATATCGTTTTTTCAACTGTCACCTAAACCACAAGAATAATGCACAACAGAAATGTAAAATATATGCGAGAACTAGACTTAAAAAAAAAAACAAATAATTTAATATCCAGCGACTCTTTTGAGCTATATGAAAACGTTTTCGAATTGTCTTGTTTTTTTACAAACTACAATTAAAAAGGAAAAGAGTTAAGAGAGTTACGAGAGTTACTAGTAACATTATAAAAATAAAAAAAAATGATTTTTGTGGCAGTTATCAAGTTTGGAAATAGAGTTTCTCACAATTCCCCAATGTCTCATACTATTTGTCCATATTAAAATTTTTTTTATTATTATTTTTATTAATATTTTTATGATTTTATTTTTATTCCTTATTGAAAAATTATTGATGACAAAAACTTATTTAATTAACGTTTTTTATATCTACAGCAAATTTAAAAATATTTACAATATAATTTTTTTCAATTATGTCTGAATGTCAGAAGAAAAGCTCTTGATATGAAGCTTTTAAATCCTTCAATGTATTGGTAGAAAGTAAAGCTTTTCCTTCCCTCTCTGTCCCACTCTAGAGAACTTTCAAAAAGTATAAAACAATTTAGTAATAACAAAGAGAGCTCACAGAGGTTTCCTTGCCGAGTCGGAAAAATTTCAAAATATATGGACAAGAAAGAATTATATTTGGAGGGAAATTAATATCGTAACTAAGAAGCAAAATGTTGCAAGCAAAAATTACGCATTTTAATGACACTTGGCAAGCAAGATTAGAAGAAAATTTTGCAAGAAAAATATTTTGATAAAATAAGCTTTTCTTTGCTTAGCTTTGACTTGAATACTATTCTTGTCAACTCACAGAATTCTTGATTTTAGTCACATAAAACGAAGAACTAAAACATAAAATACTTTTTAATTTTCAAATTTTGACCAAAAATTCGTAAATCTCCGATCCCGAAAATAAGCAGACATTGATTTTGAGTCAAATGAGTCAAAATTTCTCCGCCATATTGTAGCCGCCATTTTGAATTTTTTTAAATGTATTGTCATAGGAACCGTGTACCAACGCTACGCACGCATGCCAATTCTCAAGTTGATCATATAATTCATCCGGTTCGGATCTTTGCCGGCGAGGAATATTGCAGGAAAATTCTGAAGAAAAGTTTTTAAGTGACTTTCTAAACAAACAAACCAAATAATAGATATGTAGTAGGTATAGTATCTTCCAGTTAAGTAACTTTCGAATTTGAGTCATCCCCACCTGGGCCATGGTACATACAGTTCTGAAATATTATATATATATTGCGGGGAGACCGTCGGCGTTGCCCCCGGCGACAATATAGATACCTAGATATGTGTGAGTGCGAGTGGGGTGCTTAGAGATGCATAATATCTAAACTTTTATCTGACTCGATGGCTTGATCGCGTACCCTAGGGTTTCACACTGGGTTTGCGTGTGTGTGTTTGTATGTGTATATTAGTGCGCGCGTACATATATTCATATATGTTGGAGAGTGTAGCTCTCTACGTCGACACATTCTCAGGCAGTGCCGAAATATATAGTAAAACACGAAATTTTTGTGTGACAACCCTACGAAGGAGTTGCTCGCTAGGTCCCATTTTCGAACTGTATTTGCAAATTTTTATGAAAACGCTGTGTACAAAATATTAGCCCTCCACCTCGACGCCTTACTAGACAGCTATCAAATATATAGCGAAAACAAAAGTTTTGTATGGCAACACCAAGAAAGGATAACCCGATTTAGTCCATTTTTGGATTTTTTTTTACCATTGCTATGAAAACACCACGTACCAAATTTTTTGTATGGCAACCCTACGAAAGAGTTGCCCCAGTGGTCCCATTCTTGAATTTAATTTACATTTTTTTTAAAGGCCCGTTTACAAAATGCCAGCTCTCTACGTCGACGCTTGAGGCAATGTCCAAATATATAGTGAGAATCTTAAGTTTTGTACACCAAAAACGGGTCGCGCGATTTGGGCCATTTTTGAACTTGTATTTGCAATTTTTATGAAAATGCCGTGTACAAAATTTCAGCTTTCCACGTCGACGCGTTCTGAGGCAGTTTCTTAGATCTCGACAAAAGCGCCATCTATCGTATTCAAAACTATCCTATCTTTCAACCTGGAACCAACACACATTTCATTGAAATCGGTTGGGTAATAGTGCTTCTTTGGAACCTCTGAGCGCTTGGTCACTGTCTCCTCGTTAATTTATTTTTAACATGAGCATATCTGTAGAAGGAAGCGCTCATTTGGAGCGCATATAGAGAATGCAGAGGGAATCAAGAAAAAGTTTTATTCAAGATTTCAGTTTTTTCTTTTGTTCTGAATGCGCTCCGTTCGATTGTAAACCTGTACGAATTGCAGGGGTGTTGATAAACAAAAAGAAAAAAAAATATTGTCAACACTTTATTAAATAAATAAAACGGCACACTTAAACTAACTTCTTATGAATGAAAATCAGTGAAGAGATCTACTTCTGTAAAGATTTCTTCGGGTATAATAAAATTGGCGCTTTGCGATGATATTTTCTGAAAATGGTGTGGAAGCGATTGCGTTTTCAAGGGCTTGTCCCACTTGGTTGGTCTACTATACAAAAAAAAAACGATATTAAAACACGAATTATATGGTGGTAAATTTTTCCAGAGTTTCGTCCTTTTGTTGACTGTCTCAAGAATATGCGTTTATCCTGCGCCGCAAGTCCGGTAAGTAGTAGAAAAAGTTTATGTCCTTGCAAAAAACTTAAGTTATAGTTCAGTCATAAACATATAATCCCTGAAGTATTTACAATTTCCATATCCAGGTTCTTCTTGAATCTGTGCTTTGCAATAAAACTATCATTTTTCAAGTTAGGAGAGATCGGCATTTTTATGAACTTATTTTTCTATTTCGTTCTCAAAAAAAAAATATTTTTTTTTGCGTCATTATTGCGCCATAAAAGGCACTTAACCTCAATGGACGTATTCGTAAGTAATGTTACTTAAGTAAGCCGAACGGGCCATTTTAATTAAATAGGAGGTACCCAAATTAAGGCATTGGTAAGGAACTTTCGTGAAGTTTAGTGTCAACTTTCCGTAAGTAAAGTGCGATTAGAATCGGTCGTTCCGTTTGGACCCGTCTGTTTATCCAATGATATTAATGATATCGGTAAATCTCTTATTATTGTGAATGAGGTGGTCCCCTTCTAAGAGAAAAGAAAAAGCTAAGAAAGCGAGATTCTGCTTCAGATTATTCTTCAGACTCTTCTTATATTTTTAATATAATGTCCTTAAAAGGCACAAATCTCCAATTAAATCAATTTACATTTGTTATGTTTTATTTTGTCTTTTCCACTTTTTAAAATTGAAAACATTAATTGTCTCCCTATAACGGAATGTGACGTCTATTTAGGACAGACAAGTCAATCATCCGTAAGGAAACCTTAGGGTGTATTTGTTCCTCTAATACATTCCAAGTTTGGGAACTTCTCGGATGTGTTCAAAATTTGTTTCTTTTTTATAGACTTCAACTTAGCGAATGTTTAAGATGTTCAAAATCAAAATACTTTTCGAATCCAAATCATAAAATCGTAATTTTTTTGTTTTCAACGGTGTCACTGTGAGTTCTGAAAACTGGGCCCTAACCAAACAGTTATTCTCTGCTGGGTGCCTGGTTACGGTGACATTCCAGAAAACGGAAGCTCTGGCCCGAAAGGGTTCCGCTATGTATATATACCTAGCGGAGGAGTCCATAGGTCGGCCCCTAGAATCAGTGAAGAGGATTCTAGATTTACAGGCCTGTAATCTGGCCAATCGCAGATGGGGAGAACTAACCACATGCACAATTTCAAGTCAGCTGTAATCTGAATATGTCATGGGAAGACTGAATATCTGCTGAGCAGGAACCGGAATGATGTGCGATTTCTTATTGCAGTTATCACAGGATACTGACTCTTTGGCAAACATGCAGAGAGCATGCGACCTCCATACAATGTCTTCTGCAGAAGTTGTAGGGACGAGGAATTGTTAAGCTGAGGAGATTAAGCTTGGTAGCTACATTTTCTGTGAATTAGAGGAATTAGCAGATATGAAGTTGGGGGACCTGGTAAAACTCATTAACTCTTGTGGCTGATTTAAACGCACCTCCTAAATCCCCAGATAGGGTTTCAATAAAGTGGCATCCATCACAATGGTGTGACTGATCGTATATTCTTTCATGATGGCCTCCACTCTAACCTAAACTAACCCCTTTAATAATCACCTCTCTGAATGACCCACGCGCATACTCTATGAGATCTTTCATCACACGTTGCCAAATTTCGACGAAAATTTCAAATTTATCATGTTGTAGATTGTGTGGTCAATAGTCGGTACGCAGCGACACGCGTTTTTCTTCTTCTTCTTCTATATGTGCCATCAGTATGTAAATCTGGCAACTATGCATGTGAGAAGACATCTCTCTCCTGGACTTAATGCATGGTTTTACAGAATCGCGTAATATCATAAATCAATGTAAATTGCATTTCTGCAAATATATAAATTACAAAAGAATAACAGTAATCATCCGCCGTCATATACCATGATAACTAGTGTAGGATAAAAATTAACCACACTCACCTGCCTGACTCAATCCAACAATTTATCTTAGTAACCTACGCAAAACCCAGGAAGGCATACCAAAGTAGTCATTCCATTCTGATCTCATCGTTATCATCATGGGATTTAGTTGCAACCACCTATAGCGAGACTACATATCCGTTACATAGTGTAGGGTGGATGGAGAAGTGGGAGGGGGGCAGGGGGGTTGGCATCAAAAAGGATTTCATATGATGACGACACATATGTGCAGCAACCTCTCGACATTTTGTTACCTTATTTTATTAAGGACATTCCTATATCGCTTGCATATGCATATGTATGTGTGTGTGTATACAGTGAACGCTTAATCAAAGCTTCAGAAAGCCTTGCATTGTGCGCTGATTATCCTTGGGCCAGAACAATGCAAAACAATTGTCAGTCTTTGTTTCTGCATATCCTGAGTCCTCCCTACCACCCAGTTTTCAAACCCCTTAGTGAGGCGGAACAAAGATTTCCCTCAAGTGGTGATTTTTTTTTTTTTTTTGTATTTCAAAAAAACATTTTTTTTCTACCTCCCTTTTTAGTGCTTTTATATCGGTCCTTTTTTTTTGTTGCATTTTTCATTTTTATCCTGTCCTGAAACAACAGCACAAGAGGAGCAGCAGTAGTAGTATAGTAGAAGAGCCAGGAAAATCGAGTGTGTATGGAGTGATATAAGCCACGTCAAGTTCTATACGTACATATGCTTTGTGTACAGAGCTAACGGGAATCATAATGCCAGCGTAATGAGCTTTTGATTTTTATATTTCATTCGCATAATTAAATTTGTTTCTTTATTGTCCTTAAGAGTGCGGTGTACACTCCCCTTCAGGCTAGAGTTCAGTTAAGTAGCTTACTTTGATGTGTAGTACATGTACAGATTGATGGGGAATGCGATCTACGACGTCGACGACGATGATGACGACTGCATGAGTTTAACGCTTAAGTTTTCCGACAAAAGGATGCACCTGTATTCGTCTGGATCCAGTTTAAATAAGAGGTAACCCTTATGTTCACACCAGGTGAATCAACTCCACAGCCCATTCCAAAGCTTATAATGCCAGCAGCAAACATTCTTTGGAGTCTCACAATAAGTGGGCCACCAGAATCAAATTGGCAGGCATCTTTCGGTGGTGAATAGGTACAGATCTGTGTGCTTCTTAAGTTCGCGTAACGTTGCTGGCATTGAGTATTCGAGATTATATCAACAGTGGCTTTCATCAGAACTGTAGATTTAGCTCCAGCAAATGATGTTGATCCCCAACCGGCGATATCACCTTTCATCCCATCAAATTGGGCATATCTGAAAAAAAAAAAAAAAAAATAAATAAAAATAAAATAAAAGTGAAATCTCCATGCTCCCCACAAAAACAAAAAAAAGAGGAGATTTATGTGGATGCATATATGTATGTGAGAATGTAAGTATACATACGAATAAAGGAGCGGTAAACATATGGGTCCAACCCCACGGGACCACTCAATATCTGTTTCTGTATAGAGGATTGAAATGTCATTGAAGCTATTCACCGCATCATAGTTTTCGTGTATTTTTACACTACGAATTCGGAGTCGCCGGGTATATGGTGTTTCAGCAGCTGGTAAAATTGTAAAAAATTTTAATGTAAGAATTTTGCCAATAGACGAGGAGCTGTTGTAGATTAATTGGAAAAATTACTTGTTTTTAAATCATGCTCTCCTACAATTGCTTGCATTTGTGATGTATCTCCATAGGTTCCCGTATAACAGTGAGCTGCAGACAGTAAATTTTTGTGACTTACTGAAAAAATAAGAAGAAGTTAAACGGGGAATGATAGATAATGATGATCTAGAATTAATGAAATCTTTGATGAATATGGAAGCAATGGATTAAATATTTCCAGTTATTGAATTCCTTTAAGAATAATAATTAGGAATTGTTTTTTTTTAACGCCCTCTATGATTTGCTGGGCGGCTACAGAGCTATATATACAGGGGATGGTAGCATATATTAGCTGTGTTCTATTGGGCTGTGTGAAGTACATGCGAGCACTTTTCGTATGGAACACTAATTTGTGTTGTCAAGATTAAAACATAACCTTAAATTTCTGACATTTCTGTTTTGTTTCTGTTGTACTCCGTACTTTTAGTTGCATCATGTTTCTTATGAAATAGGTAAGGATTATTAACTATATTTGTCCTACAATTAAGTACTCCTGGAGGGTGATTCTGATCTTTTGTCGTACTTGAATGTCAAAATATACGACTAAATGAAATGAACTTTTCTACTGATTTTTTCGTGTTTTTATTCAGGTCAGCAACCCTTGCGTGACATAGAATGAACTAATAATGACACTTCACATTACGAATTCAAAATAATATTTCGAATTTAAGCACTTGTAATGCTGTAATTAGGTGTAGAACTTCCATTTACCATTGTAAAATTTTTGACGTTTGTTCATCGAAAATTCATTATAGTTCATTTGTGGTATATAATAGTGAAGACACAAAATGAACTGTGTTAAAAGAAAAAAATTGACAAAATATGTCAAAATTCACGACTAAATAGAACGACAAAGAGATCAGAATCACCCCACTGTTCTCGATACAGTTCTACATAACTTTTCTGTCAAATTACATCTAACAGACATTTCAAAAGCCACTTAATATCCAAATCCACCTAGCGGAAAAATCTTGCGAAACTACTCAGCTCATCTACTTACGGGCAAGAGCATGAGTAGTTGCAAGTAGGCAGGTACTTGAGAGTACTTTACACAGCCCGATGGAACACAGTTAATAGCATAGCCGGATAAAATGACGCATTGCTTATTTGCTTATTGTAGTACCATCTTTACCAAACTTGATGCTCGGTGCCAGAGAAAGTTAGATGTTGCTTTCAATGATGCACTACGCTATATTTATAGACTTCCCCGGAATGCTTATGTGTCTCAGTATGTATTTTCACTGCTGGGCACTCCTCTAAAAACGTATTTAGGCCGCCGTGAACACATTCTTCTGCACAAACTGATATACAGGGTGTCCCATACGTACCGCATTTCCTTTTTACCCCGGATTCCTCACTCAATTTCGAGAAATAAATTGTACGGGCGGAGAGCCGAAAAATCGTAATCGTAATACCATTTAATTTTCTTGTTATACACCCTATGAAGGTGACTTGCATCTCCGGTGATATTAAACCATCTACGGTTTTCAACAAATGCCCAACTACCTCTATACCCCCTTTCCGCCGGCAGGTATAAGACATCAAAGCCGAAAAATTGGAAAATTTTGCAATTTACCTTTCATTTGATCCTGATCATGTACCTACCTAAATACTACCGTTTTTGAGATATTCCTGTTTTTATGATGCATAATTTCATGAATTTATCTAATTTGTGTGGAATTGCATAAAATGAGGCGCGATTTCTATTGTTATTAGCAAAATTAATGAAATTATGCATTATAAAACCGGGAATATCTAAAAAACGGTAGCATTTAGGTAGGTATATGTGCATAGTCAAATTAAAGGTAACATTCGGGGGTTTCTAAATATTGTAAATAAACTGTATAGTTATCATGCATTTTGGCTGGAAAATCGTTAAAATTTGAAAAAATTAGATTTTTTTTTCAATTTTCTGACTTTTGACGTCCTACAACTGACGATGGAAAACGACAGAAAGGCTGGTTGTGCATTCGTTGCAAAACTCAGACGGTTTGTTATCACTTTAGATGAATCTAGCCTTGATAGGGTGTATATCAAGAAATTTACAGGGTGTAAAGTCGAAACAGTACTAAAAATCGTAAGCCCCCCTACCGCCCACACCATGCATTTTCCGGCTCTCCTCAATTTATTTCTTGAAATTGAATGAGGAATCCGGGGTATAAAGGAAATGCGGTAAGTATGGGACACCCTGTATAGCAAGCTTTCGGAATATTTGTATGAGAGATTGCACTTGTTGCATTCGGGAAGGGGTTGTCAGCTTCTAGTCCCATGGTGTTCCTCTCAATACGGTGAGCGCTCTTACTTTGTTCAGGGAATACGGAAACTTTCTTCCCGCCGATATGCAGCGAACGGGTTCTAGCAAGCATTTTTCGTCATTGTTGAAAGATTTAAGTTTTTAGGAGCGTAAATGGCACGTACTTTTTACTTTTTATAGTTAGTTAGTTTTCTTGTTTTACTCATTTATTTTATTATTTATTTCTTGTCAGGTTAGGTTTAATTTTTTATTCTTTTTTTTATTTCCATTAACTTTAATCTAATTTTTTTGTTTCGCTTTTAATTTTTGTCTTTTTCTTTTATGGTGGTTTTTTTTTCGTTTTTTTTTTTTTACAACTTGTTTTACATTATTTTATTTTATTATTTTATTTATTTGTTTATGACTTTTTCTTACTTTTCATTAATACTTCTTTCATTACCTTAATGTGTTTTAGTTAGTTTTTATTTTGAACCAGGAACCATTGTATAAAATTAGAAGTACGTATAAGATATTGTAATCTTTGTACATTGGGCGTTAATAAATTTATTATTATTGCCCTTTTCACGAAATCTAAGCGACATAGTTATATTGGTCGCGTTCTTCAATTGTTTTCTAGCCGACAATAACGTTAGTAGTATGCAAAACTATTTTGGAGTGAATTAGTGAAAAAAATAAAAAGGTGATTTTACTAAAGTTTCTGTTTTGACAGTTTTTTTTTGTATTTTTGGTATTAAATATTGATTTTATTTAATAAGGTATTCATGCCAGATTGCTCTTATTCTAAAAATTGCACATTGATGTGACATTCGTAGATGTGTGACGAAATAATAATAATACTATATATTATTTTATTTGACTCTTTGTCATTTGGGTAAAATGACATACATAGAGTAGACAGGCGTGGTCCGAGGAAAGTCCCCAGAATGCTTTCGACTCATGGGGGCTGGCTAACAGCTGCCAAAACTTTCAACGTTCCATGTTAAAGCGGCGCCATACACTGTGAACATGTTGTCCAACTTGGTGTGTAACACATGAAAGCTTTTTTTCCACATATTTGTCAAACATGCTGTCTAACATTAGGACAGGAAGACATATCAGGAGCTGGTAGAACTATTAATTGTTATTTTTCTTCAATAGAGTTCACTCAACAATGACGAATGCATGACAAACATCGCCCTACACGGTTCAATATGTTGTTAAATAAGCCCTACCCCTCAAACGTTGATTTTCGTCCAACCGCTTCACACTCTGCTTGTCACACCGTCAAACAGGTATAGACACATCATTGTCCTATTCGAGTTGGCCAACATGCCCTTTAAGCAGCCCGGCGAACATGTTGTCGAACTTGGTGTGTCACACATGATAGCTTTGTTCCACATACTTGTCAAACATGCTGCCCAATATCAGGACATAAACATATATCAGGAGCTGCCAGAACTGTTTACTATTATCTTTTCTTCAATAGAGTTCACTCAAGATTCAAGAATGACAAATGCGTCACAACATGGCCTACACGGTACAATATGTTATTAAACACGTAGCCCGCCCCTGAAAATTAAACTAATTTGATGTTCGTCCAACCGCTTGACATACTGGATGTCACACCGTCAAACAGGTACACAACGGTATAATTTGCGTGACAACATCGTTGTCCCAGTCGAGTTGGTCATGTATGGGCGAACAGTAAAAAAAAAGTCTCTTCGCAAACGGTGTACAAATTTTCGACCAACTTTTACAAATGGAAATAGATCTCGTGAAATTTATTAAGATCTTGGAGACGAGCCTCTTTGGAATTGCATGCTCGGATTTGAAAAAAAAAATTGGCTGTCCAGTTAACAGTACGAAATGAGGTTCCACATCGTTTTGCGAAAACCAAAACAGCTGGAAATGATTGGCCGAAATTGGCTTTAGTGCTCGGCATCAAGATATAAGTTTTAGAAAACCTGAACATACATTAGCAGCACGAACTAGGAGAATAAATCTGCTACAAGTGTAAAACGTTTTTTTTTCACTAACTGGAGCGTACGATGATAAAAAATAATATTTCTTCAACGAGAATCTTGAATGCGGATGAATCTGATCTTTAGCACAGTTCACAGGCCTCAAAAAATCCTTAGAATAAAAGGGGCGAAATAAAGTAGGAGCTATTACGAAAACATATCTCAGTGATGTGCTGCTGGAAGTTCATCTGGATATTTTATTCCACCAGTTTTGAGTTGCGCGAGGTAAAATTTTAAGCAGGAACTTATTAATGGTGGCTGAATTCACTCACAAAAGTCTCGGCTATTTTAGTTGTGGAGAAGTAAGAAGAAGAGTTGACAACTGAGAGCATTGTCCTGTCTGTTTTTTCTTGTATTTTGTAAAGATAACTAGGTACCTATAAATTTCCAAATTAAATGTGATGCATTTCACCATCGCATATCCTGACTGTATTTAAAAAAAAATATGGAAAACAATAGAATACTTACAGAGAAACATGGATTTTGGTGTCTGAAGGTACCTGCCAAAAAATGACGTTAATACTGTTAACACTGCAACTTCGTCTGATTTAGTTCGGAACTATCTCATAATTTATCGTTCATTTGTCGTGAAAACCATTAATTTGTCGTGTCTTTTATTCTAAAGGAAACTGGATGTGGTGCTAAATGGACGTCAAGTTTGTACCACATCCAGTTTCTTTCAGAAAAAAAGGCAAGACAAATTTATGGTTTTTACGAAAAATTAACCATAAATTTCTAAATATAAAATTTTCCATTGCGATTAGGTTCGGTCGAGTTCCAGTGAGTTTCGGTGCTAACTTGACGTCAACTTAGAATCACACCAAGTTTCCTTTTGCAAAAATTACACGACAAATTTATGATTTTCACGAAAAATTAAGACAAATAAACGATAAATTCCGAGATGTAAATTTTCCAATCCGTTAAGGTTTGGCGAGTTCTATTGAGTTGGGGTGCTAACTTTACGTCCAGTTTCCTTTAGAAAAAAAAGGAGAAGACAAATTTATGTTTTTCACGAACAATTAACGACATATTCTAAGATGTAAAACTGTCCAATCTGATATACTTTGGCCCAGTTCTATTGAGTTGCGGTGCTAGTTTCACCTTTTACTATTACACAAAAGAACAAGACAAATTTATATTTTTCACGAAAAATTAACGACAAATAAACGACAATTTGCAAGATGTAAAATTTTCCAATTCGATAAGGTTTGGTCGAGTTCCAGTTTCCTTTAGGAAAAATGAAACGACAAATTTATAATTTTCACGAAAAATTAGCGACATATAAACGAAAAATTTTCAAAGTTTGGTCGAGTTCCAGTGAGTTGCGGTGCTAACTTGACGTCCACTTAGCAGCACCACATACAGTTTCCTTTAGAAAAAAGAACACGACAATTTCTGCTTTCATGACAAATTAACGAAAAACTAGTAGATAGTTCTGAACTTAATCGCTTTTAAATAATCAACACAAAAACAAACAAAAACGAATTGCAAAATTCTTGCGACATCCATTTGTAGTGCCAAAATTATATGAACTGGGTGAACTAGCGATTTTAAAGCCTTTCAATAGGGTGTGAGGGTTGGAAATGAGTGAAATGTCAAGAGGGGAAGGTGGTAACGGAGGGTGAGAGGTTGGTAGCAGATGTAAAGGTAGGTAGCAGAGTGGGTGGTAGTTGGAGGGAAATGGAATCGCAATGGAGAAGTTAGGTGCAAATTGTCGGGTTTGGGGGGGGGGGGGGGGAGGAAGGATTCGAAAATCGAAAGACAGGATGGAGATAATAAGGTTAGGTGGTAAAGGAATAAGTGATTGGGACAGACAATTGAGGTGGGAGGGAGAGAAGTGGTATAGATGGAAGTGGGAAAGGATATCGATAGGGAGGTGGAAGTGCAAGTGGAAGTTGGAGATCGGGGAAACGATGTAAGAGTATCAATTAAAGTATAATAAGCCAGTTCAACTTAACTGAAAAATTTTATCACCATAAATGGATGTCTCCATAAATTTTGTAATTTTGTTTTTTTTTGTGTGTGTCTATTATGCAAAATCGTATAATAACAAACTTACTAAAAAAAATTGAACTGAAAACAAGAATTGTCCGAATAATTGCGCCAATGACTGAATATCTAGATATCTATCAAGACTTTCCTCCACTTCACCAAAATTTTATTTGAGTTTTATAGGTATTCCTTCAACAATATAAAATTTAAAAATTATAAACAGTATTTGAGATAATAATTATGGGAAAATATCGTTTATTATGAATGTAAAAAAATTAATAAACAAGAGAGTGCCTAATTTGTTCCCTTATGGTACCCCAAAATGACTAGCTATTTTGTCAGTTTGTGTCGGACTGCAAAGGAGTTTTCGACATCATAAATCGCGCTTAAAAATTAGGAGTACGCTTAAAAATTAATAGCCAATAATCAAAGCAATCCATAAGTGTAATGATGTCAAATCTACAATTCTCCACAATAGACATCTGAATGATACAATAGCACTTAAATCTAGAGTATAACAATGAATTCCACTCTTTTTACCCTCATGCCTATTGATCACTATATTAGCTGGAGTAATAAGGACAGCTAACATAACACTAAAAGCAATTAGATGGATAATAGCAAGAACATAGATGACATGGTTTACTCATTCAACAAAATGCAAAGTAGAATTAAAATTCTGGAAGCATGTCCACGATAGATTGGTTATCCCGAATTGAAAATAAAATAGATGAGAATTAACATGACAGATATCAACCAGCCCAGCGGGAAAATTTGACAACCGCTTGGAAAGGGAAGCCCTTTCACACCACAGAGCCAGAAAATGTTTTTTTTTCGAAGAGCTCACTTAACATAAATACAAAAAAGGAATCTTTCAATAAGCAGAGACCTCTTCACTGATTTTAGACTTATTCATGAAAAGATGACTCACATGCATCTGTGAAAAAAAACAGAAAAATATTCATTCTTGAGCAGTCAGTTGAATGGTGTGGTTTCGCTTGATTAATAAATTGTTGACAAATTATTGTTTTCTATTTTTGTTTAGCAACAACGCATTTGCAATTCGTATAGGTTAACAGTCAAACGGAGGGCATTTGGAACACACAAAAAAACTGAAGTCTTGAATAAAGCTATCTCCTGTCTCCTACCTCTGAATTCGGAGTTCTTCCCTAAAATCTCAAAGTGAGCGCGCTACACTCTGCGGACATGTACACGTTAAAAAAGATATGTTTGAGCATTGGGTGAGGAGGCGCCCAAAGCTTCCAAAGAAGCGCTGTTGCTTGCATTCGTCGTTGGGTGCTTCTAATTTCCGCTGGGAGATACCTATCAACCACACTGTAATAGAAGAAGTTTTAATATTCAACTACCTTCGTATTAGAGTTACTGGCTTATAAGTGGAGGACGTAAATCCATAAACAATAGTTTGAGAAAAGCCAGAATGTCTTAGGGGAGAAAAGTATGGGCAGTTTGAAAAGTTTCCCCCCCACTTTATTGGGAGTACGAAACTCAAAATATTCAACTCCTGCGAAATATGACCTATCAAGGAAACTAGAATCAACAATATTATAGTGTCCTTGAACAAATGCCTGAGGATTATATTCGTCAGGTATTGCAATGTAATGTACGGGGGGGGGGACTTTAGGAAGACCAAGAACAATTAGTAGAGAAAGGTTGTTGAATGGGGTGGTAATAGTTCCAGAAACTGTAATACATATTTATAAAATCACAATGAGCATCATAAAGGAGGGGAAGAGTTTTATTGGTAAGAGGGAGAATTGGAAGAGGCAGTGACGTAGATAAGAATTCAGAGGGCCACGCGCGAAAGTTTTAAGGGCCTATTTTAAATATACATTTAGAAATGGAAGTGGAATATAGTATTTACGTAGATATTTCTAGTTAAGTATGGACATATGCTGGGCATAATGGATACCAGGGGCATTACGGTCTCCTCTCTCTCTTTTTAGCTGTTGGAGCATGCCGCCCTGTTTGAAAGAGCATTCACACCACGTTCAGTGCTTCGAATATGCCAGCGAAGAGTCGTTATGTGTGGTAGCGTGCGTTTCCGAAGTGTAAATTTATTGAACATGTTTTTCCTATTTTAATTTAATTTTGGTGCATAGTGAGACGTGTATTATTTCAGTGCTACTGTGTAAAATTTATTTAAACTGATTTGGATTCGAAGTAAGTAAACGTCGAATTACAGTAAATTATGTAATTTTCCAATTTCGATGTTATTCAAAATAATAATTTTGGATATGTGACTTCAAAAATGGTGTATGGGGCAGAATGGGCGGGGCATAATGGGCATGAGTGCCCATTATTCCCCGTAATTTTGCAAAGATATTTCTTTTTACATTAATATTGCAGCAAATTATATTATCAGTTTACATTGTAGTAATAACATTTTTGTCACGAAAAAATAAATATCTTTTGAGAATATTTGAGACGCTACTGTCCAAAATGATGAAACTAAATATTTGTTACGCCGCTGTATATTTGGAAATCATTGCCTCATGTACATGGCTAAGCGTTCCACCGTTGTTATGTACATTAATTATATAAAGTTATTATAGTAATATCCATATTTGGAGATGTAAAAAGAGTTTTGCCGAAGAACATGCTGGTAGGTAGGGCATTCACATAACGCCGACGAAGAACTCAGTTTTAGAATAGCCGTCTCTAGTGTAATTTTTGAGTTTTGCAAGGAAAAGATTAGAATTTAACTGCAAGATCTTATATCTGAGGAAAATTTAAAAAAATTTAGATATTAGGCTTTTTGTAAAATTGTTATTACTTTAGATGGTTCGCAATTATATCAAGAGGACTACGAGGCAAGAATGGAGCGAAGACAGTACGATTAGAGCTGTTCAAAACGTAAAATTGGGGAAAAGGAGCTGTAAGGCTGCTTCTAGGAACTATGGAATTCCTCGGAGCACTCTACAGAGGTTCATAAAAATATCTAGTCAAAACTCGGATCTTCCGCTTCAGCTGAAAAAAGTTGGTATAGCTTTAAACCCCCATGCTCTCGAATCCAGAGCGCTCATCTGCTACCAGTCCCGGAGAAGACTATATATCGAATTTGTCCATATAGTTGCCATATATCAAACCATCCCAGTCCCCGGTACATATACGCCTTTGTCAGGCCCATCTATATCAATTTCAGGTTCATCCAAGCTAATTCCAGTTCTGTGTGCACCGTCGACATCTTTTCAAAACTTTTCGCTATCCCAGCTCTTACAGAGCTTCTAAGCGCCGAGGAAAGACTGCAATTATAACGAGCTCTCAATACAAAATGGAGCTAGAACGCCAAACACTTGGAAAAAAATTTAAACAACCGAAAGACCCTTAAGTAGGCTAAGAAAATTAAAAACATTAAAAGCATCCAAGACATCCAAGAATGAAGAAATTGAGTCCACCGAAAGCGAAGATGACGATGAATGCCTCTATTGTGGAGGCTCGTATTCCCAATCCACAGAAGGGTGGGTCTCGTGTAGACAGGCACGTATACAGGGGGACGGTCACGGGGGTCATGACCCCTCCCAAAGCACTAGTTCACCTTTGCAGTGAATTGAATTGGACGCTAAACTGTAGTGAGTTGTAAAAGTTTAACAGGACGATTTTCGTATGGTATGGACCCAATGTGTAGCTGACGTACTTCTTTTGAGTAGTAATAGTGGGTGGGTCATAATAGTCATTCGCTCATAGCTCTTTGTCTTTCAAACGTGTACGGTTTTTTTTAGAATTTTCTTGTGTTTTATATAGTGTCGAAAAGTCATCTATCACACATATCCCAGAATGGTAAATAATTTTGGAATACTAAATATTTATTTTAGTATTTGATTGCTTAGAGAAAGGCACGCAATGCTTAGCAGCCCGGTTATGAAGATGCTTTTATATTTTTTTGCACCGATTACTCCTATAGATAAAAAAGCACACAATTTCGAGAATTGAAAGTGTTATTGTTTCTAAGAAATTGGTCAGCGATCATAATTTTTTTTTACCTATCTGATTTTCCGACATAAAATCGATGACAGGATAACTTGGTGTGGAACTCGTAACAGAAGCATACAAACTCACTTAATGAATCTTAATTTAGGGTTCACCAGTAGAATCCTATTTCCATGCAATCATCAAAATATAGGCACCCGTTGATTTTTCATAGCGACACTGATTGAAGCATGAGTCGCTCAAAATTTTTACGTTCGTAGGGAAGCATTAAATTTTTCTTAGAAAAATACTTTCAAATTGTTCTTAACAAATTTAATGAATAAACTATTCAGCGACAATGGTCCAAACGAATTGGTGGATTGATTCTGGTGGTTCACTCCTTCGGACGAGGGCACAAGTATTCAATTTTCTTAGAAATATTTGAAATTTTTTATTTAGATTTTTCATGCACTACCGGTGGTCGACCATATGCTTCCGAAGATTTTGATTTAGGTGTATTAGCTGGCCTTGGTAGCTAAAGATATTTATAAGCGTTGGCAATCATACATTTGGTCTTAGAAGTTGACTTGAATTTTTATACACTATTGATGGCTCAAAACCATCAGTTGGATTGATTCGAGTGCCGCCAAAATTAATTCTACAATTTTACGTTAGAATTTTTACGGAAAAACTATAAAAATAAAATCCATTCACTTTCCTCTGTGATAGTTGGCGTTACTTGGCTTGTACTTTCGTATTAATTCAAGTAGTGTTGTTTAATTTAACGTCACGTTTACTTTTCATTTGTAGACGAAGGATATACTTGCTATATTAGTTAGCGATGGAGGTAGAAATAAAAGCGAAAGTGTAAAGCGGAAGACTGATAAGACCATTGACAACTTTTTTCAGAAGAACGCAAGATCAGTTAAGTTTCCATCAGATGAAATAGTCAGTAAAATATCATGTACTTCTACTCAGTATCGCACCCAGGATTTTACATGGGGGGGGGGCATATGTGTCCCAAGTCCAAAGGAGTCAGAAAGATAGGACTCAAAACTCGCGTCCTGCACCCATCTGACCACTTAAGTACTGCTATTGTATATTTAAATGTTTTATTTTATTTTATGGGGCTTTGCAATTACATTTTATACATAATTTGTAAATTATGTTCACAAAACTAACTTTCTTGGAGGGGACCGGTCCCGGTCGCCCTCTCCTCGGTGCGCCACTGCTTCTACTCCATTCCTTTGGATGTGAATTAAGGTGGAAGCTCGCTCTCAGTCAATTACTTCACCCGTGACAGAATCGCTTCCGACAGAAACTATTTCTACTATCTCTCCATGAAAAGGCGTATCCGTTATGAGTCCTTAATGTCCACCCTGAGATCGACATTGATGTGCATAACATTATCAGTAGGTTTTCCAAATCAAACCGAAAATTGGATTTTATGATATATCGTAAATATGATTAAAAAAAATTTTAGGAGCGACTTCTTCCGACTTTTTCCTCCCCCTTGAACATTTTAGTTGTGACCCCCACCTAGACTGACGGTCTTGATACGCGCCTGCGTGTAGAGCATGCCGTAAGTGGACACATTGTTCTAGTGCTCATTTTGTACCAGATTTTAGCTTCATGCTCAATATGCCCCACCTATGCCCATTGTGCCCAGGTACCGGGGCAAAATGAGCACATAGAACCTTTTTTTTTTAATATTTTAATAACTATTGTTCTCTGTATTTTTTTTTTTTGGCTTTCTTATTATTTTTAATTAATAAATGGACGACTTATGAATATAAGAATTTCGAGTTTTTTATTTTCTTAAGAAAAAAGAATAGTGATAATACTTAAGGTGACCGTTATGCCCCGGGTTCCCCTACATACATACATATTATAACTGTATATAAATTCTCTCTGGTGAACAAAAACCGAAGTAAGGTGTAAAATGTGAGATTTATTATTCAGTTAAACAGATGTTGAGATAACTTGTACCCCAGTTTGAAAAACGTAGTTTTGGGAAAAAACCCCACAAGCAGAAACAACTACTCCCTGTCACGCTGATTTATAATTGCTATAACTTTATCTAAACATTTACACTTTTTTGGACATCTCAAAGTGTTGTAACCCCTTAACACGTTGACGCTCACTTTCAAATCGGTGATGGACGACAAAAATGACTTTTTGTTATTTTTTTTAATTAGTTGGTTCTTGGGGAGTTCGATCAAGATATTATACTTACAGAATAAAATTAATATATTTTCCACCAAATATTCCTAAAAAATTATGGCCTCTATAGCCGTCATTTGTTTTTAATAGCTTCGATTTCACTGATACACAAAAGACGTCTATAGACGTCTTGGTAGCTGTAAAGACCATAACGATATTTGTTGAGAGTAATTTAGTAAAAATGAAATAAATATATTTTTATAAACATCAAACTATCCGTCACCTAAAACTGTTCGGCAGGCCCGACACCTACTAGGTATGGCGGGATGGTATCGACCGTTCATTCCGAAATATGCTGATCTAACTGCCTTCATTACCGACACTCTGAATAATCCCAGTCAGTTCCAATGGACACCTGAAGCCCATACTTCTCTGGAATTGTTAAAACTTACCTCTGTGCCGTTGTTAGTGAGCCCAGATTTCACCAAACCGTTCGTTATCCAGTGTGATGCGAGCCAACAAGGTATTGGGGAAGTGCTGTTACAACTAGATGACGATGGCCACGCGAAGCCGATAGCCTACGTCTCGAAAAAGTTGAATTCAGCACAGCCAAATTACACAGTCACAGAGTAAGAATGGTAGGCAGCGGTCTTAAGTGTACAGAAGTTCCAGCCTTTCATAGACCTTATGCCGTTTAAGATAGAGCTTGAAATGGCTGATGTCTCAAAAGGACCTCAGCGGTAGACTTGCTCGGGTGGAGTTTGAAGCTTCAAGGTTTCCACTTCACCATTGAACACAGAAGAGGAAGCTTGAACGTTGTCCGGGATGCTCTGTCACGAATCCACTTTGACAGCTTCTCACCATCTGAAGATTCTGGTCCGGAAGTTGACCTAAGCTCTCCATTTTTCAACTCGTTGGAATATGAGGAGTTGAGGCAGAAAGTTAAATCAACTTCTGATAAACTGCCAGATCTTTGTGTCAGGGATGGTTTCGTCTATATTCGGACTGTTCCGAGAACAGGACATCCGGTTCAGAAAGAAGAAGCTTGGAAGTTTTGGATTCCACGAGGGCTTATCTCCGACGTTGTTTCAAGAGCGCATGATCCGCCGGCTTCTCACGGGGAATGACAATTGATTTCAGAAACTACGTAGGCGTCTGTGACCTGTGTAAAGAAACCAAGGCCCCAATACCACTCTTAGACCACATATGGGAGTGCACTCTGTGAGAGAAGGATCATGGAAAAAGCTGTACGTCGACTTTCTAGGTCCATCTCCCAAGTCAGCGAAAGGAAATGTCTGCATATTAATAATTCTTGACCACATTTCTGAATTTCCGTTTCTCAAACCGATGGCCGAAGGCATCTACTCTTAATTTATATGAATTCATCGAGACAGAAACATTTCATGTGCTCGGAGTTCCGAAGACGATAGTCTCTGACAATGGAGTCCAGTTTTGTTCGGCTCAGTTCTCCGGATTACTGGATAAATATTTGGCCAAACACTTGCGAACATCAGTCTACTCGTCACAAGCAAACGCCTCAGAGCGAGTGAACAGGTGTCTATTGGCAGGGATTAGGGCATACATCCAGAAGGAACACACTAAGTGGGATGAGAAGCTAAGCCACATAGCTCCCTCAGGAGCTCAATCCAGCAAGTAACCGGCTTCTCACCCTACCGAATACTTTTAGAAGAGCAGATGATTGATCAAACGAGTTCCGATCACATCCTTAGGAACTTGGAACTCCTAATGAACCTCTAAGAGTAGATGCTGAAGAAAAACTAAGATTGATACGTGCGGGAGTGCAGAAAAATATGAGCTATGCTTTTGGATAGACCTCAAAAGCTTATAATCCTAGAACGAAGCCTGTTAGTTTCAAAGTGGGTGAAGAAGTGTACAGACGGAATAAGCATTCATTTTTTTTAAAGAAATTTCTAAAAAAAAAAATTGAGGGTTTTCTCTACATCAGGTCGAGGTATTGTTAATTTCATATTGGAATTGGAGGATACAATTCATGTATATACTATACCTACTTTATAGACTACATACATATTATATTACCCACGAAAACCATCCAGCGTAAACAATGCAAACACATTTTTTGTTCTTATTTCAGAATATTTTAAAGAAAATAAAATAAAATCCTCAGAAAAAAAACCGAGATCGATGTGTGCAGTGGCGTTATTAATGCCAGAGAAGGGGTCATACGGGTTCTGTTAACAAAACCCAGGAACCAATTTCCTGGTGCAACCCAAGCATAATCATGCGATATACTTATGTTATATTATTTTTGGTAAAATAAAATACTGGAAATCTTTGAAAATTTTTTAGTTACCAGTTTTGGCCCCAAAATGCGTGTTTTATCTACGCCACTGAGAAAGGGTGGGGGGGGGGGGGGGTTCAGAAAAGGGTTTTGTCCATTATTATGTAATTGTATTGTGCTTGCTGTTGCTGCTTCCTAGTCTAAAAACTTGGAATATGATATTTCATCGGATATATAATATAAAATTATTTCGTACATCAAGTTGCGTTATTTAATATGAATTTTGTTTGTTTAGTACCACTTTTTACCACGCAGGCTTTTACGAGCTAACAACATGCGTTCTGATCAATAAAATTTGATAACTTAATTTTCTGTCATAGTTAAAAAATGTAGTTTTACATTGCGTTAGTTTTCCTTTTTTACCTTTCCAATGCATTCCCACATTCACCTTACGATTTCGTCTAATCCCAATATTCAAAATACTCAAATATACCCAAAGCATACATATACTTAGCTATTTCTAATGAAATCAAAAGAATCTTACCTTTCCTCACTTAAACAAATTTTTAAAAATTCACAATTAAAAAAAAAAATCTATGCATAGTTGCCAAAAATTTTCAAAATATAAAAAATTCCACCAAAACCAAAAAATCCATAAAAATAATAATCAAAATTTTTTTACATACTCACTTATCATAGCACCGCAAAATACAAGATTATTAGGAATATTAAACATTGCAACCACAAAAGGATACTCATTAATTTTCGCTTCTACACCATTGGTAATTTTCGATGTAACCGACCATCCACAATCACAAGGTTGAGGTGTTGTTGTAATATAACATGAAAATAATCCAGCAGTTTGAGTTCCCGATGAAGTGTATGCGATTGCGAAACGATTAAATAATGATTTCCTTTGTAAATAACCAGCACCACAAAAATATTCACTGTTTCGTAAATTTTGATCTCCATCCACAGACATATAGAAAAATTCTGAAGTACATTGTGATGAAACCTATATATGCACGTATCAAATTCAAATTTATGGAATGTAAACACTGTCAATAAAACATTATGTCCATATTATTTATGTAAAAATAATAACCTTGTCCAAATTAATATTGCATTGAATATTAATTTCATAGTCTACAGGTGCAACAAGTGTATATCGACATGATGATCCTGACGGATAGCGATTAGGATAGTATGGTGAATTTACATACATTGATGCATTCGCTCCCAATGATACAGTATGATCACAATATTCAAACCATGCTTCAGATAGTTCGACATAAAATATCAGCGCCAACAAAATTTCAATTAGATACCCTTTAAAATTTCAAATTTAATGAGAGATTATACAAAAAATAAAATAAATACAAAGAAAAATAAAAAAAAAAAAATAAATTAAAAAAACTAACCAAAAAGTTTAATCGACGACATCCTTCTTGTGCTTAAGTCTGATAACAAATGATACTCTTTACGGTAGTTCTAGCAGTTTTGTTTTTATCTATTTCGTTAACAATTTACGACATTCATTAGCGATAACAATACACCTATGCAAATTCTTGGAAAGGTAATTATTCAAAAAAGAAAAAAAAAAATAAGAAAAAATGAGAAAAAAAATCTAAAACGACTTAAACACAGTTGAATTTGATGCCTACGATATAACTAACTACGGCAGTTAATGCCAAATTTTGTGATAAAACTGTTGATCCAGGTCGGCAATAAAAGGTCTTATGGAATTGAAGAATGAAGACACCTGAAACATCATGCTGTTTTCAACCACCACCATTATCTATGTTACACATATTTCAATAAAAACACTTGTGTCAATATTGAATTGAATTTGTGCGATGACATTGTTCCAACTTACAACAATAGGTAGATCAAGTTCATAACATTGGAGGGGTTGTAGTGGTGGTGGTTAGTGGTGGTGCATGACTACTTAATCTATTCTCTATACCAGCTGGAGGTCAAATTAAAATTATTAAACGCAACTATGTCATAACGGCTGCAGTAATTTCTGATAACATAGTCGACACTTTCATATATTACCTACCTACATACTATTTGTAGTGAAATGCACGCGGAGTTGCATATTTAGCAATAATTGTCAACTGCGGGATCGCAGTTCTATCCACCACCTACGCTGCATTTCGCGACATTTCAAATGAAACTCACGTGCACAAATAAAATTAACTCCGATGCTCCATAACGATAACGATAAGGTATTCTCTGGAAATTTTGTTTTGAAGTTCGGATAGTTCAATGATAACTAGGTGGAGGATACAAGGGGATATCACTCATTAAGAACAGCTGTTGTTGTTGATTTGGTTGGATTCGGCAAGGTTCTTGCCCCAAATTCTAAACAATAAAAGGAGACACCTACACTTTGGTCTTTTCTTATTAATTATTGTGTTCGGTTCTATTATATCATGCGGTGGTGAGGTGATGGGAAATTTTGTTTTGACAAATTATAAATTAACTAAAAGTGACGGTCGTCAGTGATAAGATTTTCTTACAATTTATAATTAAGCGACGACGTTTTATGTGCACAGCTGGAGTGATGATGTTTTATCAGTAATTTTTGAACGAAATTATAATGAATTTAAATAGCTAATTAAATGTTGGAAGTTTATTAGGAATTTAGAATGTGTGGGGATTAGTTTCGGAGTTCGTATAGTTTTGGTTGAATTTTTCTTAAATGTTTTACTTAAATCGTAGTAGCAGGTTTCTATTATGAAGATGTATACAAAAGTCTCTACTCGGCTTTTAAAAATTAGAAAAAAATGTTTTTGAGTCTCGTAGATTTTTTAACAGAGATTTGTTCCCAGGTGAACTTATGTCAATATTAGACTGATTTGTCGAGCTCTCGTCATTAGTAGGACATGAATTTAAGAATTTAACAGAAAAGTGTTGAACAATAAAAAAAGTTGTGTTATGTGTGTAGATTTTTGAGGCCATTCCCTTTAACTCGTACACGAAATTGTCTGTCTATTTATTTATATATTTCTTTTTTGCTATTTTCGACACTCTCGTAGACCCACTTGGCACACAGGTTCATGTTGCGTGACAATTGAATCTATCAAAATTTGAACCGGAAAATATCCATGGAAAATCCGGAAAATCGGGAAAAATCATTTGAAAATTTGGTACAAATTTGAATAGTGATAAATCCGTTTCAGGAAAAATGCAGAGTTTTCCTATTTTTCCGGAATTTTCTGACTTTTCCGGAAAATTTTCCGGTAAAAGAGTTTTCTAAATTATGCAGGATCAAGTTCCCTATCAACTGGCATCATTACTTTCTCTCCGACAATGGTGAAAACTTGCAGAAAAAATCGAGGAAAATTCATGTAAAACGCTTTTCCGGAGTTTTTCAGACCAAGGAAGCGTTTGAGCGTTTTTCAACCTAAGACAAAGTTGTAGAGCGAAATGAGTTACATAAAGTTGCTTTGGTGGAAAACTCCATGGAAAACCCGGAAAAGCGGGAAAATTATCGGACAAATTATCATCGATATGAAATCTGTTTCAGGAAAAATGCAGAATTTTCCAATTTTTCTGGAAAACTTTCCGAAAATTTCCGGAATTTTCCAACTTTTCCGAAAAATTTTCCGACAAAAAAGTTTTATAAGCTATGCGGAATCATATTTTTTCCGCACTACTGGCATCAATACTTGCTCTTCAACAATCAAGAAAACTTGCATGAAAAATCGAGGAAAATTCATGTAAATTTTCAAAAAAAATTCATAGTGATAGGCATAGTCTGGAAAATCGGGAAAATTCAGTAAATCAGTGTCCTTTCTGCCGTCATTAAATTGTTTTAAAATATCTCCATGCAGCACGTAATAACAATTTAGTTAGCGTGAAAGAGGCAGAAAATAAAATAAGTAAAAAACGAGTTTTCAAACAAAACTGAGGCCAAGCCGCATGAAAAAGTAGAAAATAAACTTTTCTTCACACACAGAGGTGGACTCAGATTTTATTCGCTGACAATCACCGATATATTTCAGTATGATCAATCAGAGGTAATAAGTGATTTGATTCATGAAGAGAAAGAATATTCAAGAGAAATGTCCCAATCGAAAAATCCGAGTCCACCTCTTTGTGTGAAGAAAAGTTTATTTTCTACTTTTTCATACGGCTTGGCTTCAGTTTTGTTTGAAAACTCGGTTTTTACTTATTTTATTAGATTTAGATTAGGACTTAGCGGGGCGAGTGCCCTTTGACCTGCAGCCATACATTAACTTATTGTACATCGCTTTCTTTACAATTTATTCAACAGTCCTACTCTTCCTAGGTAGAACAGTATTTTTTTTTGGATGAAGTTTTCTCAAATCAAAGTCAGCCGGCTTTAAGAAATATGAGCCAAAGGCCTGGAATCTACATTGTGCAATGGCCTCGCATAAGTCGTTCTCCGATGTTTCATCTTCTTCCGAGACACATCCTACATACATCAGTGGAGGATGATATGCCTATCCGATGCATATGTCCGGTTTGAACGCCTGTAATGTTTCTGAGTTCATCCCTAGACAGCCTTGAAAGATCTTTGCGCTTCTTTGATGAAGCTCCTTTAATGAATCTTTTGCCTTGTCTGGACCTTATCATTGAAGAAGTCCATTTCTGGTCAATTCGGTTTTGGATCCAGTTTTGGATGGTAAGCTTCACCGTGTTGTAAGAGATACCTTAAAATGGTTCCGGTCCTATGAAAAGCTTAGATGCTCCGTTTTTAATAAATATGTTTGCGTTATCATTCCTATCTATTCCTAAGTGTCTTGGGGGGTATTGCAGGGTTAGGTGATTATTTGTGCTAAACTAAGGTTTGTTAATGATTGAGTGCACTCCCACATTAACTTCATTTTGATCTCACAGATGATGAGATGGTTTTCAAGGCCGGTTGGTTATTTGTTATAGACATATATTTTTTTGTTAGTATAGGATAGACTGAGGTTTTCGTATGCACATTTAGAGATGGCATATACTTCCGCCTGCAATATTGAGGCGTATTTTCCTAGACTTAAGTAAATATGAGCTCTTGGCCTTACACCATATATATTCCTGCTCCTACTCCTTTCTCGGTTTTAGAACCATCGGTGTACCAAACTAGAGCTTCATTTTGTATGTGTGTGTATATATGTGCTTCGCTATTTTGGTCTCTTCTCCGCATCTTTTGCAATCTGATCTATCGATTAATTCCATTCTATATGTATCCTGTGTTATGTGAGAGAGAAATGTCCTATCCGGTGATAAGAGACACCAGGGTTTTTAAAAAGACATTGTTTATTCTGGTTATTCTACAAAATCAAGTCGATTGTTCTGACAGTCGGCCTCGTATCTACAATACTTGAGGTGAGATTTCTTGTGATATGGTGAGACTTCGAATTCATTCCATAAGTCGTTCGAAGTCATCTGCCTTTTTTATTTCTGCATATATTATCTATATCCTGCCTGAAACCCTATCTTGTGAGAGTGTGTTCAAGGTGATCTTACACTTCATTAACAATTTGGAGGTGACACAAGAGGTTTGAGAAGCGAAAATAGCAATTTGACTGCCCGCATTTATGGTTATCTCTTCGTTTTGTATAACTAAATTTTTGAGATACTTTTTTAGACTAGTCTATAATCTTGACTTTATTGGGTAGCTACTTCTTGTCAAGTCTTGGGGAGGTACAAAATATTGAGTTCAGATGTATCCTGAATTTCCCAAGGGAAGTAGGATGGATCTGGAACGATTTTGGTGGTTATCCCATGAGGACTATGGGCACAATGGACTCACTGCTTGTCGTAAGTGAAGCAGGCTAGGCACTTCTATCGGCACCCATCCTACCTAATCTATAAGCTATAATCTTGACTTCAGTATGGAAGATCTTCAAAATTTTCCAGATGTATGTTATCTACCAGTTTGGAGTCGTCTGTATAAAGGGTGAGATGAGTCAAGAGCTGAAGTAATGAGAGTCATAAATGAGATTGACGTGTTGAAAATGACGATCAGCAGGAGCACATCAAATATCTGGCATAACAGATTGTACTAAATTTAATATTGGAACAGCAGGGTGTTTCCCACTAGGAGGTCAATAGAGCGGGAGCTGATAGTACTCACCTAGACGAACCAAAAATTGAATGGCAGGAAGCGGGGGGGGGGGGGGGGGGTGGGCATATCAACCGTTTAGGAGTTACAGGGTGATTAAGAAAAAAAGCTAGTTTTTCACAAAACACCCTGTATATTAAAACTACAGGGCGTACGGTCACAATTAAGAGCTCATTATATGCACAGCTTCATGGCCTTTCCAACTACTGCTCAACCAACCGCATATCCCTCTCCCATCAATAGTTATTGTTGTCTAAACTAAAAATTTCGGATTTTCTTTCATTTTTTTAATTTTACCTCTATTATTTTTGGAAAAAGATCGTTAACATAACTTCTTTTTATAAAAACTGTAAACTGCAGCCTCTCCTCTTTTATATGAAATTATCATTACATTGTGAATCCTGGATTTTTATGCCATTTCTTCCTTATTGGTTTTTAACATATGCGCAGATCCTACAAGCTTTGCTTGTCCTATCGGTTAGGTGTGCTTTCGAGGTCAGTTTTTATCTAGTATTATTCTTAGTTATTTAACTCTACCATTTAATTCTACGTAAAGCCTACAGATGGCAGGTTTGTTGCAGAAATATTTATTTTCAAGCTAAAATCCTTAGCCTAGTTGGTAACAATCAACAACAATCAACAACGTATGGTGTCTGTCATCATTCATAGGATTTCGTAGAAGGCCTTCGAAATGTAATCCTTCTCTATATTTTTAAGTTTGTAATATAAGCTTACTTCTCTGGATTTGTTGCTTTAAAAAGTATATTCTAAAGTTTTCTTTATAAGTTGCCCATAAGCGTCCACTTCAGGAAAGTCATTACGACAGTATTCACTGCAGCATTATCGTAGGCAGCATTACCGGAAGAATAACCTGCCTTTTCTCCATGAACTTCTTCCTAATTTTACCAACATCAACTGCGGCAATTTTAATGAAACCCTTCGAGGTGTGCAAGTTTTCTTTTTTGAAATCAGGAGCATCTCCCTCGTTGGATCTTTTTCTTTTGAGTTTTGGGATATCAGTTTTGGGCATGCTTGTAGCCCGGGTTTACGTAATTATTGAGTTGATGAACTGGAGACACTTGTCATCCAAATGGGTAAATTTTTTATGTTTGGGATTCAATTCATAAAATTACTCGCCACATTTAGAGGGTAGCGAAGCTTACCGGCTCAGGAGTCCTAATACCTAGTGAAATATCCTATTGGTCTTAGATACCGTCTATTTGAGAGATTTATGCAGATTGCTTTCTTTCCCATCATTAGATTAGGTTCCATTTTTGTGCTCCCTCTCTAATATCCGTTTAAATACTTGATGCGGCAGTTATTTTTTAATTTTAATTTTAATTTTTTACATGTAGTAAGTAAAAATATGCTTTGCAACTCTAGAATCTTTCAAAAGAGGAATGACTTCGTGTTACAGATCCCGATTCGCTTACAGGCAATAATGACACCTAACATAGCACCTAGAAAGATTCTTATAAAATTTACATTAAAATTCTTCTTAATAAGACCAGGACTCCGTCTCTGATCTTATCACTGCGATCAATTAAATCTTCAGAGTCCATGCAAACTTAAAGTCTTTGATAATTTGTATGCAGTTGACGGAAGCTGTAAATCCTAATTGATACATATGCTATTGAGAAGCGGTGAGATGTATTGTTAACAAGCTGTATGCGTTGCGTCTATGAGCTGAGATAACTCTCCTGGCAGGCAATTGCTTTGACTATAACGGCATCTCTTTCAAAGAAGGTGTACGGATGTATTCCTGAAATGAAAATGCATTTGGCTGGTCTAACAGTATTGAAGCTAGCATCAATAGCGGTCAATAGCTGAACTAAAATAAGATTACAAGTCTTGCGCACAAAGTAGATGAATTTACGTAAGACTCGAAATGGTATTGAATGACGAAAGTAACATAAAATAAAAAATAAATATGTAAAAAGTGAAAAAACCTAATCAGTAGTAAAAAGAAACGGCTTCTCTTCTCTAGTAAACTTTTGTAGTAAGATTTTTTACACATTTAATTGCTGTTGCGCTTATCTTAAAACTTAATAATTTCTGAGAAGATAACCGCCATTATGAAGTGTATTAATACGTTTTTGGCGGGAATGAAGCCTGAATGCCGTATGTTTGTTTGTTTGTTTGTTGTTAAAATATTATCTCAGATGTTATGAATGATTATGCTTTATGGTCTTGATATAAGACCGTATGCATTATTTTACCTACGCCTTATTTGTCAATAAGAAGAGATGTGAACTTGAACTCTGAGCTAAACTTAAATCAGAAATGTTATAAACAGTAAAATTATCAAAGAAACATCTGTGTGTTGTGTAGGAATCGGGAAAAGTAAAATGATCAACTCACAGGCGAGATTCAAACCAGCTTACTTTATTTTTTCAATTTCTGTTCCATAACGGCAGTGAAATCAGACAATTTCCCGATTTTACGGCTTAATGTCACATTTCAACACTTCATTTGACGTTTATCTTTTCGTTAGCGATTGTGAAAAATACAAAAAAATAGGATAGCACAGTGGAATAGTTGCCACTATTATTGTTGACAGTTATTCGATAATTAATCGATTAATTGACATGTGTTAAGGTTCCGACATACGTTCATGCAAATTCTACGACTTGGCATGCACATGCCAAATTGTAGACAAAATTGGATGTTAATTTTATGTCGCTCACGCACCGACTTATACAGGGTGTTTCCCCTTAGGAGGTCCATAGAGCGGGAGGTGATAGTACTCACCTAGACGAACCAAAAATTGTATGGCAGGGGGGGGGGGGGGCAATATCAACCGTTTAGGAGTTACAGGGTGATTCATAAAAAAAGCTAGGTTTTCACAAAACACCCTGTATATTAAAAACTACAGGGCGTGTGGTCACAGATAAGGGCTCACTGTATGTAGAACTTCATGGCCTTTCCGAACGATAGCTCAACCAGCCCCGTACCCCTCTCCCCTGAGAAGTTATGAAGGTCTAAACTAAAAATTTCGGATTTTCTTTCCTTTTTTTTTTACTTTGACCTTATTATTTTTGCAAAAAGGTCGTTAACATAACTTTTTTTTATAAAAACTGTAAACTGCAGACTCTCCTCTTTAAGTTGACCTATTACATCCTCACATTGTTCACATTTGCTAGAAAAGAGCACTGATGTCCGAAAATGCTGTCTGCTACAAAGATGGACAGATCATTCGTATACGTTACAAAAAGAGGTCTAATCCTGCTGGATACGAGATGAACATTTTTTCAGCTTTGAAAGGTTTCACAGCAACACCATATAGAACAATGCCGAATTGGAGACCTTCAGAAGGTCATAAATCCAAAAAATCTGAACCGAATGAACACATCTGGAGTCAGGCTATTAAGATCAGGTGATGTGTGACGATCTTAGATATCTTATTAAGATAAGCATGTCTATGCTTCTTGTATAGAGGCTCCCAAAATTCGTGAAAAGATCAATTTTTTTGCATTTTTGGATATATCCAACAATAAAATTTCCACAAATTTCGAATAACTGAAACGTGCAGTAGATATAATCTCAAAGAATAATATAGATCAAAAATAAATATTTTATTATCATAGGCATAAGATAGTATACCACACATTAATCAGTTTAAAACGTGGCTCCCGTACTACAATATATGTATGTAGATCGCGTTATTTGCTTACGTAATTTTTTTTTAAGTGGTCAAAGCGGGATGTGGTGGTGATCATTTTTCTTTAAAAGGGAGTAAATTTGCTTCCTTATAATGGTGTTCCATTGAGAAATGATTAAAATTTTCTTACCAATGATTAGTTTCAAATTTGTCCGGATTTATATACATATATCCAGTTTTGGACACAGATCTGGTATCCAGTGCCGATCATGCAATGTCCACTGCCTCATAAGTGAAACATTCTTTATTTGGTAGATAATAAATCATCGTTTAACAAATTTCTATGATATAAAGATGAATGGAAGAATTCTTAACAATATTGGAGAGATTTTTAATGTATAAAGACTAAACAAAAAGGGTCCGGGAATCGAACCTTGGGGTACATCATAACTTATGTATAAGAATGTGGATAGTAAGTTTTGCGCCTTAACCGCTTGCTGTCACTCAGAAAGAAAAGTTTTGAAGAGATTAATTGCTGAAGAGGAAAAATTGGAGTTTATTTGGAGCTTTATTAATATACGCGGGGCTATGGTTAACTGAATCAAAGACCTCAAGTAGAACGAGGCCAGACAACTCATCAGTGTCTAGAGACTTATTGATATCTGAACAAACTTTTAAACAAGCGGGCTCTCAACTATGCTGGCGCCGAAACACCAACTGTCATGAAGATAGAAGATTATTTTATTCGATAAATCCATTCGCTTGCTTACAAACAACTCTAAAAAACTTTACTAATGAAGCACAGAAGACTGATTGATCGGTAGAGTCGTTACCGCCGTTAGAAATACGCTCTTTTGGGATTTGGACAATAAAGTCGTTTTTCCATGAAGTTGGATATTGGGAAACCATACGGCAATAATTGAATATATGGGAAAGAATATGAGCTATGGGGAGAACATGTCGTGACCAGCAGCTGTAGATTTGACCTTGTTCAATTCTGCTAAAACCTCAGAACTATCAACGTAGCGGAATATGACGTTCTCATACTGATTACTGTCAGGTGTAATTTCACTTTGCCTCCTCGGAAAATGGCTGGTTGCATTAGTTGAAAAGAATGTCTGTTTTCGACTCTCGGGATCTTCTTATTCTTCTACTTTTGTGATGAGTTGCGAATCTTTGGGCCTTTCTGTAACGCTGGAGAAACGCGCCTCGGCAGAACCCTATGGGGTATAACAGCCAGCTAACGAATTTGTTATATAGTTGTATGGTTGTATTTTATTTTATGACTGTTGTTAATTTGTTTCTATGGTGCGAACTGATTAACTTGTTGCTTATCTTCTGGAGTGTCCTCTTTTGGGTGTTTATTATCGTGTCTTAAATGCGAGCTTCTTTGTCACTTCTTGAGACAATGTGCAACCTTTGACTGATGGCTACGGTTGACTTAAGTGTTAACAACTTGGAGAGGCAAGAGAAAGGAAGGTGCTTCCAAGCAAAGCAATGAATGCTAGTACCATATTGAGCTTGAGTACCAACTAGGGCCTGATTACGTTTGCAGAAGACCTGCAGCTGAAGCAAAGTTTTTAAGTTCATTCAGTGAGTCCTGATTGATAGGAAACAAGATTTCCTCTAGTGTGGTAGCTCTGTGGATCTGTCTAAAATTGATTCTTAGGGAATTGAATCGGGTGCACCCAATTATGTTGTGCCCTGCCCGATAGTGTTTGGAGTGTTGCAATCTAAACAATTTACCAAGTCTAACCTGCCAATTGTCTGTAAGAGTTTGGCGTCGTAGCTGTGACCCGCATAAAGACGATTTAGAAATTGGCATTCCTTAGGGAAGAAGCTCCAATCTAGCCAGGGAGGTTTTAGCGGACGTAGAAAGTATCTAGCAAATGTAGCACCTTTGGTGCAAGAGGTGAGGGTGAACTCATTGGTCCACTCTTCATAGATTGATGCTCTAATATCAACCATAGCATCATCAAAGGAGATTTTTGTCTCAGATACATGGTCATGTAAGATGGCTTGTTTCGCTTTGATGTCAGCAAGTTCGTTCAGTTTTAGGCCTTTGTGACTCGGCATCCAAATGATGTGGAACCTGCATGAGGGGGTGGAGCTGGCCGCTTTATGAATTGTGTGGGGGTGGTATGACGGTTCAGGGCTTTCCAGGGCTAGACAAGTCGCTTTGCAGTCTGTAATGATTAACTGTCTTCTTGTACCTACATCAGTTAATTGCTCCATGGCTAGATGAATTGCCAAAAGTTCTCCAGAAGTGGACGATCTGAGCACATCGTACTTTTTGGTGATAAAGGAGAGAGTGGGGTAGCTTACAGCACTGATGCCAGTGTATGAAAGGGAGTAGGACACATCGGTCCGATAAATACTCTAGCCATTGGTGTGATATTGATCTATTATTCGCAAGTATATCAGATTGAGTTCTTCGTCTGTAATAGTTGGTTTGCATTTACCAGCCCTGTCGAGTATTCCACAGTCTATGGTAAGGTTGCAAGCAGTTAGAGTAAGCGGACATATACCCATTTTGACAAAAACGTCTTTGAATTGTTTCGCAATAAGTGCATGACTGGATATGCGGTTATTTAACGGTATGACTTTCTCAATTTGAGAAGTTCCCGAACTTAGTAGTTTGCCAAATTCCTTAGCCAGCAGCAACAGCAATTTGCTTCTGTAAATTGGAAAAATGTGGAAACCTTCACGATTTTGCGTGTCATCCTTGCTCAGGGGCCATGCTAATCTTGTCTGTATCGTTCCAATTTTAGTATATGTTCTGCCGAAGCAAGAACACTCTCGGGATCAATATCATATTTATGTACCTATTTTCCGGATGTTGCATCATATTTTTTTGGTTGGTAGATCTGAATTTAGCTTAGTTTCGAATTTGTTTTTTTTATTCAGTTGTCAGATTACGAATTCTCTTACAACGAGTATGAACAACAGAGTCACGTGATCTTTTATAAAGACTTCAGCAAGAAAAGTAAAGTAAGTTCAAGTGTGATCCAAGGACAACGTTGTGGAAATATTTCCCTTGGCGTAGAAGGACGTGCAGTTGATAGAATTGTAAAAGTAGATTGCGAAACATCTTGTAAGTTACAGAGTTCTTCATCCATGGTCAATAGTTACGTTCGTCAGAAAAAAGCTTATAATTTATGTTGTTATAATCACGATAGAAGAAGGATTCTGAATTCATAATGGGGCCTAGCCTTAAGTCATAAGACAAAAAGAGAAAGTCGTGATAATCCCATACCATTCTGAACCTCATAACTACATTAATCAGTCGGCCAATGGTCTCTAACTTAGATGTGCTTCATGTTTTTTATGAGCGTTCATATTTTATCTAAGATATTCGTAAATATAACACCGTTCCAGCAATTGTCATCTCACCGTGGATATTTCATGAGACTACCTTATTTTTTTTTTTTTTTGCTATTTGGGTTTCTCAAGGCATAGTTGAATTATTTTTCAGGTGCACTTATAATATTACTTTTCGAGTAAAAACGCCTAATATGCTTTAACAAAAATTGTTCGAGAAAACAAAAACCCGTCCTTTGCTAATTCAAGAACCATCCCCGAATACACCACCAATTGTCGTAATCCTGCTGATAAATAATAAAAAAAAAAAAATCATTTTTCCATTAAAATTTGTTGCTAAAATTCAAATTATTTCCTCCAATAAGTAAAAATCCATTATTTCCTCGCCAAAAAAATCTCAATTTGCAATAAATAATTACCAAAATACGAGTATATACCCTAGGCCACTACCCACCCTACGTTTCTATTGTATCCTTCGTCTTCTTCAGCGGGAGGTATACGTGATTATTTATTTACGTCAGTTGAATGCAACTTTTTTTGTGTTAATTGCATTCTGAAATTAGTAAATTCCCTGTTTTTAGCATTGTTTTTTTTTGTTCCGTACAATATTCATCCTCCAGCCAGGGTCCAGCTACAGTTATAGCCAGTACTGCCTATCATAGGTACCACATACTAACTAAAATGTAATATAGAGAGGTAGGTAGTAGGTAGGTACTCTCTCGTTCATATAACTGTATCACATTATGTTAAGTTGAAGGTACGCATAATCGGTACCTGTGTAAAAAATTAGAAAAAATTATTACATACACATTTATGTATATAACACAGTCTGATGGAACCAATCAAAACTACTGTTTACCATGGCAAGAGCGCACGACATCAGCTGAAGGACCACGTGAATAACATCGCTATTTCGCTGGAAAAGCTGCACGAAAAGCAGTTTTTTTCGTTTCGTTCGTGTATTTGTATTGAGGATAAATGTGAATGTGTGATGATGTGGGAGAGCGCGAAAAAGCTTACACAGAGAAAAATCTTTTTTCTGTTGTTTTTGTTTTTTATTTCGTTTTTCTGATTTGTTTTTATATATGGAGGGGGAAAATCTTTTCGGAAAAATCACCAGTATTTTTGCGCATGTGCATGAAAAAGCAAAACAATGAAAACCACGTGGAAAACTGATATTTTACATGCATTTTTTTTCATTAGTTTTGAAATGTGTCTTTGTGGAATTTGTACGTAGTTTTTTTTGTTTTTTTTATTGTTTTTGTTTTTATATTTTGACATCTAATCGTAATTCAAGATAACAAAAATTGTTTTCGTGAAGGTTTGGAATGTGGATAATACTTAAAATAGAATGGAATTCATGTGTGTGACAAGAAATCGCAATGTGAAATTATTTCGGAAATAACTTAAGTGAAACGTCTGTCACTATTTTAGTTGATTTGCCTAACAATAAGTCAATCAGATATCTTCGAAACCAATGTCCTCGAAGATTAATAATTAATTATATATGCAGGAGCTACCAAATGTTTGTTTTTATATATTTTCAAACCAAGTTCAGGGGATACCCTATATGATATGAAAGTACAGCATGGCAGAAAGGAGATAGGGTATAATAAGGAAAACATGTTGAAAGTGACGGAGGTGTTGATGTATAATGCTCTTAATCCTTCGAAGATTGTCAGCTTGAGGAATCTAAGTTATTGTGAGAAGGGAGGGAGGGGACTGGAGATATATCTCTGGATAAGCTGTCTATCTACACCAAGATGTTCCTACAGTGGGTATTCAAACACATGGAGATCATATGGAATAAGAGGGCTGATCTACTAACCAGGACCGGCACTTGTGCCAGAACCAGCTATGAGCGTTGTCATATTGGTGATTAGGTCTCTCATCAAAGTGGATATTGGCATGAAGCATCAGCAGCGATGGTCGAACCTGAGTACTTGCAGGCGTACAAAAATTTTTTTTTTATGGTCCTAATAGGAATTTCTCAAACTTTTTCTTGAGGCTCGGAAGAAAACAATGCAGCACTATTGTTGGCATTATCTCCGGCCACAGTTCGTTTCATGCTCCTCTAACAAAGATTAGTGTTGTTAACAGGCCTACCTAAGTCTGTGTCCTGCTTTGAAGAACAGCCTTAGACAATTGAACAATTTCTCCGGGCTTGTCCGGCCTTGTCCGGCCTTTATTTGGAGCAGGCTGAATACGCTTTGGTCTGCTCTTCTATTTGTGCATGAGCTGAATATCATATCTCACCTATACATATTGCGCTTCATTAAGAGAACAGGAAACTTTTAGCAGGTTAGCACAATGAGCGAGCTTGGCTTTCGTGAAAGTATATAGAAGAAAAAAAAACACCTGCTGGTAGACAGAAGTTTGTAGACTGTATTAAAGTATTGAAGTTGGTTGCTTACAATATTTACGAAATTTTAAATATGCTTGTCCAATTTCTAAAGATAAATGTCGATATGCAAAATGTTATTAAAAAAAAAAAATAGATAAAAGTAAAAAGTAAATGTTCAGATTTATGCTAGGTGGAAATCCTCTTTTGATAAATTCCCGCCCACTGGTAATAATTCTGTAGTCTTCCTTATATAGAAGTGAATCTGAGACAAGGTTAGGAAGAATCTTGTCAAAACTTATCTCCATAATAGCATCTAGGTGCAAATACTTCTTTGCATTGTATTATTTTTTGCGTCAAAAAATTTCTAAAAATCGAATTTAAAATTTATTCGGTGTATTTTGCGCCATCTCTCGGCAAGAGAGTGCACAATAAGTATGCAGTTTTTTTTATCAGGTTCAAGACTTATGCCAATTTCGTATTTTTTTTTTGTGCTGTGACACTATTGTTCCCGATGTGCGATATGTAAATATGTACACAATACCGTGTCTAAGAATAGAATGTTAAATTTTAAACCAACCAATCAACGAGCTCCGTGAAATTGAAGCTAGTTTGATTGTATAAGTGACTTTATACTGGGATCCGTTTTTGTTTGTGATACTAACTAAAAACAACATAAAAGGAAACAACCAATAAACCAAGTTCCTCAGATGTCACCTGAAAAGTTAAATTAAAAAAAAATAAATAAAAGAAACGAGTACTGCAAATGATCGTGACCAAGTTGTAGTGGAGGCCTACAATGGACTTAAAAAGATGTTGAGATCTCGAAATGAAGTTGGTCGCAAGAAAAGAAGAGTCTAGTAAAGCAGCAAAAATGTCAAGACCAACAACATTGACATCAACAACTGAGATTTGATACCTATCAAGCATGTCAAACTAAAAATATTCAAAGCAAACAATTCTTATATTATTTATATTATATTTCAGAAACCAAAATGCTCTATGTAAAAGTGAAAGGTCGTTTAAAATTAATCTGCAGTACTGTAGGTGTGATTAAGAAATTTGTTGGGTTTTTATAAAAGAAGAAAAACGTCCCATCCACAAATCCTGCATTTCTACAGCATTCCGTGGTGATCTGAACAACTTAGGTATATCAAAAGGAAACTTCTTTTTATATTAACTGACGTCGATTTTTATTAGTATACATAGAAATCGGACCCTAAAAAAGAAACCGTTTTAAGAGTCAATTTAAGAAGGAAATTAATATTGCTAACAAAGTCTAACGCTCCGTAAAATAGAGCAAGAAATTCTTTTAATCCTGGTGAAATAAGGAATTTAATAGCGTTACTAGAGATGCTCTTAATATTTGCTAATAAATATAAATACAATTACAGAATTATAAGGACTTACAGGCAGAAGCGTATCTAGCGGGGGGGGGGGGGTAGTTGTCGTTCTCCCTGTATCAAAATGTGGTGCCTTCAAAACAAGATTATATTAATTTAAACATAAATATATCTCCTGAAACCCTGAATTTTGTAGTTTATTTCGAATACTTAAATCCTTTAACCCTAAAAACAACATCTATATTTCGTCATAACCGAAACAGTGCATGCCCCAGAAACGCAGCTTTGCAAAACCGTCGAGCAATACTTCCCAAGCCATGAAAAAGAAATTCTTATTAAATGTTCAACATATGCAAAAGTGACTTGATATTTCTGCAGTTTTTTCAAATAACTCGTTATCTGCAAAATTTACAATTTTAAACTAAATATACCATTCGACATAAAATTTTATATTTTATAATCCTGCGTACTCTGGTATAGCAATTACACTATTATTAACAAAAGAATAACCACTTATGTACTCAAAAATCTTAAAATATTTTTTCAAAAAACAACACAAGTAGACATGCTACCGAGAAGTTAAAAAAATTGATCAAATAACAATGCAAGTGCAGATGAGTTGTTATTTTAAAATGAAATTCAGACTTTTTTTTGATTTTCATTGTTTTGTTTGATTATTCTTCAATTTTTGTTTGTGTATGTATTAACAACAATAATAAAAGATGGCGTTTATCAATACCAGTATTAAAAACATTCATTTTCATTTCCAGTCATTTTGCCTGATAAAATTTCATGGCTTTCGCGATTTTTCTTGTTTTTCAATAAACCGCATAAGTGAATTCCTGTAGCGATTACTGATTTCATATAAATATTCATCTTCAATTGAGTCGTTAATTCGCACACAGTATATTGAAAAAAGTGTTATAATTGAGAGGGACAAACATTGTATGTGGAACTTTTTCGCCATATTTAACATTTTTTGAAAAATAGTTTCAATATATTGTTAATAAAATTTATTTCAAAACGTCCTATGAGAAAACGAAAAAAAAATCCACAATTTGGTTATTTCCCAAAACTTTTTCTCATTTTTTTCGACTTTTCCCTCGCTTTCTCAAAACTAGCTTTTTGTAGATAACGAGTTATTTGAAAAAACCACAGATTTAATTTATTCAATTTCAATTTTTTTTAATTTATTCAATTTATTAAATTTTTATTCAAAAAATACTTTGGTATAGTACACAAGACTTACACAGTCTTTTGAAGTACAATTTAGATACAGGAAATTGACTAAGAGGTCAGAATAGATAAACTATTAGAAAATTAAAGTTAAGACTAGTATGCAAGTTACATACCTAACTACATATAAATCCTTTAAGTAGTACATATATCGTATAATTCGGTGTAGAAATTTAGTTGAATTGTACAATTTAACTAACATAGCGGTATAATAAAGAATATTGAAATTAGATGGATTATACAGTTAAAAATATACAAGAGAGAAACAATCTAATAAAAGTAACAATCGCAAATAATTAAGTTCTAACTTACATACTAAACAAAAATAGTAGATCTAATTGTATAAAATAAAGTTACAAATATAAATTGTTTACAAACACAAAAAAACCTAATAGAAATATGCTATAGAGCCTAAGATGTTTATTATTCATACAAGAAAATAGTCTTCCAGCAATTTAAGGGGTAACGGTACTGTATATTTTGGAAAAATCGTTTTTTTTCATTGGCTTAAAAAATAGGGTAAACCCTCTAGAATAAGAAAAAAAAGGTTCCGTGCGAGAAAAAACAATTTTTTCTTTGAAAATGGAGGTCGCCACCAGGCGCGCCAAACTTGATCCGAAATGACTACCTGAAGCCTGAAACACAATTGGAGCTTTTCACCCAGCTTTATCGCCAGCTTTCTTCTAAAGCTGACAGAAAAAGCCGAAATGAACACAACTGACCGTTTTGACATTTGCAACTTTAACTTGTTTATCCGTTAGTTTAGCGACAGCAAGCGCATTTTTTTATTTTTTCCAATAAAAAGCTATTCTCAAAACTTAAAACGCGTTTTTCTCGAAACACGGTTTTTCAAAATGGCACTCAGCATAACTCGAACAATTTTCATATTTTCGACTTGAAATTTTGACCAGATGTGAACATTAACATTATCTAGAGAATGCCGTACGGGATTTTTAATAACTTTATTTGTTGATTTTTTATTAGCAAAAAACCTGCCGTTTTTTGCGTCAAAAAACAATCTTTTTTTCAAACGCGCGCGAAATCTACAAAAATTAATATTTTTAAAAATCCGTACGGCATTCTCTAGCTATAAACCTCTAGCACAACTGGTGCACATTTAAATCCGCGTGTGTGGCACAAATTGTTGCCACTCACTTTAAGGAATTATTTTTAACTGTGTCGATCAGGACGTACTTTCGTTTCACTGCGTAATTCATCAGAAAGCACTATCCGCACAGACGTTTCCAAAAGAATTGTATGTGTGGACTTAGTCACAAAGATAGGAAACTAAATAATGGCAAAAGAGCTCTCTCACAGAGGGCTTTCTGGGTTATTAGAGGAAGCAAATAGTCAATATTCTGATCTTTTGCATAAAATAATGCGTTGTCTGTCCAGATGCTCAGTACAGAAACATTTCATTTCGTGCCTTGAACATAATGAAGTCATTCCTACTTCAAAAATGATTTGAATAACCTGAGTTAACTAATGATGAGTGGATACAAAGTTTTTATATTTCCGTTGATTGACATCCGAACATGCAGTGGCTCAGACAATCTTAAACCACAAGTCCAGCGAGGAGACATTTTGAATTATTTAGCGAGTCATTTAACTTGCAACAGTTAGTAGATAGCCCAACTGGTTTGCCTAATATAATTGTACATAGCGCCAACCTATTAGATCTGTTTCTAACATATCATCCTAACAAGTACTCATCTCCTCTTGGTAGCTCGGATTATTGTCTCGTTTCAACCCAATTCTCCATATCATCACTGAAACCCACTAGTCACCCTCATAAAAAGCTATTGGTGTGGCACTGTGATCAAGCTGATTGGGCTTCACTTAACAAATTCATTCGAGTGTTAGACTAGTCTGAGTAGTTACAATACGGGGCAAGCATGGTCAAGTCATATCCGACCTCATGCAAATAGCCCCCTCCAAAGTCTGCACGTGGTGTCTAAATAAAGGCCTTAGCATAAACCCCAACAAAACGGTTATCGTTCCGTTCACAAGAAGATCGAAGCTTTCACTAACGGCTCGTCTCCTCTTCTTGATAATACGGAATTGATATTTTCAGACGAAGTCAAATACCTGGGGATAACCCTAGATAAGAAACTTACCTGGAATTCGCATCTGTCCAGAGGGACGGATAGAGCGATGCGATCTCTCTACACGTGTCGTCGCTTTATTGGCAGAACATGGGGTCTGAAGCCAAAAATGATGTACTGGACGTACACCACGGTTGTTAGACACATGGTCACCTATGCGGCCCTTGCATGGTGGCCGAAAACTAATCAAAAGACGGCTGAGGCTCTGCTTCAAAAAACGCAGTGGCTTGCTTGTCTAGGAATAACCATGAGAACCTGTCCTACAGCAGCCATGGAAGCCTTATTAAACCTTGCACCCCTGCATTTGCAGATGAAAAAGGAAGCGATCTCCAGTGCTATTAGAGTACAAATGGAGAAACAGTTAAAGCCAGGCGATCTGGTTGGTCATTTAAGTATCTTAAAACAGATATGCTTCGAGAAAGTGACGACAATATCTGATATAATCACACCCAGAGTGGATTTTGTAAGACCATTCCAAGTAGTTATTGGAAACCGACAACAATGGCGCTCCACTAAACCGTCCTTCCAACAAGGATCGATGGTGTGGTATACAGACGGCTCAAAAATAAACAGTGGGGTCGGATTGGGTGTATACGGCCCCAAATGCCATAAATCAAAGGCTCTACCCCTACCGTACTCCAAGCCGAGGTATTGGCCATAGAAGAATGTGTCAATACCTGCATTAAAGGAGCCATAAATGGCTCAACCATTAATATCCTATCGGACAGTCAAGCTGCCCTCAAGGCCTTAAAGTCCTACACTGTCAAGTCAGGGATAGTCTGGGAATGTCTACAAACCCTCAAAAATCTATCAAGGAGAAACAAAGTTATCCTCATGTGGGTACCTGGACACGAGGGCACAAAGGCAATGCAATTGCGGATGGCCTAGCCAAAAGAGGAGCGGAAACTAAGTTTGTCGGACCAGAGCCATTTTGTGGCACTTCAAAGTGTTACCTCAAAGCTACCCTAAATAACTGGGAGAATAATCAAAAATCCCTGTATTGGGAAAGGCTACAAGGACTTCGTCAGGCAAAAAAGTTTATCGACACCTCTGGCGGAAAAACTAAAGAACTCCTACTCCTTAGAAGAACAGAGCTCAAAATGATCACTGAGCTCTTCTCAGGCCATTACCCCTTGAGGTATCACCTAAACAAGCTGGGTTTGGCTGAGACTTCATCCTGCCGCTTCTGTCAGGATGCTCACGAAACCTCGGAGCACTTGCTCTGCAACTGCGAAGCACTGGCCAGGTGGAGATTACTTCATCTTTAACATGCTTCTCCTCAACCAAGTTACGTATGGAACCTCAAGCCTAAAATGGCTCTAGACTTTATTAACAGTCTAAACCTATAAATGGAGCGAATTCAACGTGGACTCACAATAGATCCTAAAAGATCTGCAGCTTCATTCCGCACAGTTACAAGAATATTAAGCCTAACAATTCATCCTGGTTTAACAATGAATCTTATACAGCCATTAAAAATATGCATTTCAGGCATATAAACTGTGCCAATCTGCAAAATTAAGACAGATCTATAGAGAAGCACGTAACACCTGCAAATCCATTATTCAGGGAGCTAAGTTCCAATTCAACCAAAACATTAACACAGAAAATCTTTACTAGTCGAAATGGTAGTAAGAGCTTTTGGTCTCTTGTTAAAACAGCCAAGAACAACTTCACCAGCAGTACCACACCTTATAAACAACGAGGATGTGTACACGGAATCATTGGACAAAGCTAATTTATTTGCAAGTAACTTTGCTGCGAATTCTTTCTTACCACCTTCTTCGCAAAGCCCTCCTTCCCCATCAACATCCTATTAGAGGCAAACACCGTTAGATTTACGCACGACGAAGGTCTTCAAAGTACTCGCAGGTCTCAATGTGTCTAAGGCTGCTGGGCCTGATGGTATTTCGCCCCTGGTACTCAAGTGCTGCGCGTCCTTTTAGCTAAACCCCTACACCCTACGCAAACAATGTCAACTATCCTATTCGACAGGAGTCTTTCCTTCGGAATGGAAACGTGCACATATTCAGCCAATATCCAAAAAAGGAAAGGCAAACGATCCGTCAAATTATAGAACAATTGCCCATACTTCGATTCTTTGGAAGGTTTTCGAAACACTCATCAACACCCAATTGATTAAATATCTAGAAACTAATCGCTTTATTAACGATCGCCAATACGGTTTTCGTGCTGTTCGCTCTTCTGGAGATTTACTAACATTCCTTACCGTGCGTTGGAATCAATGTCTCTATAATTTTGGCGAATCTAAGATCATCGCATTAGATTTAGATATCTCGAAGGCCTTCGATAGACTCTGGCATCCTGCTCTTTTAGCTAAACTTCAGGCATTAGGTCTAGACCCTGTTTTATTAAAATCGATTCAAAACTTTCTTTCCCGCCGTTTAATTCAAGTTATATTGAAGGGAGTTACTTCTTACCGTTTTATAATCCATGCTGGTGTACCGCAAAACTCTGTGCTCTCTCCTACTCTCTTCCTGATTTTTATTAATAATCTGCTAGCTCTCACTTTCAATCCTATTCATTGTTTTGCAGACGACTTTGATTTCGTGTACTCGTTACACTATAGCTGATTCCCGGAGGAATGTTATAGCTGACAACGAAGCCACATGTTCAGTTCACTAAACTATGACCTCGCAAAAATACTCGCTTCAGGCAGAGCGAATCGGGTCTTGTTTAATGTTTCCAAAACGCGATGCTGTCTGTTATCACTTAATCGTACTCTAACTCCCACTCAACCCATTTCCGTTGATGGACCATCTCTTAATATCTTAGGCATTGAAATATCCAAAAATCTTAGATGGCCCGATCACATTTTAAGTATTGCCAAAAACGCGACGAAATGCCTGGGCTTCTTGCAAAGATGCAAGAAATATTTTACTCCATCAGACTTAGCGGAAATCTACAAGTCTCATATCAGGCCTAGATTAGAATATATGTATCTCCCATATTTGGGCAGGGTCTGGACACACTGCATTGTCCGCGTTAGACAAAATCCAAAAGAAGGCCTTCCGGGTTATTAGCGATGACATATCAATAGCAACTATTGATTTCCTGGAGCACCGACGTAGTGTCGGATGTCTGTCTCTCTTTTATCGCACTTCTATGGTCAGTGCTCAGTCTGTCTACACTGGGCACGCTTAAACAAAATATTGAAAAGCAATATATGACTTGTTTTCAAAAACAATGTGTGAATTATATAAACTAAAATATGTTTCCATTAAAAATGCAGCATAATACCTAATTTATTTAATGTTCTCTTCCTCATATCCAAAAGAGCTAACATTTCGGGAGTTTTACGTACTTTATAGATTTTCTAGTGCCAAATGCCTAAATTCATTGAATGTTCCATTGATTTGGGGAAATTAAACTGATTTTCCCTTTCTATCAGAGAAAATTACATTTATTTTTAGGAAAAAACCTGTCTTAAATATAGGGAACAGACCTAAAATTTTTACAGTGTACCTTTTTTCGAAAGCGCACGACTGTTCTTCCATTGACCTGGTAACGCCTCTATTTCTATTCGCTTTGGTTTTTAGTCTGGTGTCGGTTAGTGTGGAGAGCAAGCTACATATGTTTACATACATGTGATCTGCATTTTGATGTATGCACGCAGGATTATTATATTTATTTGGCAATTGCAATATTGCAGTTAATTTTTCAATATGTACTATTAAACTACTTAAGAGCAACAAATATGATTCTACTGAGCCGCAGGTTGCCAACCCCTGATTGATCTAGATTTTTTACTTGTTTGTAATATTACAGATGACAGATGGTTAAAAGCGATTAAATTAAAGCTTAATATGTAGTGCCAATAGAAAAATTATGGTTATTAACTGTAATGAAAGACTTAACATCTATTGATAGTGTCGCTATTGAATTGGTTGAAAAAATTAAGGATTTATAGACAGTAGGCTAAATTTTAAAAATTATTGCAATTATTACAATACAAATTGGACACGCATTCGAATTTGATAATGAGAACACAGAGAAAAATATAATAAAGTGAGAATTTAAAGAAGCATGATACATCTACATGGAAAAAAGAAACTTAACCAACTTAAAAGGAGTCCGTACTCAGCAAAAGTTTCAATTTAGATACCAGCGAACCTGTAGGTAATAAAATTTACTATACGTAGGTTTGTGTCCTAAAGTGAGAAAATCCATATAAAATTAGCCTAGACCTAGACCACAGAGCAATTAGAGACATCTTCCGCAAAAGACAGAAACCCAACATCCGACAAAACCATACAATTTAAGACGAAAAATGAGAATTTGCAGTTCACATAAATTGAAATTTTTTAACGAAAATTAACTCTCCTAAGTTTTTTTACCCGAAATTGTTAAATATGCTATTTTGCTTTGTATTTAAACAACTTTCAAATAAATATTGCAATTTCTAGTCGGTGAAATGTCGGGAGAAAAAACAAGTAGGGGACATTGGGGAATTGTGAGTCATGGGGAATTGTGAGTCACGTCAATATTTCACCATAATTGGAAAGTCTGACTCATGCAAATGGCTGTCATTGTCTTATATTTGACCAAACTCATTTCCATTAGCAATCGATGCGTGTACACGTACTCGTTCGTTCCGTGCGGCAACCACTTGGAAAATTTTCTTATTTTTCTCAAAATATTTATTCCGAGCGTTTCTGTTTGCATTGATGTGACAACGATTTTCGGAGAATCGATAGGTAAATATATTCATAATTATCTTATGGCATCGACATTTCAACTTTTAAAAGGAATTTCGCATAAACATGCAATGAGCGAATCATACACGGCCCTCTTGTCAATCAAAACGTTTGGGGAATTGTGAGTCACTTTTTTTGGGGAATTGTGAGCCACAACATCTTTGGCATTTTTCAAGCCAATATCGCATTTTTAACGCGTGTTTTTTCTGAAGACGAAGAAGTTGACTTCTGCATACTTTGTATGGAGGATATGCCGAAGAAATTGAACCGAAACAATTCCATTCGCTGCGATTTATGCGATCGAGCTGTTCATTTGAAATGCGTCAGTACTGGAGCCTATTTCACATGCCCGAATTGCGAATCCGAATAATTTTAATACCTTCCTTTTTATATATTTTTTTAAACTAATTGTTATGTAATTTCCAACCATAAAATAAATATTTTACAGCGATATTTTTGATTTTCCACTTAATTCAGGCGGTGACTCACAATTCCCCAACATTTTTAAAAATCTCAAAAATGCATGTTTTTTGCCAACGCTCAGATTTTTTCAGCAGATAATAATTTCAAGATACTGCTTAAGCTAAAAGTTATGGTTTCCTTCCTAGTAACATAAACCATTTTGAAATTTTAAAAAATTTTGATTTTTGTGGCAGTTATCGAGCTTGGAAAAAGTGTGACTCACAATTCCCCATGTTTCCATACTATTAGATTCAAATAATTATAAAAAGCGCTTTTAATATTAAAAAACTCGACGTTATTTGCTAGATCTAGGATTTATCTTTCTAAAACAGTCACAATTTGAAGAAATAAGAATACCTACCGACAGGAATTTGACTTAAAAGATTTTTACCATTTTTTACAAGTTTCCGAGCTAATATCTCCATTCTAATACACTTTTTTTAATTTTTGCCGACGTTATTTACTAGATTTCGTCATTACCTTTAATTTAAGATATAAATCATTATTCTGCTACAAATAGTTTGCCAGAAATTTGCATTGAAAAATGTATGAAACTTGCAAATATTGGTGCTGACTCCTCTTAATACAAAACACGGATCTAATTAATAAAGACCACCAACATAAACATAACATCACGCATCGGTGGCTTAATGTAAGAAGGGTGTATCTACAAAAATGCAGTTTTGAGATAATGAGCGACAATGTTTTCACTTCTGATATTTCTTTCCTTAAGGTATTTTAAAATGCAATACCTTCATATTTTATTTATTTTTTATTTTTAAAACTATGTTACAGAATAGAATTTAAGCTGATTTGAGTGCTAATTTAGTTCACAACATTTAAAAAAATATAAAAATATTTATAATGGAATTTACATTTCTTCGTTTTCATTTTCACTATCAATATCCGCCTTAACGACTTATAAAAATCATGATAACTTTCTTTTATTATTTTAGTTGAGCATAGATGTATCAATCCTTAAATTTACTTAATTTTATAACAAGTGGAGCATTGTATTTAGCAATCAAATTATGGTTTTCTTTACTACTATTTCGTTTCTGGCGTGTAACTTGAATTCTACGGAATTTCTCGTCATTTTGACTATACTTAAATAATCGTGTTGTGAGTCTCCTTTTATAAACTGAAGCCATTTTATTTTATCACCATAAGTATTCTTTGTTCGATTTTTGAGGAAAGTTTTCTGCATATTGCTAAAATCTAAGAGGTCTGACTGCGTCATTTCAATGACTACATGAATAGTTTTATTTCTTAATCACACTTTTCCAAATATAATTCATACAACTTTACTTAAATTTAAATTACTTTCCAGATACTCTTTTTGTGTGTATTTTCTTGAATAGTGTGACGGAACTTTTGGGAAGGACTCAATATGGCCATTTATGTACTCCATGCTGTCTGATGGGCGTTTATTGCCAGGGGAATGTCGACCCCTTTGATCAATCTTGGTGATGTTGTGCGGGTCACGATTATTTACAATAAGGTCAACGTACTTTCCACTTATATTGAATGTTGCAAGAATAAAACCTTTGCACACTTCGTGATTCTTGTTGTTTGAAATCAAGTAATAATTTCTGCTAAATTTTCGCCTAGAATTATCTCCAGCTGCAGTTCTAACTGATAATTGTTTTTTTTCTACAGGGTGTCCCGGAAGGGTACCGCCATACTGTACCCATAGAATCTTGACAGGAAAAGGAAAAGAAAAGTCCAACAAGACAATGTCCTATCTTGCGTAGTTTTGGAGTTATTAAGGAAAAACTGATTTTTCTTAGAATCCGCTCCGTAACTTACAGTTTACCCTATAACTGGGTAAATACTTTGCGGAAATAAATCGCACTTAGTAATTTTTTTAGAGCAACAAATTAACTTTTAAACTGTTTATTAAAAATTTTCCAAGCTGTTATGCCTTCCTTTATTTTTGACTTAGAATGTGTCGTCGTGCCTTTAGAACAAAATAAACCCCAATTTGAAAGTAATAATTCTTGGAAATTTCTTATAAGAATGGGATGCGCAAGTAAGGGAAAAACTTCTTCATTTTATGACCTTTCAAATCCCCGAAACAATAATTTACCTAAAATCAGCGGTTTCAAAATCCCAAAGCAAAGTACGCCTCAGGTACCCTACCTAAACAAACTAATTTCTGAGTTAGCCTTGGTTTTCTTGTCATCTTAATATTTTCTTCCTGGTTCATATCGTGGCTAAAATTGACTGCCATTAGTATTTTTTCAGATGCCAAGTTTTTCTTTTGAGGAATACACAGATATCCATTACATTTACGGTTTCTGCGATGGAAATGCAAGGAGGGCATGTGAGGAGTACAGAAGAAGGTTTTCCAATAGGAGACAGCCAGATCGCTCGGTTTTCGCCAACATACATCGGCATCTAAGAGAAGCGGGAACATTTTCACATCGTGAAGGCAGATCTCGTATGTCATCAAGCCTAAACAGAGAGGAAGAAGTTCATCGAATCATAGAGGAGGAACCAACGATTAGTATTCGGCGCATTTCGTCCATGACGGGATTCCCCAGGTCATCTGACGCCCGCGTAATTAAAAGTGAACGTTTGCATCCTTACCACTACCAAATGGTCCAAGAGTTGTTATCGCGAGACTACAGCCAGCGAATGGAGTTTTGTCGTTGGATACTTCGTTAAAGCCGAAGAAGCATCGGCTTTATCAAGATGATACTCTGTAGAGACGAAGCGAGCTTCACAAGCGCCGGTCTATTTAATCAGCATAACAGTCACATTTGGAGTGCCGAAAATCCTAGAGCAGTACTAGAGACTGCGTTCCAATACGATTTCAGGATAAATGTCTGGGCAGGAATCGTCTGAAACCATTTTATTGGACCTTACATATATCTTACCTACCACACTTAATTCAGATATTTACCTAGATTTTCTCCAAAATGAACTGCCGACTCTTCTGGTAGAAGTTCCTTTAAGTACTCGGGTCAACATGTGGCATCAGTATGATGGTGCTCCTGCACACTCAGGACGAAACGTTAGCGAATATCTACACCAGACATTCCCCCACAGATGGATTGGACGCTTTGGATGTGGCCAGCCAGATCTCCGGATTTAAATCCTCTTGATTTCTATTTCAGGGATTGCTTAAAAGAGAAGGTTTACTCCACGCCATTGTCAACGTCGGCAGAACTTCACCAAAAAATATTAGAAATTTCTAACGATTTGAAAAGTGACACTTCTGCATTAAATTTAGTTCGCCGATCAGTTTTACGTAGGTGTAGGATGTGTCTTCGAGCGAATGGGGGACATTTCGAACATTTATTGTAGAAAGTAAGTAACCTAGATTTAATTATTCAAATGATTTAAGATTAATAAATTAATGTATTTGATAAGAGTGTTGTTAATAAATTAAAATAAACTGTTTGTTTCTAATAATCATTAATTTTAATAATCCTTTAATGCGTTTATCTAATCATTAATATTTTACTTAAAATAATAGTTAAATCAGATTTTACATGATTCCAAGAAAAAAAAATTACTACAGAGTAAGGTTTCAGAGCAATAAACCAAAGTTAGTAGAATATGGGTGGCAGAAGTTTCGGCTACCTGAGGCGTACTTTACTTTGGGATTTTGAAACCGTTGATTTTAGGTAAATGATTGTTTCGGGGATTTAAAAGGTCATAAAATGAAGTTTTTCCCATACTTGCGTATCCCATTCTTAAAAGAATTATTACTTTCAAATTGGGGTTTATTTTGTTCTAAAGGCACGACGACACATTCTAAGTCAAAAATAAAGGAAGGCATATATCCTTGGAAAATTTTTAATCAACAGTTTAAAAGTTAATTTGTTGCTCTAAAAAAATTACTAGGTTCGATTTATTTCCGCAAAGTATTTACCCAGTTATAGGGTAAACTGTAAGTTACGGAGCGGATTCTAAGAAAAATCAGTTTTTCCTTAATAACTCCAAAACTACGCAAGATAGGACATTGTCTAGTTGGACTTTTCTGTTCCTTTTTCTGTCAAGATTCTATGGGTGCAGTATGGCGGTACCCTTCCGGGACACCCTGTATAACTAGGGAGCGTATGTAGTTCCTCTGCATTTCAGGACTCCCCAGTGTCCAGAACTTCTCATTAATATCTTTCAGCACATCGATATTAAATTTAGCGGAAATTTTTTTTGGACAGCTGGAACAGTTTTTTCATTTTAACTGCACGTTTACTGTTAACTTCTTTATTCACGGTATTTATGTGAACCTGACCACTCTGCTTCAATTTCTTCTGTTTATTTTGATTCCAGTCTTTTTGATCTCCATATTTTCTTCGTTTTCCCTTGATTTGCAGTGAGAATGCTGCAGAGATGCTGTTCTGATACACATCAATACTGTTGGACCCATTATTTTGTTGTTCAATATTTACTGTACCTAAACAACTCTATTTATATAGGCTGAATCAACTACTTACGTGTAGTCTCTTCATCATATTCATCCGTATCTCCTGAATAGCTTTCAGGCCGAAATATCGGATCCTTTTCAGACTCATCGTCAATACTTTCGAAATCTCGTCAATCATCATCAATTTTGTGTGACAGAAATTCATGAAAAATTGAGCAGTTTTTCTCACAACTGTCGAAAAGGCTCTTGTTTCCTTCTGATCTTTTGTTTCCCTAAATACAAATTAATATTGTAATGTAATGTAATATTATAATGACTTTACGAACATAATAAAGCTTAAATAAAAGTTAGTTCGGAGTGTGTTAGTGGAAGACGCATTATGACCAAAATAACGTCTTGCGAAAAACGTAATAGACAATTTCAACCGCAATGTAACTAAATTTACTAATTTTCGACATATTTGGACATGACGCTTTATCCACAATACGGCATGTTTGTTCGGAAATTCATGCACACTATTTGAAGACTCAATATGTCGAGATATGAAAAAAAAATCTGCTAATCAGTACCCCAACTTTACTGTCCAATTGAAGCAGTTGAAGTACCAAAACTTTTATTTTAAGAATTTTCCCGCCATGTCATGACTAACAGATAAAAATCTAGACTAGTGTACACCAGACCTGGGCGTTAATCGATTGATATGTTAATCGATTGAAAAATTAACCAAAAAATCAAATAAAATTTCAATCGATTGAATTTTCTATCGATTAAAATTTTAGTTGGCTCCCTCGATTGAAAATTCAATCAATTGAAATTTTAGTTGGCCAGACAACTAACGGGTTAGTCGAATAAATTTCAATCGACTAAAAAGTCAATCGGCATCCCGATTAAAAATGTAATCGATTAACATTTCAATCCGATTGAAAATGTAATTGATTGACAAATCGGCAATTAACGATTGAATACATTTTTATAAAAGGAAAAAGACGCACATAGAAAAAATGTAATGATTTATTATTATTCTTACATCATTTATCGGGTTTATTTGTCTAAATAATTATGGTTAGCTTTGAGGATCACACGATCACACGATCCTCAAAGAGGTCGTCGGTAAGGCTACCAAAACGTGCAATGTTTACCATTGTTGCAAATGAGAACATTCTTTCAACTGGAGCTGAAGAAGGCAATGGTGTGTTCGTTTTTAAGAATATCTGCCTAATTAATGGATTATCATCCAGCATTTTGAGATTCTTTCTCTTGTCACTTAAATATCTGTAATAAAAATTAGAATAAAATATAAATGCTGGATTTTAGCGTTGTTTAACATTAATAATTGTAAGGAAGTAGCATCTGTTACGTGTACCTAGTCATTATTTAGGTTAGGTTTATTAAAAATTTCGGTAGATTCAATTCAGTTAGTGTAATATAATTACCTTAATACTTCTAATTCGCCTCCACCTGATGACCTTATCGCTTCATTTTCGATGATATCTTCTCCAAAGAAAAAATCATCACTCTCTTCTCCAATTGAGTTATCTTTTTGAGATACATGAGTCAGACAGACTGCATTCGCTGCTTCAATAAACATGTTCTTAAGACTTCCTCGATCTTCTGCATCTACAGCGGCGAGCCATCTATCTTTGAACACAGGATGGGAGTAAGAAGCTAATATGGCCTCCTTTGCCTCAAAGCGAAGCCGTAGAAGTTGGTCAAATTTTTTGTTAAGACTTAACATAATAGTAGTTAGAACTGGTTTCCAGTATTGCAATTCTTCTTCTAGCAATTTTTCACTTTTTTTTTTAAGTTCAAGTAGACAAGGAATCAAATATCCATAATGTAAATTATTTTCACCTTGCAGCCGGTCCAAAGCAGATGCCAATGGCTGCATACATTTCATATATTCTTCGATGTAAGTAATTTCACGTATAGCAAAATTTTCAATTTAAGTTTTTGACATAGATGAGCAAGTTTTTCTTTAACCCGTAAAATGTTTGAAAGAGCATCAAATGTGGAATTCCATCTTGTCACAACAGGCCGATTTAATAAAAAGCCGAGTGTTTCTTTTACAATTTCGGCAGATTTAGTATGAGCAGAAGCTGACCCACAACTTCGAACATTTTTGGAAGGAATTCTCATGAATTTTTTTAAGTGAAACATTTTTGTTAATTTCTTTTTGTATATCTACAGTTGCTATAAGACTGAGTGTATGACTGCAGCAGCGTAGATGAGTTGGTAGAAATCTATCAATATTCTCAAAATTTGGTAAATCCTCCACAACAACATCGCTTTCATCGTTATCTTTTGGACTACCGAATTGTTGAAAAGCTTTTACGAAATTACTAGCATTATCAGTTACTGTTGCAATTATTTTTGTATGATCTAAGCCGAACTGTGAATGAATGTTACCTAATGATTCCGCAATTTTGTCATAGCTGTGTATGCCAGGAAATCGCCGACAAGCTAAAGCTGCTGATTTCCTTTTATAATCATTTTCCTCAATCCAATGCTCAGTTACTCCTAAAAATCGGCGACATTTTGATGACCAAACATCTGCTGTAGTGCATACATAAGTCACTTTCTCAAGAACTTGTTTAAATTTAGAAATGTTTTCGTTATACAAAGTTGAAATTTTTCTGGTTAATTTTTTCCTTGACATATGTTTTAAAGTAGGTATATTCAAATTATCAAAAAATTTTCGGAAATCTCCGTTGTCGCAAGTACTCAATGACACCAAAGTTGTTACTACATAATTTAATATGTCCTTTTCAAACTGCTCTTGAGAGAATTTAATCCTCACATAATCTTTTTTTACACACAAAATTTTCTGTTGAAAGAGTGTCAGTTTTTGAGGACTTCAGAGTTTTATATTCATCCAATGCATCAACGGACTCCTGACCGTGTACTCTTTTCAAGTGCGACCTGAAATTCGAAGTTGTAGACAGTAGCCCTCTAATCTTTTTTCTCCCCTCACACCTGACACATTCCGCAACAATTATATTGTTATTAGTACTACATCCATCTGGTATCAACTTCAAGAAAGTGCCATCAAATATAGGGCGTTTTGCTAATGATTCTAACACTCCACAAGCAGATTCATTAGAATTATCAATGCTGGATGTGGACAGAACTTCGGTAATTGTAATGCTGTTCGGGATATCATCTGAATCACTCATCACAAAATCATCATCGATTATACCTTTGATATTGTTAGTACACATAATGAAAATCAAATCTAAATAATAAATTTTAATATATTGTAGAAGACACGCGAAACAAGCGATATTTTTTTTAATTTATTTTTGAATTTGCACAGTTCACCCTTTTTTTTATTTACACAATAGATAAGATTCTATGGATTATGGTTAATTATTCCGTAAGATAGGTATACCTGAACAATGAAAAAAATACTAAATCGACTTGTATTATTGTATAACGCGCACAATTAAGAATATTCGGCCTACAATTAGTACACTACAGCGTTCACTTTAAATGACCACTAATGAATGATAACAATTTCATTCGATTCTCGATTTTTATAAATATTTAGTTCTACTTTTATTTTATGTCTTTTATTTATTTATTTATTTATTTCTATATGTTCAGTCAACGTTTTTAATATATTTTTAAGTTGTATTTGCAATATGTTTTAATATTTTTAAGCGAATCTTATATAAGAAACAAAAGTAAAGGAAAGCATTCTTATTTATACAACTTTGATACAATTTTATATCTTAATGTACATAGATAGCTCCTGAAGAAGGGCCATTAATCAAGGCTTGAAACTTAGAGCTAATAAAAAATAATAAAATCAATATCGGAGTTTTCCTTTATAAAATCAACCAAAACATTGGATCAAAAACCCGATTAGAAACACAAACAGCTGTAAGCCTCGAATGAGCACAGCAGCACACCAGCAACCACAAAAATTTTAAAATATCTTTGAATTGTGTTTTTGATGTTTTTGCGTACCTCATAAATTAATATTGGTTTTTTGTTTCAGATGTACAAAAGAGAATCTCTTCGGAGTGGAAATATGTAATTGAATTTTAAGCAAACATTTTTCCTAACCTAACTTTTCCATCAATTTAAGAATGTTTTTGCGTCGTAAAAAGTAACTCTCTTTTATTATGTTTTTTCCAGACTACTACTTGAAGTAATCGGACACCTAACGATGACACATAAAAACATCGAAGGTATGTAAGACGACTCTCTCTGATGTTATAATATAAAAAAAAAAATATTGCACAGAAATATTTCTATCAAAAGATGCCTTATAGAAATCTTAGCCGAAAGTTTACAGTTTTGTATTATTGTGTAGAGATGCAAATATGTTTTCAGAATATTATAAATTGAAAGGTTTGCGGTCGTGATCGAAAACAACTGCGTAAATTTTGTGTGTATGTGGAAATTATTTCTATCATTTTATAATAACAAAGTTGTGGTAAAGATTTCTCTATAGTCCTTCTATAAACACGGATGAAAATATTAAATTTATATCTATAGACCTGAAGTCAAAGCAATCTGTTACGAGTAGGTACCATCTTTATTTCCCTCTGTGAGGTTGGTCTGGATTAGTCACTTATTCATTTTCTAACTTTCAGTAGGAGTATTTCAAGATATTTTTTATTCTTGCCCCATACGGGAATCGAACTCAGAATTTTTAGATGGAATAGAAAAATTTTTGATTAATTTTTTAACTCTTTCTTTAAATTTTTAGAGATTCAAAATTGTTAAATATAAAAGAGGGAATTTTCCGGGCGACTGCTCTTACCACTGAGCTAAGCGATACAGATTCCTTTCTATCTTATATTTCGCAATTTTTCTAGCCTATTAAGCCACAATTGCTTTTAGCTGGTATTAACATTAAAAATATAAAAAAATTGTCGGATCCATCTATGTTTTTACGGGTTTTTGGTTTTTATATAAAAATTTTCAGTGTACATTTACCGATATTGAGAAAATCATAAAAAAAACGACTTAAAAAAAAATTTTGAATTACTATTTTTATCCACTAGATGGCGCTGTATCTATATATTTGTGGCAGCCCAAATTGTTAAGTTACTGGTCAAAGCACAAGAGGCGCTGATATCAACATAAACAAATTCTGTCAAAGTTAGGATGATGTAATCTTACGAAATTCACTTTTGTTCCGCTTTTTTTGTTCCGAGTTTTAATCAAGAGTTATATTTGTATTCGCGCTAAGGAAGTAATAAAGAGATTATTTTATATATTAAAATTCAGTCTTTCTTTAGTAGTAGAGTATAACTAAAGTAGCAAAGCTTGAGGAAGCATTAATAATACCTAAATATTTTTCGATATCGTCCTGATGTACTACGGAGCAAAATTTTCATCAAATCTGTGTACCAGAAATCTATGGACTAACCTACATAAGGCAGATGTATACGGCAAAGATATTTCCGTCAGTGATATTGATCCTGAATTATTCAACCATCATTTCTCTTCTTTGCAAACTTCTTCCACACAAAACGCATCTTCAAGCCATCGACGTACTTTGGATTCGGGTAATGATAATGACGATGATTTTAGCTTTAGATGTGTGGATGAATATGAAGTTATAAATGCTATTTTGGCTATTAGATCCAATGCCACAGGACCTGACGGAATCTCCCCCAGATTGGTGAAAATTCTTCTCCCATGGATTATCGAGCCATTGCTACGGATTTTTAACACATGTCTAACCACCTCTCAGTTTCCCTCTATATGGAAAACTGGAAGCTATTGTATCTTCAAATAATTGAATATTTGGATTGTCGTAACCTCCTCAGTCCTTACCAATCTGGTTTTCGTCGTTTGCATAGTTGCGAAACGGCACTGATTGAAGTCACATCTAACATAAGAAAATCACTTGATATGAATCATCTATGTGTCTTAACTTTACTCGACTTCTCTAAAGCTTTTGACTCAGTTAATCATCCAAAATTACTGTCTAAACTAATGCTTAACTTTAATTTCTCAAATCCGTCCGTCGCCCTCATCGGTAGTTTTCTATCAGGCAGGTCTCAACTTGTGAAAGTTGGTGATCTTGTATCAAGTGCTTGTTCTCTAAGTTGTGGTGTATCACAAGGGTCCATACTGGGTCCGTTATTGTTCAGTATGTTTATAAATGATTTGCCGAATGCAATTGACAATTGCAATGTTCATTTATACGCTGATGACGTGCAGCTTCAAATTAGCAGACCTATCGGCCTCTTAGAAGATTGCTTAGATCGCATGAATTCCGACCTGGAAAATGTTTCTCGTTGGGCTACTAATAATAATTTAAAACTGAATCCACTCAAGTCACAGTGTATTGCCTTTTATCGGAATGATATTATGCTCTCTGATCTACGTTGTTTCGTTTCTTTAAATTCTTAAAAAAAAATTTTTTTTAATCTTTCACTTATATATTATCTTATTTTTATATTTTTTCATAATTTTCTTTTCATTCTTTATTTTATTTTTTTGTTTTATAGGATTACTTTTAGTTATTATTTAATTTGTCTTATTTTATATTTTATTTTATAATGTTGGCTACCACTATTTTTGTGTACTATGTAGTAATAAGAAGTAAAAAATACTCTTGTGTACACCTGATTAAATAAATTGAAATTGATTTTGAAATATTCCTTTCGATCTTTAAAAAAAATGAATTTAAGGAGTATATTATTTTAATATATTGTAATTTACCTTTGCAAGATGGTCGATTTTGATTTTTAAATTTTCTGGAGTACTGTTAACGTCTACCATAGCACACAAACTACATGCCTCCACGTTCGATTCATAAAAACTTATATTAATTTTTTTTATTTGCTGCCTATAAGTTTCATATGACACCCTTGAATTTGGATAAGAGTCATTAAAATCATTAAGCTTAACTTAATTGTCAAGTCAGAGGGCAAATACAGTATGTGTGGTGCATATTGCATTTTGTAATGCGATTTCCTTGGACCAAATTTTTTTATTTTCTTACGCATATATGCTCATGCAAAAAAATTTCATCCTTTTTGTTGGGCGGGCGGAGTGCTTTTTTCTCGTAAATCTTCTCGAGGAGTGATACGTTTTAAACCATTTTCATCAAATTTCGCTTTCAATAAGATGCTTATGACTGTGTTACATTTGTATCCTAAAGTACTAGTTAGAAAGAAGCTTTGACAAACCTGATGAGAACTGCATTCGCCATGTATTTTAGGAAATTCGTATTTGATAAAATTATTCCTTTGTTTAATTCGATCCTTTAATTTGTCTATTAGTATCTAAGACTTTAATGCAACCATTAAGCCATAACCTTCTTTTGTTATTATTCTGAGACCAATAAGTTTCATTAATTAATTTTCTATCAGTTGAAGAAGGAACTTATTTTGGATTCTCTGGTATATAGCAAAAGCTAAAAAATGTTTTTATTTTGTTATTTCATTAAACAACTCGTTATACTTTGGGTGACAAGCTTCAAGTCTTGGTTTGACTCATCAACATCCGAAATAGCGAAAATTAATTTTCTATCAATATAATCGAATTTAATCTCGCATTTAAAATTACACTCGTTTTTATGATTAACCACGGAAGGAGAAAGTAAGGGATGCTTGTTTCTTTGTATCTCTATTTGCTCACTAGTTTTACGTGCCCATACCCTACGCCGTTTTTGTGCATGCTCATAATTAGGGTCATCTATAAAGTCTGCTGTATGACAAGCACCGTCATCAAAATCACATCCTTCAGTACCAGGTTCAGTTTCCTCAAGAATTTCCAAACCAATTGCAGTATCTTCCTCCATGAATTCGTATTCTTCCACAGTCACTTGAGCGTTTTCGCCGTAAGTTGAAGGAAGATCTTGTTGACTTTCTACAATAACTTCATTCGGAAGACTGAAAATTTCAGGCATATCGATCTTATTTTCCTCACTATCAAGTGCGCCTGCATCAGGAGAATCGATATACTGGGAATTATCCAAGGTTGAAACCGGCTGTAATACATACGATTCAGAGAACTATAAGAACGCTTAAGGTAATTGAAGAAAAAGTTCACACTACACACTGATGAAGGAATTTTATTAACCTGTTTTTGAGTACCTTCAGCGTTCTAGGGCGACATTGGAACTATTTCGTTCATAGAGGTCTCAGCTGTTAGTTGAATGGTCATGGGACAACTTAAACTACCCTAATTTTCAGTGTCCTTATAATATGCAGTGCTGATATTCAATTTTTTTAACAACCGGTTCGCTTATCCAGTTACGTATTTAATATTTCATTATACTGGAGTAAAATACTTTTTCGAGTATTAAACAAAATAAATTACTATTCAATACCCGACCATTAATTAAAAAAGCTCCATCCATCTATGTTATTAAGAAATTTAACATTTAACGAAAATATATCAAAAGGCCTAGAAAACTACCAAAATTCAATAAGCGAGCTCATTGGGGCATTTATATTTAAGACCAAGAATTAGATTACTAGTATTACAATAAGCACCAGATAGCTTATTGGCTTTCAAAATAGTTTTTATCACATTTCTTTTTTTCTCTTCTATCTTTAGCTTTATGATGGCCACATTGTAACTACGACTTTACCAATCGTGCTCCATCCCAATTTGTCAAAGGTTTTCCAAGCAGATTTGTTGTCATAAAATGGGAAAAATGTTCAATCATCAAGGAATTTCGTTTTTCAGTTTCAATAATGTTCATCACACTGAACGCTCGTCCAACTTCGGCCAAACTAACTGAAACAACTTTTAAAACATCCTGGCTCCTTAAAATATGTCAGGAATATGTGGGTTTTTATAATCAACCAACTCTTGAAAATCATTTTTAGAGATAGAAAATTTCAATAGCGTGAACAAATTCTCTAATTGTTTCTCGTTTTCTAGCCCAGGCGAAAGTAAAAGATTTTCTCGCATTAAAAATTGGTACCAAATAATTACACTCACTTTTTTTCATATTGTCCATAACAGCTTGAATTAATAAACCTCTTGGCAAACGAACACATTTATTCTCAATGAACAATAAGAATGTTTATGAGCGTCTGATTGGATTATGTTACAAATATTCATTAGTTCCAGTGCTCTTGTGCACACCTTCGAATTAGTCTAGGTGCTTTGTTTACTGTCACTTCTCGACCATGTAATCCTAATGATAATTTGTGTCAGTAATGTCTATCATTAACGCCAGATATTTTATAAGGCTTTTTTTTAATGCCAACAATTTTTTTAAATCTTATGAAAAGTTCAGACTGGTTATAACGAATTCGAATCCCAATAAATAAAAAAATAAAAAAAATAAAATAAAATAAAATAAAAAAAATTAAATTAAATTAAAAATATTAAAATAAACTAAAAGAAAAATTTACAAACTTAGGAGAGAATTCAATTCCAAGAACGGGCAATTTTAGCTAGTTTTAAATATAAGAAATTGAAAAATTGCATTCGAATTTACATAAATCGAAAAATGAGAATCAATTTTTCAGTTGACGTTATAACTTTAGTAATAAAGACGCCCCGTCATAGCGTTACCAGATCTGGGATTTTATTTTTTGTTGTATAGGCTTTGTGACAGTACCCAAGCGGCCCTTTAGAGCAGTATTAGAGTATTTTTGGAAGACGTTGGACATTTTCTCAGCATTCATTAGACATGCTAGTTTAGCAAACATATGACATCTCAATGGTTTTTTATGTGAAACTTGAAAAAAAATGACCGCACACAAATCGATTAATGTGGTGACAGCTTTATTCTTTATGAGTCGTTTCATAACAGCCATTTAAAACAACATACATAATGCAACAAAAAAAGTTATTAAAAGAAAAAAATGAAGTTATCGCAAGAATTATAGCCACCCTGTACGGACGCATTTGCATACAATATAGGTCTATTTAATGAACACTGCTCTAAAACGCTCTAACGTGCATGAAACTCTGTTTTAATGAGTCTGCTCTAAAGTGATCAGTAGTGACATAAAACAAGATTTTCTTCTCTACCTTTTTGGAAGGAGTAACATAAAGCAGGTATTTGAAAACTGTAAATTGTGTTTACAGTTCTGGTAAAAGTTCAAATTATTTGAGTTTTTCGTTGGCAGATATCAGAAAATTTCAGAAAAGTGTGTTTAGTGAGCTTTCTGCTCATTTCTGCACTTTTTTGCTCTACTTTTAATTTGACAGTTAACCTAAGTTGAGCTTCCCTGCTCTACTCTGCTCCGAAATTTTTTCGAGTTCATTAAACAGAGCTATTAACATCTAAAGTAATGACGATCCCCAACCTGTTTTCTTTGCTGGAGGGAGCTTAGCAGAAGTATATGCATGCGATAAGAAGATTTCTTCCTCCGACTTTCGATTTAGATAGCAACCTCTGTATTAAAAATTGACTCGTGAGTTTGTGAAAGCAGTTAAGAGACAAAATGTAGTCACATTCACTGCCATGTATAATATAAACTTCATGATTTTCTATTTAATGTGAGACTAATTAGAGAAATGCAATTTTATAGAAGGCTTTTCCACAAAAATAGTAAATATAATTTCAAAAATGGTGTTGCCATACAAAAATGTATCCTTTTTACATATAGCGTTAAAACGGTCATTCCTAGAAGTTTTTACTGTACTGAAAAGTTTTTTAGCATATAAAATCAAATGAAATTGATTGTAATCATATTTACTGTCCGACGAATCGATCCAGAAATAGATACGAAAACCACTTTAACAATCAAACTTGCACAGAAACTGACGAAATTACATACGGGCATTCATCTTCTAGGGTATCGTAAGATTAGTTATAGTTTTCTTCCTTATTCCAGACCTTTATTTATTTACATAGCTCGATAAGCTTTTGTTTTTGAAAATTTTAGCAATTCATCTGGCAAACGGAAATACACAAAAAAATTTATTTTATGAATGTCTTCTTTTTAGAAATATGTAATTCACAATATTTTAAAAGTTTCATCTTAGTATTTTGAGTTATTTGAGAACCGGTTCGAAAAACTCTGATTTTTTTAACACCTTCTTCAGCCGAACCGGTGCAAACCGGTTGAATATCAGCATTTAGTTATCTAACAACCGGTTCGAAAAATTCTGATTTTCTTAACAACCGGTTCGGACGAACCGGTGCGAACCGGCTGAATATCAGCACTGAATATATCTGCAATGGAGAAGTGATTAATCCTTGCACATTTTAGGCAAAGAATGCTAACTGACACTTACAACCATGTTCTGAATATCATTTTGGTTATCATCAATTTTCGTTATCTGCTGCAACATTCTATGAGAGCGGCTGTTTACGTCCATTATGGTAACTTTGGTTTCACAAGCTAAATTAAAATATCACAAGTATTCACTGTAATTAAAATCTATCAAAAATAGACCACGGTGTTTGTTCTGTACCCGCACACCCTCACTAGCAGGCAAATCACACAATTTAAATGACAATTCAAAGGAAGCACAATTTAATACACGATAGCGTTTTATTGTGTATTGCTATTGGTATTACAATACTATGGGAAAAAAGCGTTAACGATGGATAATTTTTTTCCTCGGCGTTACTTAATCGATGAAAAAAAGGTATTCTGGGGAGGGGCAATTTGTAAGACTATAAGTGACTCTTTTCCTTTGAAAGTGAAAAAGTTTCATCAAGATCCAGCAATGTTAAAATAATTTTAAGGCTTTTACTGAGTTTTTCCAAATTATTGCAAGAGAAAACTTATTCGGTTATACATTTTAAAGTTACATAACTTTTTTTCCCATTGTTATGTTAGCAGCCAAAATCACGCAGATAACTTATTTTGTCATTTTTTATCTTAGAAACTAAACCCGATATTGCAAAACCGATTTCACCACCATCTTGGATATCAATAAAAAAAAAACGGTCCAAAGCAAAAACACGTCGTCGTTTAAAGCCTTTTTCCTTCGCACGGGAGATGTATTAAAAAATGGATGCAAATTTTTCAGGTATAATCTTAGCATTAATCAGTATTTAATTTTGCAACAATAATGACGCCAGTTTTTTATATTGTTGTTTGTGAGGAGTGAGATCTTAAAATGTGGCCCCATATAGAAAATGAGACCTTAGCTTGCGCCTAATGCCCCTTATGGTAAATGCGGTTCTGACACGGAACAGTATGTATAGCTCAATTCCGTTCACTAAACTCAGAAATATCAGTTATCATAACCACGACGGGGCAGCATGTTTAAAGGCTGCCTTCATGTACGTAGCTAGGTGGGGGCGCGGGCGGGCACGGGTTAACTCGAAACGGTACCGGTGCCCCCCCCCCCCCCCCCCCCAGCCCCAGAAAAGTACGATCCAAAATTATTAAATTTCAATTAATCGATCAATTATATTTCAGTTTCAACCAATCAAGCATGAGGACATAGCATTGAAAGCATAACCAAATTGTATAACAGTGAGCTGTGCCTACATCTGTAGTTGATTCCAAATTTACGCAAAGTGATTTTGTAATGAAGCGGCACTCAATAATCGGCATTCATTACTCATAATAAATAATATACAGGGTTTTCCAATAAGAGGTGTTATTTTGATATTCAAAGAAAAATGCCATTTTTTGATATAAATGATCGGATCTTTATTTCATTATAAAGAGGAAGGTATGCCGTTAATAATGGAAAATAACATCAGTCAAATGACCACCACATGAATGACTACATGAAATTTTCCATAACCAAATCGCAAAGTGGCTGCCCTATGTCCTCGATAGCCTCACGAATTCCATCTTTGAGGTCTTGAATCGACGCTGGGCTGTTGGCGTAGACCTTCTCTTTAACGTGGCCCAAAGGAAGAAGTCGCAAGGTGTTAAGTCACAAGATCTCGGTGGCCAATTGTGATCACCTCTTCGAGAGATAACACGGTCCGGAAACTTTTCCCGTAAAAGATCAATGGTTTCGTTGCTTGTATGGCACGTAGTGCCGTCTTGTTGAAAGTAAACGTTGTCCTGATCAATACCATCCACTTCCGGCCATAAAAAATCATTAATCATCTGTCGATAGCGCAGTCCATTCACCGTAACTGTTGCTCCAGGCTCATTTTCGAAAAAGTAAGGTCCAATGACCCCGCGTGACCATAAACCGCACCAAACAGTCACACGTTGCAGATAGAGATGCTTTTCAACAATAACTCTTGGGTTTTCCGAGCCCCAGATGCGACAATTTTGCTTGTTGACGAAGCCATCGAGGTGGAAATGGGCCTCATCACTCAAGTTGAGTTTTTCGATGGAATTGTCCCGACAGCTCGAATTTTTCTACCAATTTTTGTATTGCGGTCCGACAAGGTGCTTCACGACGACCCATAAATGTTCGAGTTTTACGAACCGTCTCTGCCACATTTTCACCATTTTTATAGTGAATTTTAATAATTTCAATGCGTTGATGAATCGTGTATCCTTCCATTTTTATTAATGGCGTAGTTTCTACTTGTCAAATGTCAAAAAATGACAGCTCCAAAGGTGACATCTACCGAAATAGCGGGCTAATTAAAATAACATCTCTTATTGGAAAGCCCTTTACATATATTAAAGCGCCATCAAATTAATAAAACGCATCCCTATGTTATAAAAACAGATATTCCTATTCTCATACGAGTATCTCTCACATTTCCCAAGTCATTCATTCTTTTAAGAATACTTAAATTACAAAATATTTTCTTTTCAAGAAAAATTCCAAATATGTATCTAAAGCTTAGTTTACACTTAGTCACTTGTATCGGTATATTTTTGAGGCAAATTATATACAAATGAATTAAATTAAAAATTATGTCATCGTGGTCAAAAGAAAATAGTCCTTACCTACTTCGGATAGAACAATAAGAAAATGTAATATTTGGGATGCAGGTTAAAACCATTTAAAGAGAAAAATGAAACTCGGAAAAATGTATGTTAGCAAAAATCCGGCCTCGGAAATGTTGAAATATATGCCTCATCATGAGATGCATTCACACATTTACAACTCTTGCAGACTAGTAATTAAAGTATATCTACAAGTGCCCGTCTAATGTAAACAGAAGACAAGGAATTTCTCAATACATATACAAGTTGAAAACGTGGCTATACAAGTGCCGATACAAAACCAGATACTTGTATGTATCTAAGTGCAAACTAACCTTAACAATGATTTGAATTTCTCCATTTCGACCGACTGATAATAAATCCATCAGAATTATTGTCAACTCAACATTTTTCAATTCTAAAGCCTTCGTTTCCAACAGAATGCGGCGGAGCAATTGCAATTGGGCCTAATTCTCTTGAAAACCAAGGCTTTAGCATAATGCGACAACGCACTACACTGTTTACGTAGAAACAAATCCCTCAACACAACGATTCTGGCCATGTAGTGGCACTGGGCTGTCCCTGACTTGCTATACAGCCAGTGTAGGCTTGTTTTAATCATATGTGAAGAAATATGCGCAATTTGCCTATGTCTGCCCTACAAATTGGGCTCTGTTTATTGTTCTTCGTTCTTTCCTATTTTCGCTCGCTATGTTCATGTACAGGGTGTTTCCCACTAGTAGGTCAGTAAAGCGGGAGATGATAGTTCTCACTTAGACGAACCAAAAATTGTATGGCAGGGGGGGGGGGGCATATCAACCGTTTAGGAGTTACAGGGTGATTAAGAAAAAAAACCAGTATTTCACAAAACACCCTGTATCTTATAAACTACACGGTGTACGGTCACACTTGTATGCAGAACTTCATGGCCTTTCCAGCGACTGCTCAAGCACCTTCACAGCCCTCTCGAATAAAGAATTATTGCTGCCTAAACTAAAAATTTCGGATTTTCTTACCTTTTTTTTAATTAACCTCTATTATTTTTGCAAAAAGGTCATTAGCATAACATTTTTTTATAAAAACTGTAAGCTGCAGACTCTCCTCTTTAATATGACCTATTGCACCCAATGTCCTAACTGAAGCCCTTTAATAGTTATTAGCTCTAATCCTATTCTCAAACCTATTTTCAAACTTATTATCAACGATAATTTGTCCTTAGCACGTCATTTTAAAAAATATCTTCTAATTTCGGTGTGACCTGAATAGGTTATGAGGTTATGAGTTAATAATTGTTTAACGGATACAGTTAACGCGTAGGGTGTAATAATCAACTTAAAGAGGAGAGTCTACAGTTTATAGTTTTTATAAAAAAAAGTTATGCTAATGACCTTTTTGCAAACATAATAGAGGTTAAATTAAAAAAAAAGGTAAGAAAATTAGACAACCATAATTCATGATTGGAGAGGTGTGTGGAGGTGGTTGAGCAGTCGTTGGAAAGGCCATGAAGTTCTGCATACAATGAGCACTTAAGTGTGACCGTACACCCTGTAGTTTATAAGATACAGGGTGTTTGTGAAATACTGGTTTTTTTCTTAATCACCCTGTAACTCCTAAACGGTTGATATGCCCCCCCCCCCTGCCATACAATTTTTGGTTCGTCTAAGTGAGTACTATCACCCCCCGCTTTACTGACCTCCTAGTGGGAAAACACCCTGTACATGAACATAGCGAGCGAAAATAGGAAAGAACGAAGAACAATAAACAGAGCCCAATTTGTAGAGCAGACATAGGCACATTGCGCATATTTCTTCACATATGATTAAAACAAGCATACACTGGCTGTATAGTAAGTCAGGGACAGCCAGTGCCACTACATGGCCAGAATCTACTGACCTCCTAGTGGCAAACACCCTGTATAGAAAATACTATGCGCAATATGTATGACGCTTGACCCACATACTGGCAGTACATGATCTTTTTAGTTATTGGTCATGCTAACCAATAGCTTAGACTATTTCCAATATTAAATTAATATATAAATCGGAAGACGTACCCAAAATTTAACACTTACGTTAATTTATAAATATTCGCCAATTATCGAAGAAAATTGATCGATGATCCTAAGTAAAATTTCGGAACGTCGCTGTAACTTAGGCAGTAGTTTTTAAAATCAAATCAAAATCGAACCAAGAGACCCCCGATCCACGGTGAGGTCTCTTGTTCCCTTAATAAAGAACAAAAAGCAAAATTATGAAGTAACTAAACAAATGTTAAGTCAATAAGTCAAAATGAAAAACGTAATAAGAAGAAGTTCTGAGTTTAGAAAGTCAAATTGTCAAGAAAGAGGTATATAATCGAGCCTGGTGAACTTCTAGCATAAAAGCAACGCCAGTCCTTGCTGTAATTGGAAAACGTAACTTCACAGCAGCTTTAACAGCTGAAAAAAATTTAGCAGAGGTAGAGGTAATTTCTTGAAAATTTCTTAATTTTCTTGTAAATATGATGACAAACTTCTTAAATTCATCAATAATTATAAAAAAAATCTTAAAAATTGATGCAGCCTTGGTCATGTAAAACATGCTTAAATTAAAAAATTATGAGATAAATGCTGAAAATTTGAGAAAAAATATTAAAGAAGGGTATAAACTTTTTAAAGCGACAATATTACTCCTAGTGAACTCCGCTGGCTGTGAGAGAAGTTTTTCTGCTATGAGGCGGATAAAAGCGTTGCTTAGAAGCACAATGCTTCAAGAACGATTCTCTCGCATGTCACGCATTTGACTGGTCAACACAAGGAATGCCATTGTTAAAAACAAGTGAAAAAGCTAGAATTGGTGTAAAACCAATTCTTATGATACCCTAGATGAATGCCCGTATGAAATTTCATATGGTCACCCGTTTGAGCAATTTTGATTTTTTGCATTGCTTTCCCGTATATATTTCTAGACTGGCTCGTCGGGCAGAAAAAATGATTATATAACCAATTTTATAGGATTTCTTATTCTGAAGAAGTTTTTAGTACAATAAAAATGTCTAGGACTGATCGTTTTCAAAGTATATATAAAAAACCAAAGTTTTTATATGGCAACACCAAGAATGAGCTGTCCGATTTAGTCCATTTTTTGAAATTTTATTTGCTATTACTATGAAAACACAATGTACGAAATTTCAAAGTGTAGTCTTTGGGAAGGTAAGGAGCCAAGCTTTAATTTACTAGAAGACTATTTTCCTGTATGGATAGTAGTTTACTCTCTATGGCATATATAAAGTCACTGTTTGGCACTTTTCCATAAGCATCAATACAGAACATTTTAGAGAACGGACTCCGAACGCATACATATAGATCTCTGTTTCATGGCTTGGGAAGTATTCTCGAGGGTTTTGCCAAACCGCTTATAATGAAATCGTACCGGTTGAATGTAGTGGTGATGATGTGGCACAAAAATTGGAAAATATTTCTGCCCACGAAATTGCAACCCAGGAAAGCACAGCTAGTGCTTTCAAACTGTCAGTGAAGTACGTATAATTGACACTGACCGTGGCCATTACACTCGTGATTTAGATGATTATTTAAAACTGAAAATTGTAAAGTTAGATCCTCATCAATCAAAGGGCCCTTTTCCTAGGGATCGTTTAACAAAGAGATCTTTCAGCTCGGAGTACTATCATATAAAAACCAAAAGTGGGCAAACAATTCATAGATTTTGGCTGTGCTATTCAAAAATATTAAACGGGGTCTATTGTCATGTTTGTTGGCTTTTCGCCGATCGGAGCAATAAAAGTTTTTCCGATGCCTAATGTAATGGGGAGTCAATTAATGACTGGAAAGGATTAACAAAAAAGGTAATAACATGTGAAACATCAGCCATTCATCTCATATCATGTGTAACTTACGAGAATTGGAAGAAAAATAAATCAATTCTGAAAGGCTTTTTTAATAAAGAAAACAAAAAAAAATAAAAGCTATACTTTCACGGATTCTAAATGTGATTCTAACACTAACGAGATGTAATATATCTTTTCGAGGTCATGATGAAAAACCTTTTTCCCATAACTGAGAGAATTTTTTAAATATTATTGAGCTAGTTGCGGTTTACGATCCTCTACTTAAAGCTCATTTTGACAATGACAAAAGCAAAACGAAATACTCGAGTCCTAAGATACAAAATGAATTCATATCTCTTCTTTCGAATTCGGTCAAAAGATCTATTATCCAAAACATTAAGGAATTGCCATTTTTTTCTATTTTGGTGGATACAACTCAGGACATAAGCGAAGTCGATCAGTTAAGTATAGTGCGTCGATATGTTAGCACAGACGCGGGAAAATCAATAACTATTAAAGAATCTTTTATTGGGTTCTACGAACTAGGAGATCAAATTGGAACAGCTTTTGAAAGCGAAGTTATGAAGATACTCGAAAGTAATCAGCTGGATCTGCAAAAGTGTCGTGGCCAGGATTATGAGTGTCAAGTACAATGGTCTACAAGCCCGTATCAAAGATAGAGTGCCAACCGCCGTTTATGTACATTGCTGAATGACTCCGTTAGTGACATTGCAGAAATCACAAGTTTTTAGTGCAGACCGCTTATGTGTTTTTTAGGGAAAGTTTACCACGGTGACAGAAATTGAATAGTGCTTTGGATAATTCTACAACCAAACGAATGTTAAAAAAAGCTTTGTCCGACCAGATGGTCGGACTCCCTTTTAACAGTTTGTTTGCTTTGGAAAACGGATTTGTACAAGTGATGATTTGTCTTGAAAATATCGTCCTAGTTTCAAATAAATCTATAAAAAACACGGAGGCCATTGCAATAAAAAAACGAATAATTTCATTTGAATTTATAATTACCCTTGTGTTCCAGAGCAAAATACTACGCGCAATCAATATTGTTTCTAAATATTTACAAGATCCACCCATAGATATATTGACAGCCACCTCAATGCTGCAGCATACTTAGAAAAACATGATGGAGCGCAGGCAGGATTTCCAGACAATTTTAAAAGATGCTAAAGAAATCGCCACATCTTGGAAAGTAATTCCGGATTTCATAAAGCACACCAGCGCTATGTGAGGAAGTTTTTTGATAAGTTGGCTATAGATGAAGGTATACAGAATCCGGGAGAAAAATTCCGAATATTTGTTTTTAACCGTTGCGTTGTCTGGATATCATAATTCAACAATTGACAGTGCGCTATGAAAGTATGAATAGCTTGATGGAAAGATTTTCACTGTTTCAACCTCAAGTTCTTAGTGGCTTAACATATAATGAAATTGTCGAAAAAGCGAGTATTATTCAGAAGATTTATCGCCTACTTTTCCTCAACAAGTTTTAAGTTTTCGATCCGTGGTGCTGGAAAGAATTCGAGAAATTTCAACTATTAGAGAACTAGCTGCACTCTTAATTGTAGATAGCTCTGCTATAACAAGTAGTGTCCCGGATCTGTGTACAGCTCTGCACACAGCTCTATCTCACATTATCAGTCAGCACAGCAACACCCGAACGTTCATTCAGTAAGCTAAAACTTATAAAGACTTACCTTCGTAGTACCATGTCACAATTGCGCCTGAATTCTCTGGCGATACTGAGCATCGAAAATGAAGAAAGTCGGAATATTAATATTGACAGTGTCATGGACGAATTCTTATCATCAAAAGATCGGCGTTTCGGAAAGTTGTGAAGAAGGTAAGTTTTACTCTTTGGTCATAAACTGATCAATGTAGAAAAAAAATGAAAAAAAATGAGCCGGGGGCCTATTAGCACTTATTTGCGGGAGGGCCCAAACATCCTTAGTTAAGCCACTGGTTGGAACAGGCCCCTAACAGATAAAGCATTCAATTTCATTGGTTTCTGGTGCTGCTATTAAAGTATTAAGATTCATTTGGCATTTGAATCAGAACAATCGCTTGCTCGTTCTCGAGATATGATTTCTTGAAAATCACGAAATTTCTAAGCCCCTAGTGAGGGAAAAATATGGGTGAGCCATTTTGGCATTCTCTGCAAACTGTGAAAGTTTCATCCAAATCGGAAATGGTCGGATTCCAAGGTGATCGCTTTTGTGTAGAATGGCTGTTATACTCAATAATAACGTGAGCACATGTAATATTTATTATATATATAATGGAATCTTTTTGAACACCTATGTATAATTGTTGGTTTATCATATTATTAATGTAATATTTAATTATTCTAGCAACAATTTAATAACGAACTACCATGCTCATCCAGGGATATGGAAGAGGAGAGAGTCCAGTTTTTAACGACGAATCTTCTGTTCAAAGTTGTGCTTCTCTTCTAGGGCAATCAATTATTGAATTCATCCTCATTTGAGTTGATTGCAGCAAGGAACGAAATCGAATCATACAAAGAAAAGCTTATTAACATAGATTCGAAATTATTGGACTATTGGAAGGTAACAAACATAAGACTTCTTTCTTATATAGAATAGCATTGATTGTGCAAGCTATTCCAGACACACAAGTCATCGTAGAAAGAGCGTTTTCTGCGCTGAAGTTAACTCCTAGCATAGATGACGAGAACTAGATGTCGCATGGCATACTAGAACAGAGTATACAGATTGTGAAATGGGTAGTGCATTCTAGAATGGGCCACAACGCGGTATAGAGTATGCCGAAAACAAATGTTTTTTTAACAGCAGTTTTGTATTCGTTTAGTCGACCTCCTCAACACTTCAGATATGAAAAAATATGAATCACTCAACGTATATCATCATTTTAAATGCTGTGGTCCATTCCGGAATGGACCATCCACCCATATAAATTTTGTATACTTTTTTGGTACTGTATGCGACATCTAGTTCTTGTGCCATCTATGCTCCTAGTGACCTGAGATGTAACATATCGGATGCAAATTTGAGAAAATTGTGTTTCGTTAAATTAAATACAAATTTATAAATAATACGAAATTTTTGTGAAATGTTCGTATATTTTTATTTGCATTTCTTGAAGATGCAACAGAGCATCCGCTAAATAATAATTTTAGTAGCATTCATAAAAAATATTAAATCAGGAAATAACATTAAAGCATGTTAGTCGTGTACGATAAAAAGAAGTGTGGAGCTTTTTCCACGCCATCTACATGCTAGTAGTTCGAAATTCCAGTTTGTAAGCTTTCGGAAATGTCAGCGTGAAAATAGATTAGAAAATAGAACCTATTTTCATGCAGATTCACTCTGCGCTACTCTAAGCTAATCAGAGATGAACATATGCACTACTGCGTTCGAAAATATTCTCCACTCTGTATTGTGAATGCGGTATTAAAGTCGCATCTGCAATTTTTTTTTAATTTATTTTATGGCAGATTTCGCGTCAGAAGTATGTGCATATTGTTGAGAAATTGCAAAAGGTAAATAGTTTTCCTGTTTGGTGAAGTAATAAAATTACAATTTCCCAGCTAATTTTTGAATGAACAAATGAAGTAGAAAAACTTTCCAACGAACTTAATTTTTACAATACAACTTTTATGCTTAGGATGGCAGAAGGTTGGGACATTAACACAGCCGGTGTTGAACACTCTCAAACTCTTTTTCGTCCATACAGCTTCTGCCAAAGTCATTGTATGGGGAGCTAACATGCGCTCTATATGATTGCCAATGAGACATTGTCAAGCAATAACTGCAGTATGATTCCGGTTGCTCCCTAGGAGAGATTCTATCTTCCCAAAACATATCTTGGACCATAGCTGTCTTAAAATTGCGCATCTAGTCAGTTCTCTCCATCTACGATTAAGCAGCTTAATATTTGTAAATCTAGAATCCTCTTCACTGATTCTAGTGGCCACCAATCTACGAGAATATGTAGATTCCTGCACTCACCATATATTCATAGTGGAAGGTCAAATCCATGGTTATCACAAATAAGCTTATTCTATGAAAAATATCAATTTCAGATACAGCGCCATCTAGTGGATAAATATAGTAATTCAATTTTTTTTTAAGTCGTTTTTTTATGATTTTCTCAATATCGGTATACACTGTAAATTTTTATATAAAAAACCAAAAACCCGTAAAAACATAGATAGAATCGACAATTGTTATATTTTTAATGTTAATACCAGCTAAAAGCAATTGTGGCTTAAAAGGCTAAAAAAAATTGCGAAATATAAGATAGAAAGGAATCTGTCTCGCTTAGCTCAGTGGTAAGAGCAGGCCCGGAAAGCTCTCTCTTTTATATTTAACAATTTTAAATCTCTAAAAATTTAAAGAAATAGATAAAAAATTAATCAAAAATTTTTCTATTCCATCTAAAAATTCTGAGTTCGATTCCCGTATGGGACAAGAATAAAAAATATCTTGAAATACTCCTACTGAAAGTTAGAAAATGAATGAGTGACTAATCAAGACTAAGCTCACAGAGGGAAATAAAGATGGTACCTACTCGTAACAGATTGCTTTGACTTCTTGTTTATAGAAGGACTATAGACAAATCTTTACCCCACTTTTTTATTATCGTTAAATTCGTTAAATTAAATACAAATTTATAAATAATACGAAATTTTTGTAAGATGTTCGTATTTTATCTAAATATTTTTTGTTTGCTTTTCTTGAAGATGCAACAGAACATCCGCCAAATAATAGGAATAATATTATTACACAAAACAATGACATAATAAAAAAGAAAGGCTGCAGGAAACTATTATGAAAAAATTCCTTCACATTTACAGATTTTAAAATTTCTACCCCCCTTAAATATGGAAAAGCAGGTTCCCCTCATCCGATTTTGCGCATATTCAAACTAGATGCCTAAAGTCATATTCAGAGATCTCTAAAAAAATTCCAACTCTTCACATTGCGACGTTCTCCCACAATTGTGATGAGAAGCGTTCTTACATGCATAAATCTTAAAAAAGGCTTATAACATCATTAAAAAAAAAGCTGAAAAATTATGCAAATTATCAGTGTATTCTACTACCCAAGAAGTACCGAAAACCAAAGTTAGTAATGATGAAAAAATAACACTCAACCGATAATGATTATTTCTGATTCCAAATTTTAAAAATCAGACCTGAGTTTTATTTTTGAGTGAAAAAATAAGTGATTTTAAAACGTAAAACTTAGATGTGAGTTAAAACTAAAATTTCAATTTTTACTGGTGATTGAAAAAGTAAAATTTGGATGATGATGATTAAATCGTAATTTTTACTATTTTGATCGTAATGATTACGGTCGTTGCTTGTTATCATTACAGTAGAAGTTGTACCTAGAGCATACAGCCCATTGCGTGATTACTCACACCTATCTATCTGGCTTGAGTCAGCGCCCAATCTAAGGAGGCAATTCGAAAATTAAAACAAATCACTATATGTACATGCAAAGCTATATGATGCTATGGTATTCGTGTGCATTGTACTCCAAAGCATTTCGGGCATCTGCATAGCAGTAGGATTCCAGAAGCATGGCGAGATTTTAGATTTGCTGTCGGATTTTTTATAGATTTTTTTTAAACTTACAAAACGTTTTGCTTGAGGAGCAGACAAGGGGCGAACGAAATGTGTGCGCTCTGTGCTGTCGCTCAGACACTTTTCCTTGTAATTTGTCTGGCATAATTTATTGCTTGGGCAAATTTTGCTATACTCAAGCCGCTCATCAAATAAAACTCTTCCGAGAACTCTGAGTTGTAATGTGTACCATATAATTTTGTTTTCACACTTTGTCAGTTTTACCATTTTATTAACTAGATAACAAAAGAACTACTTTAAAGAAATAAATTTGACTTTACCAACAACCATTTTCTCCTTCCTACAGGGATTAGGGATTAACATTCATACAATAACATAAAAAATATCGGAACTGCACATTTTGTGATATTCAAGGATATCCGAAATATCCATTATCCTTGAAAGCAGCAATTTCAGAAAAATGACTTTGATTAATTTTCCTCGGAAACCTCAAAGCATACCAAAATAAATAACGTTTATTTCATGAAGATACGATGATAAAGTAACATCTACTAAGGAAAATTTCCCACATTTTTCAAAAGACGGTATCTCGGTCATATATGGTACATAACGAAAATTGCTATTTTTCGATATTGCCAACCTTCCTGTAAAATTTCATCACTTTCTGTGTAACGGCTTGTAGGATTATATATTTCATAACAAATTTACATACCTAGCAATATTCAGTTATCTCCTCTTTATTCCATAATATTATTGGACCGAATATTACTAGCAGGTTCCATAATAGCTACTCACAATTAAAAACAAATAGATTATAAATAGAACTGCCAAAATAATTTTTCGCCTCCTAAGCAAGAATAAGAAATTACCAAATGTAAAAACTTAAAATATTCCGCGAAATCTACGCACATATACCAAATGCAGAAAATGGCGTATACATTTTCCGAGCCTGCACACTACAGCTTGCCGCAGAGTTTTCAAAACAAGTGAATCCTTTCCGAAAGCACATCATTCCATCTGACGGTGATGAAATGAATTAAAAACGCCAAATTGTATGCAAAATATATAAGAACAAGAAATTTTTGTCCTTACCATGGTTAACATTATTGAATTTATTTCCTTTATCGTTGGACTAAACATTTTGAGTTTTTCAAAATAAACAGAAAAAGGTTTGATCTTTGTTCCAAATTGAACTTTATTTCCAATAATATCATAATTGTGATAGTTATTCGTCTCTGAAAATAGCAACTTTCAAACCAAAATATGTTAGTAACCAAAACTTTTTTACTAGTTTTCTCTCTGTCACCTCCTCTTCCACTTCAAGATCTTCCATCTTCAAGTTTAAATTTATCTACTTGATGTACCATTATTATGTTGCTTTGTACCAAACTTTGCAAATTTCATGAATTTGCGAATTTTCTAAAACTAATTACATTACATTTTTGACACGTCATTACCTAAGCTTATGCTTTTTCTCAAACTATGTGGAATTTTGATCATGATATGATAATACGTACAGTCGTATTAACTTTTCGTGTTTTTTTAAGATTTCAGTAATAACCCCCCTAAAAACGTCAAAAATCTTAACTTTAAAGGCTCAAACACGGTAGTGGGTACATAAATTTTGTTCTTGTAAGTGGATTGCTGCTACAACAAAATGTATTTACCGCACTGCTACTACCACCAGCTACCGAGTCGTGTGTTACAGCCTTAAAAAGACTTCTGTTACCGAAATACAACTCTTTCTGCATTTTTCGCACTTTTTCGTAATTGATCATCAAAAATGGATTAAAAAGTTCAGATGAAAAATTGCCTATCCTTAGGCGTTTAATGAAATTATTTGTGGGATATTCTGGAATATGGGAATAAAAATAAAAAACATATTTGTTAATACCGGCGATCGAGATTCGACACTTGATGCTGTGATTTTTTATACATTTGTTGGTTTACCAGTGACACGCCTTAATAAGCTCAATTTTCTCTTATAGAAAACCTTCATCTTCGATCTCATAACTCGAACATCCTGAAAATATGTCATTTGCTCTCAGATGTCAATTTTTTATAACTTCTGATTGAATGGTTTCGCTATTCTGCATGCAACCTCTCTGCTATGCTACTGTTTTGAAATAAGTGTATATTCCAGAAGATATTATGAAAATGATACTTGTTGGATACAGACGATCAGTTGCAGATCGATCAACTTTATTTACTTTCAGTAAAAGTATTGCACTATATTAATTTTGTCAAAACGAATTTTCCTTCCCGTCTTGGTACAGCAGCTTTCGGGTTTGTGTACGCTCGGACATACAAATTATAGGTTTTTAAGTATTTGTGATATCCCTGAATTTCTTTACTGAGCTAGATTTCATTTTATTGGCCTTATTTTTTGGTAAATGATTTTTGTTATTTATTGAATAAATTTTAATTATATTTATACCAATAAAGAATACATGTTTCACATTTCATGCTTTTTAAAATCCCTTTAACCTTTCTGGCACGATATGTTTGAAACTTCCACCTCCACCGTCAAGGGTACAAAGTGTACCCCACAGTTATTATAATGAATGAACCTATATAAATATATATATATTAATAAGCAATATCCAAACAGTTTTGGAACAATGCAAATGGCCATTGCTGGTCCTTTTTACTGTGTACTGATTGACCATCTTATCCATAATATCAACAGATCCCTTAGTGTGATTATAATGCAGAATCATGTCGGGTTTGAATTTGTTCGTTACATCGCTCACAGCATTATCATGATGTTCGGTATTTACTACAATGACATGTTTGTTGGCTTTTGGTACATACGAAACCATCGTTATGTTTTCATGGAATGCAAAAACTGTCTATTGTTGGTGGATAACAGCGCTTTTAGGATATCTTGTTTATTTTTTCGAAGAGTGCCACAAAGTGTTAGTCCAAGATCATATGTACAAACTTCTCGCCAAAGGTATACTTGTAAAAAAGTTGTCCGTTGTAATACCGTAACCGCGGCCAAGGCACTTAACTAAATCCAGTACTACGCGTTTATCCTGCTCTTTCTCAGGTCTATCTCCCTCTTTACCAGTATATACCTGGAGATTCTTTGCATACGTAGTATCTACCCCAAGAAACAATTTTTTTTATATAGTAGTAACCGTAAAGTTGCCATTACCAAATTATATAACTTGAGTTATATAGACTGGTACTCGAAACGTCTTTGTAACCACTATAAACCCCTTATAGAGCTTAAATGGACGATTATATAAAGGTTACCGTGGCTTGATTTAGGTAACGTTATATAACTAAAAGTTTTATAAAATGAGTAACCAAAATATTCTGGTTTCCTTAATATAACTTCTTATATATACCCTTATATAACCCAAGGTGCTCTCGATTAATTTATTTTGGTCACAGCAGTGGTTCCGGTAATGTTTCGGTTACCTTCATAAACTTTGTTTATAATGGTGATGGTCACGTTTCCACAACGCTTGGAATTCTCAGACTGATTACTTTCAGTGATTG